>JBAWJQ010005223.1:600000-755976 GCA_037783105.1 Bactrocera zonata | reverse complement strand
ACGTTTCCACTATAAATTGTAGTAAGTAGTTGAAAAATTACAAATATTTTAAGAGAAAATTTAGTGAGCACGCTGTGATTGTAGTTAGTAATGATACTAAAAATTAATTCATAACTTATATTTTTAACTAAAACTATATTTTTAAGTATTTAGTTTTCAATTAAAAAAATCAAAAGAACAAAATTGTAGACACACAATTTAGAGAATATAAAATTCTAAGAAGCATACCTTTAGGCAGTGAAAAACTTTGTAAAATTTAGACGATATGAAGCTTTTAGAAGTATACCTTTAGGCGCAGCGAAAAATATTTAAAAATTTAGAGGATATGAAGCTTTTTGAAGAATACCTTAGGTTGTGAAATTTTTTATTTAAGAGATATGAAAGCAGTCATTTTTTTGCAATTTAGAGGATATGAAGGATTTTTACGTATGACACATCAATGTATTTCTCATTTGGTTTATAAACTAATTGTTAGAAACTTCATTTATTTAAAAACAAAAATATTAATAGCATTAAATTCCAATGTTTCTCTCTACAGTTAAACTATGTTTTTTATTTTAATTTAATTGGCTGAGAAAAAATTTCAAAATTTTAGTGAATGTGGAGCTTTAAGAAGCATACCTTTAGGCTGTGTAAAAAATTTCAATAATTTAGTGGATATAAAGCTGTGCATTAATTTCTATTATTTTTCGTTCACATAAGGCACATAAAAGTACTTCTCATTTGGTTTATCAACTAATTGTTTGAAACTTCGTTTATTTGGAAGCATTCGTAGAAATATAAAGGGTAAGAAAACCTTACAGAAAATATATGGAATTTCAAATTATTAACGTAATACTATAGTTATGTAGTACTAGTATTAAATTCTAAATTTTTTCTTTAAGGTTTATCGCATCTTTTATATTTCAATTTAAACTTATAAATAAAGAGAGTTTCTATGGCAAGAGTTTGGAATTGGGGATAGATTTTGAGGCAAAAATCCAATTTCGGACACTTTTCAAAATTTCCGTCAGCTATTAAATAAAAAATACCTCAAGCTGTACCAAAAGCATCAAACTGTATAAAAAACCTAAAACTGTACGAAAAACCTCACTTTAATAAGCAACATGTCGTCGCGTAGTGATTTATGTAAACCACTTTGAGCATTTTCATTTAATCATTTTATGTCTTTATTCCCTTACTAATTTTGGGTCTCTGCATGAAAACAAAATGTCCACAAAATCTCTGTATTAAATTTTCCGTATTTTAATTTTATGGCGTCAAACCAATTTGGCTATTGTGTGCGTGCGTTGCGGCTGCTGAAGTCGGTCGGTCGGACACACATGGCGCCTGATGTAATTGTTAGTGGTGTGGATTATGACTTTATTACAGTCAATTTGAGGCGTAAAATGTGTCAACAAGCAGAGTTAATGAAACTTTTGGTGTGCAAATTTGACAGCAAACTTCATATGACTGTGTGGCTATGGGAAAATATGTGGCTGGCATTTACACAAGGGACATTGTTTAAAAAATTTAAGGCATTTTTCAGTTATGAGAAATTGCTAATGAAGAAGATGATATTTACTACTAACTAAAGTAAGATATAGGAAGAATGTGGCTTTTATCGAAAGGAAAATATGAATATGACATTTATGGCAAGGAAGATATAAGAAGAATATGGCATTTATTGAAGTAAATTATTAAATTAATATTTAAAATACTTTAAGATAAAGACAAATACTCGCTGGTTTACTTATTTAAAATATTTTATAGATATACTTAAATAATAGAAAGATATTGTTTTTGTTAAAAATATAAGCTATGTGTTAAAGATTTTTGCTCTATGATTTCTTTAAACTTTTTCATGAAATTTCATTAAACAAGAAGCAATGTTTTAATACCCTTGACAAATACAACAAGTTTCTTACAAAAACTTTGACCGGTCAGCTTGTACGGCAGCTATATGCTATAGTGGTCCGATCTGAAAAATTTCTTCGGAGGTCTGTGAAGTTTGCTTTGGACAATAATCTGATGACAAATTTTGGTAAAGATATCTAGTCGAAAAATAAAACGTTTTCCATGCAACCACGTGGTTTCGAATCGTTCAGTTTATAGGACAGCTATATGATAAAGTGCTCCGATCTGAACAAATCCTTCAGATATTGTACCTATTCCTTGTGTAATGAGTCCATAGCCAAATTTCTGTTAAAATATCTCGTCAAATAACAATAGTTTTCCATACTAGCATAGCGATTTCGATCATTCAGTTTGTAAGGCAGCTATATGCTATAGTGAGTCTGATCTAAACTATTTCTTCGCAGATTGCATCTATTTTCTAATATAATGATCCTTGCTAAATTTCTTGTAGATATCATCGAATAAAAAGTTTTCTGTACAAACATATTGATTTCGATCCTTCAGTTCGTATGACAACTATAGGCTATAGTGATCCAATAGCGGCGTTTCCAAAAAATGAGCAGCTTCTTGTTGAAAAAAGTACGCTTGCAAAATTTCAGATTGATTTCAATACATATATGTATATATAGTATATACACTCAAAAATGCATACATTTAAGCAATTAGAAACAATCACAAAACTTGTATAAAGCTATCGGCAATTATCGTAACAATTTGCGTTAGCAACTGCTAGAGAAAAGTTGCTCGTTGTCATGACCTAATCCATACAATTTAACTCATAACTGTGACTTCCGGTTGCTGAAAAAAATCCAAAGCACAAGTATATAATTGAAAGCAAGTGAAGCTGACGGCACCTACGCCCCCAAACAAGCATTCATAACCGCTTACGATTATTTCACTTCCGAAAGCCTTTGCAGCACATAAAAGGAACATAAAAAGCTCGTATACCAGCATACTAGACATACACGCGTGGTTGCAGCCACACATACATATATACTCGTGTGACAAGTGAGCTTATAACAGGAGCGGACTTAAGACCAAAAATTTTCAAACAATTACAAAAAATGCATGAGCGCAAAAATTCAAAGTCTTTGAAAAATGTAGAATAATTATGAGTTGCTGGTAAATGTTATATAAAATTAAAAGTCTTGGAAAAAGACTGGCATAATTTTATAAGTTACTGATATCTTCTACATAAAACTCATGACTTAATCTTTGTAGTTTAAATATCTGATAAGACTGAAAAGCAAATTGCAAAATCCTGCCCACTACCGACCAAGATTACAAGCTTCGTACAATAAATTTTTATAACCCACATAACAATAACCATTTTCAATTTTACTACAAAACGCTTTTATTGCATTGGTTGACCTCGAAAAATACTACGTACTTACTTTCTAAACTCTCGTTTGCTACTTTTTGGAATTTCTGCCGCCAAATACAGCAGCAGTATGCAATTCGAATACACAGAAAAGTGAAATGTATGCACGGAAGACCGCAAATTCAAGCAACCACATGCATACTGTTAGCTGTGTAGGTGTGTGTGCGTCAGTGTGCACCACTACTAACAGCGTTTCCTGTATAATAAAACAATAAATTGTGAAATTCCATTGAAAACTCGCCAAAGCACGGCATTGAAATTACCAGCGGCACTGAATTCAAGTGACTTGACGACATTAAAATTCCACTAAAGTTTAGTGGAGATGCCGAAAGTAGAAAGGTGCGTGTAAGTAAAGGTATAAGTGTGCTTATGTGTATGTGTATGTGTTGGTGTGTGGCTTTGAAAGTCAATATAAGCGGCATGCAATTTTCTGGTAGCATTCTACTGGCGAGCATAAGACTATGATTGCAGTCTATACGCCCGCAGGAGAATTAACTAAAATCTACCGACAAGTGTGCGAAATAGCACAAGGCACCAGAAACCTTTCAACAATCTTACTGCAGGAAATGAAATAAATAGTTTACGAACAAGTTTTGGACAACTTTTGAATCAGAAATAAATTCACAAATGAATTATGGTCGACAAAAGGTATTTATATATGTGGTAATCGAAGATAAAGGTCATATGTCAGCACTGGTCTTTTACTGGTACAAATATATGCTGAATTTGTATGGCAGCACATAGCCGAATAGGCAACTTTAATTTTGTTGAAATATAGCTTACAGATACATAGATATATATATGACTAAAATATATAAGAATTACGCTTCAACCTCTTCCTATGTATAACCCTCCTCTGCAACTTCTGATGCGTGACTTGCGGTTTTTTGTGAGTCTGGAGTGACGACTCCAAAGAGATGGCAGCGAACAAAAATGAAAAGATCGGAATTGTATAAAACCCGGATTATTCATAAAGATACAGAGACTAACTACAACATTTCGGAAAATAGTTAGTTGCCATAACCCCAAATACCAAAATATCCAAATAGTTGCGATGACCTCATGAAAAGCTGGCTGCCAGCTGATTCTATATAAGAAACGCAGGCACCGTGCCTGGCCAGTGGTTAGGTGACTCTCACGCCGCGATGTGATTTGATTTGAAAGTCATAAGGTGACTGGTACTTAGGTGACCCTCGTACCACGATGTGATGTAGTTTAAAACTCATAGGGGACCTCAAGCGGTAAATGCAAACAAACAGGCTATTGACCTCATAAAATATAAACAAACGGGTCATTGGCTCCAAATGTACACAAAGACCTCATGTAAAGTAAACAAAGGGGTCTTTGGCCTCATAAAATGTAAATAAAAAGATCTTTAACCTCAAATGTAAATAAAGGGGTAATTGACCTCGGCCAAATGCAAACAAAAGGATCATTGATATTATAAAATGTAGACAAAGGGATCATTGACCCAATGTAATTTAAACAAAGAGTCAGAGACCTCAAATGTAAACAAAGGTTGTGATCTTGGCTAAACGTAAACAAACAAGGTCACTGATTGACCCCGACCAAGTTTAAAAAATACGTCATAAAATGTAAACACTGACCTCATCTAATATAAGCATAAAAGGATCTAATCATATGTAAACAAAAGTTGTGGACTTGGCTAGATATAAATAGAGGTTGTGGACTAGGCTAAAGGTAGACAAAAAGGTCATCAGGCCAACAATAGTGTGATCAATTTCTATATGGCAACAACTACACCGACGGAACGGCCAAAAATCACTGTGTCCACTGCACCTAAAGTAACAAAAGCTCCTCAGCCTTTTTTGACAAATTTTCAAAATCTGCTTATGCATCAGAATAGAACCATTAAGTCTAGACAAAAAGTATAATAAAAATAAATTCCTAGAGTCCTACTCACAATATTGATTTTTTTGGATCAGCGTCACTAACCAAATATATACCCAATCTAAGTCGAATCTATAGCGATTATCCTTTTCTGCTGTCACTCTCTGAAAGTATCACTAATGCAGTCAAAGGTAAGCAGCTGGAAAATATACAAGAAAAGCACTCGAAACTTAGCTGCAAATAGAATTTAATGGTCAGGAAAAATTGAGAAGTACAACAACAATACATATAGCAAATATAGCGTGGCAAATACCTGGTGACCCAACATTTTTTCTTTTTGCTGCGTGTTAACTCCGAGTCTTACAGCTTTTGGCAACACAACTCGAAAATTTCAAACCAAATTGAAGAAGAATGTTTAAAGCGGATTAAGGCAACATACATCTAATACAACAAATGCAATAAAAACTGTAATAAGCAACACAAATAAAATCACTTAGAAAAAAATACATAAAAAGCAAACCACCGCCAAGCTTTGCGTGCGGCAAATAAGTGTGAGTGCAGAGTTCGACATTGCTTGGAGAAACCTCTAAAGCCTCAAAAGCGATTTCGGTTGAGCAAATAAGCGCTAGGAAAATAAGCTGTAAAAGATGAGGTAAGATGCCGATATTTGAGACTAAGCAAACACACAGCCAGCAAAGCAGCTGTTAAGCGCAAGTTTCTGCTCTTGGCTTTACAAGTGACACATATGTAAGTATGCGCACACACATACGCACATATATATACATACATACACATATTTGTGTTAGCATGCAGTTTTCCTGCAACTTTTGTATTTGCATGCTTTGAGCGCTTGCTATTAAGTAAGAGCCAAAAAAGCTCTTGGGAGACACACAGACGACACACATGCATGTGTGCGCTTACGAAATGTAGTTTAAATGCGATTAGTTACTACAGCATAAATAAATACAAAAACTTAGTTGCATTACTACCAAAATACACAATAGTTTTTGTCTTGAATTTGAACAACTTTTCTAGTAGCAAAAAGCAAAGTAGTTACAGACTACGTGCTACGAAAATTGTATTTGTTTGTGGGCGGAGTCGCACGAAATTGCAATGAACAAACTGAAATATTTGCATGTGTTTACTAATACCACAGAACTGCTTGAGTAAAAATGGTTGTTAGCAGTGTAATTTGGGGTAGAGGCAATAGATTTTACTTGTCTCAGAAAAAATTGTATAGAAAAATAAATTCAATTTGATCTACAATATATTTCAATGTCATGCCCTTTTAAGGAGCAATTTTAAGATTGAAGTGCTTCAATGTACAAAATTTATTTCAAAAATATGATATTTTCATTTTATTTCTTACTAAGGCTTAAGTCCTAAAGCCTTTTCAAGCCTTTGCGATTTTTTGTAAGTTTTTTCTTTTATTGTGGAATAAGCATTTTATTTAGTAAATATTGTGGAGGTAATTATTGTGTAGTAAAAACAGGGTAATAAGCGCTCAGCAGCACACAGTTTACCATTGGCAATCTTTCCAAGAGACAACATTACCAGAAAATTTACTTAAAGAATAAATTCAAAGTCTCACTGGGCTGAGATTCCATATTTGAGGAGTACCTTTACCGGAGTACAATGCAATGGCATATAGACGCCTCGAAAACTGCAGAAAGAATTGGAGCTAGTATAGTGAGATCACATATCACATACAATTGCCATTCTCAGTGATAGTCAAGCAGCACTTCGTCAGTTAAAATAATGGTACTGGCGTGCATAAAAATGCTAAAAAGGGTGGCCTATTGAAAACAATGTCCTACTAGCGTGGATCACTGGTCATAGAGGCAACAATGAAAATGAGCTAGCAGATCTCCTGACGAAAGAAGCTGCGGCAACCAATCCTGGGATCATTCTTCATTGTGCATCTCCACACTTTCCCTGAGAAACTACGGAAAGAAGAAATGGCCAGTAAAAAACGCCACAAGCAACAAGTGCTTGGGCTTCGACAGGCGAGGTTGTTTCTGCAAGAGTTCGATAGAAAACTATTCAAGAAACTAAATGCTATTCCCAAAAATAAATTTTAGATTTTTTGAAAATTCTAACTGTATATAACCGTTTCGAGTAAAAAATGTTTCAAAATTTCGCAGCCTATTACACCAAAAATCCAAAAATTCTTAGAAATACGCTCAAATCATTGAAACTATTTGCTGGATCAACTTCAAATTGTAGGTGTATATGCGCAAATGCATATATATTAGTTATATGTATATGCAATCAGATTTTTTAAAATTCAACATTGAATATTAAAATTTACGAGATTCAAATGCATGTAAATATAAAATTCTTAAATTTAAAATATCATATATTATGCCCAAAGAACTTTGAAACATTCGATCTTGTAACTTTCTTTAAAATAAAATTCACGAAAATCGGCTAATTTCTCATGGGTTACACTGGGAGTTGGTCAAATTTTCAATCTTATAAGTTTTAAGATACGAATTCCTTGCACAAAATATATAACTATGTAATTTTAATAAAAATAAGCGCGCATGAATACTCTACCAAGTACCAATAACATGAGCACATACATTTTAAGCTGTATCCACTGGGCGTATACGTAACCTGTGATAGTAGACTGTAAAGCCACTAGCCACTACTACTAGTTAATTATAGGTTGGTTTCTAAGCGCAATTATTGCAACAAACCCATATTTTGTGGGCTACAACAACAACATATACATATATACAAACACAGAAGCATGTAAGTGCTAAGCAGCGCAGTAGCTCCAAGCGTTTAGTAAGTTTTGAGCGATGATTATAGTTTTTTTCGCTTGCTCATTACGTATTTATAATATGAAAAATTAGTATTTTACATTTAGTGTGATCTTAACTGTAAATATATTGGTTATATGGAAACTTTAAGAAAAAAAAACTTCTTAAAAAATCTACAATAAAAGTAATATGAAATATTGGAATAAAGGTATGAAAAAATTAAGGTATTGCTTTTTTATGCACACTCAGAGCCAACAATAAAACGTTTATTTTTATTAAAAAAATACTAAAATAAAAAATTGTAAGCCTGCTGCTAAAACTGTACCAATTTTATTGAAATTTCATTGCTAAAATAACGCTTACGAAACATAAAAACAAAAAAAACCTTGAATCAATAAACTCAGCTATAAAACCTAGCACCACCTACGAGCATCAAACAGATCGGTACTTAACATCGATTACGCCTACATTTTAAGCGTGTCAACCATTCCTTTTATTACCATGTTTGCCACATTACTTACAAAGTTAGCCATTTCTCGCTGCTGTGGTCGCACTGCTCGCCGCTTTTACATCAGCTCATTAAATTTTTTATTTCACCAATTTCCAGCAACTTTTACAACTTCGACATTACGCATACACACCCGCCTAGCTTTCTAACAACACCTACGCGAACAATGCAGTTCAGTTTTCCATGTAATTTGCCAGCTAACTGCCACTTTTTGCGCGTTCAACGTTGAGCGCATTTCACTAAGCTTCCAACGACTTTTTACACCTTTATGTGAATAGGTAAGGGTGATGTTTGAAATTTGCGCTTCTCCTTTGTATCAATGCTGATTTGCAATTTTACTCTTGAATAATTTCGAAGTTCAAAAAATTTCCACTTTCCTTATTGCATTTTTTATCGCTCTTCCATTACTTAGTGTTTGATTTGCTGCTTTGTGAAGTTTCCGCATTGTTTGCACTTTGTAGTAATTAATTGTTAAAAGCGAATGATTGATACACTTTTTATTACAGCGAAAGTACATTTCTTCTTGTTGTTTTTTTAATAGTTGTAACTATGTAGAAAAGTTTGCTGTTAGATGGCGCGCTCAGTTTTTTATAATGTAAAAATGAGACACGAATTTTCATATTTCTAGAAACTATTGACTTCATTAGGCGTGAATATGGCTGGGTTGAATTAATAGTCACGCGTAGAACTTTTCTGGCCCTTAGTAAGCCTTTAAAAGCTCTAGTTTTTCTGATTCTTGGTGAGCTTTTCAAAGCTCCAGTTTTTTAAGATTTTTGGTGAAGTTTAAAATCTCAAATGGACTATAAAAGGTCATATTCTCGGCTAAGGTCAGTTTTAGGATTAAATAGTCTCATAGCTCTCAGCTTAGAGAACAGAACAGAACAGAAGTTAGAAGAAAATTGTTATACTTCAAGAAGCTACTGACTTTGTTAAGCGTGAATAGAGCAGAGTTTAAATACGAGTATGGGCGGGAGAGAACTTTTCAAAATCTATTTGAGCTTTTTTGTGAGCTTTTACGAAGCTTTTCAAAAGCACAAATGGACTATAAAAGGTCACATACTCGGTTAAGAACAGTTTTAAGATTAAATAGTCGCATAGCGCTCTGCTAACAGAACAGAAGATAGACAAGAGTTTAATTTAAGGCGAGCACTTTTTCAGATACTAAGGAAGTTTTTCAAAGCTCTAGTTTTTCAGATTCTTAGTGAGCTTTTAAAAGCCCTAAAGGACTAGAAATTTCTTACATTCGGTTTGGAAGAGAAATTTTTAATATTCTAAGTGAGCCTTCAAATCTCTAGTTTTTTCTTAGATTCTTAGTGAGCTTTTAAAACTCTATACTTTCCCATATTTAATAAGCTTCAAAAACTCTAATGGAAAAGTCATACTCAGTTAATGGCAATGGTAGGTTTAAATTGTAAACTTATTAGGGAGACATTTCCCGTTGTGTTCGTTAAATGGAGAATATAAACTCTTAATTTCTAACTAGAATCTGGATTTTTAGTAAAGGTTTTTCGCATTGTGAATGAAAAAATGTTTGAATTTACTTAATTTACTTGAGTCGCAATTATTCGCATAGATTAAAGATATGTAGAAAACCAATGATTACTCGGAAACCATATTTAATATGAAATATTAACATGAAACATCAGAAAGCTTAAAAGCTCAACTTAGCCCTTAGCTCAACCAATAGCTGAACCAATATAAATGAAGTTTAAAATCTCTCAATATCAGTCATATTCCCATGAGCTTTTAGAAGCTCTTTTCTTTTTTTCAGATTCTTAGTAAGCTTTTAAGAGCTTAAAAAAATTTCAGTCTTTTTGTGAGCTTATAAAGTTTTTTCAAAATTTTAATGAGGTTTTAAAAGCTTTTTTTCAAAAATTATTCTTCGTGAGCTTTTAAAGGCTTTACAAAATTTCAATTTCTTATTGAGCTTTTAAAGGCTTTAAAAATTTTCTGATTCATAGTGAGATTTTAAAAGTTCTGTTTTTTCGACTAAGAAAAATAACATACTCCAGTCAAAAACAGTTTTGGGTTTAAATAGTCCTTTAAAATAATTAGAAAGACGTTTACCGGTGTATTTTTTAAAACGAAAATATAAACTTGTCTGATTTCTCACTAGGATCTAGACATGAGATCACCTGTTTACTAGAACTTTTTCACATGTTTTCTATATTATGGATGTAGGACTGTGAAATCACGCAATCGTTTACTATTTAAATTACCTACCTAGATTAAAAAGACACAAGAAGCAAAAACTTTCTCTGGCATCCGAAATACAAAAATAGGACATCAAAAAACGTAAAAGCTCGACGCAGCTTCTACCTTTACCGACTAAGTTAACCAAATCAGCTGAAGCAGCATAAATCTTGAAGTTTAAAATCTTTCAACCTAAGTAAATATTTGCTAACCACAAATAAACTTAGGCAAAATGTATAAAAATAAGCAAACGCAATACACCAACAACAACAATAGAAAATGCACTGATAAATAAAATCCTGAATTTATGAAGAAAAAATATATAAAATAAAAAACTTTTGTTACTGGCGAACTAAAGCTTTTGCGCCGCAATGGGAATAAGCAAAAGGCATTGTTTGCAGTCTCAAGCGGCGCAACAGCAACCAGCAACCAACCACCAAACAGCCACAACCAACAGACCAAAACCAAGATCGGCAACCGCGTGATACTAAGCAGCAGCATGAATATTTAAATAAAAATGCCGGTGTTACGCTTGAGACTGCGACGCCGCACACTGAAAACTTCAGTGTTCCCCCGTGACATGTGGCATGTGGCAAGTAAGCTGTACACGGCTAGGGCGCAGCGGTCGCTTGACACCGCAGCATAAATAAATAAATAAATATGTAGAGCAACAAATCAACAAACGTTGGCGTTATTTAAATTTACACAAATACATGCGGACACAAATATGTAATATTTATAAGCGAAAATAAAAGCAAATATTTATGCAAACAAATTTAATACGCCTTCATGTTGCAAGTTGTCGGCATGAAAGCCGCTTAACATGGCGAATGCGGCAACTTTTGTTTTCCGACTTTAATGTGAAACAATTGTGGAAATTCTATGCTCGGCTTTTCTATTTTATTTGCCACAATTTATGCAACATGAGTCCATGTGTGTATGTATGCAACATATTGTTGCTGCTTGATGTTTGTGTTGTGCAAAAATGACCGCAGATAGATTTCGAAGGCAGGACAAGCACATTACATATACATATATAGAAGTAGAATAGTACATATTTCCGGACGTACATAAGTATATGTGTGCCTATGTGAGTTTATGGCTAGGTCAGTGGTAAACAGGTACCCATTTGGCGCTGTAACTGAGTGCGCCCGTTATATGTTGTTAACAAATATTTTCTAGCACATTTTTTTACTCACACATAGACATTTTTTCTCGTTCATCAGCGCTCAATTCAATTACTGCTTGAACTTTCACTTAAATGAAGGCTGAAAAGCGAAAGTTTATATTTTGTCGACGCAGCTAATAGGGGTGACACGGTTTTTTCGATGGCCTTCATGATTGAGGTTCATATTTTTTAAGAAATTTCCGCATATTTAAATTAATAATAGTAGTAAAATTGAAGGAGGATGGAACCATGTGTAGAAGCTCACGCAAATGAGAAAAGTTAGTTAACTGTACTGTTGCTAACTAGTTTTATAGGAACTAGTTGTAAGCTAATTTTTGGTAAAAACAAAATATTTTTATGATCAATATGCAATGTGTCTCAAACCATCTGGATCTAACTAGTTACATATGTGTTTTAAGATTGATTGTTTGCTAACTAGTTTTATAGGGACCAGTCGTAAATATTTTTTTGGTGATCTAACTAGTTACATATGGGTGTTAAGACAGATTGATTGCTAACTAGTTTTATAAGAACTAGTTGTAAATAATCTTTTGTTAAAAATAATATGTTTTTAAGATCAAAATGTAATATGTCTAAAACTGTCAATATCTAATTAGTTACATATGAGTTTTAAAACAGATTGGTTACAAACTAATTTTATAGGAACTAGTTGTAAATAAGTTTTTTGTAAAAACAAGCTAATTTTGTGATCAATATGTAATATATGTAAAACTGTTTCGATTTGACTATTTACATATGAGTTTGCAGACAGATTGGTTGCTAACTAGTTTTATAGGAACTAGTTGTAAACTAATTTTTGGTAAACATAAAATAATTTTATGATCAGTACGTAATAAATGCAAAACTGTCTGGATTTAACTAGTTACATATAAGTTTAAAGACAAACTGGTTGCTAAATAGTTTTATAGAAACTAGTTGTAAATTATTTTTTGGTAAAAACATTTTTGAAAGTATTCAAAACATATATATTAAACAAAGAAAAACTAAAAGACTTATTAACAAAAATTTCAACAACTGCACTCATTATTCAATATAAATTAATTTCAATTCTTACAGTTCCTTCCTTAACAACACAAACATCAATTTTGGAAATTAATATTACATTTTAGCATTTAAATTGATAATTTATTCTAAATACACTTGTTTTTATATACACTTAAATTTATTATTTATTTTAACACATCGTTCTTATCACTTGCAGTGCTATAAATAAGCATATTTTAAAATCTCTTCCTTTGCTGCTGTTTACTTAAACTTCTAACTAAACAAACCTGTTATACAAATAATTTATTTTATGCACTGCAACACCTATGCGAACTAGTTTAACTTCGTTAGCGTACGAAGAACAATGTGTAGCAAAATAATAAAGCAAATAACTCAGGCGTGCAAGCCAAATGCATTAAAGTATGCTTAGTGCTGTTGAGAACGCAGATTGAAACTATTATGCACATGTGTATGTCTGACAAGGTAGAGTAAATACAGTGAAAGCTGGATATATTATTACAATGGATTTCTTTTTTAATGTAATAAATTATATGCATTAGAAATTGTTATAAATTTAAAGCATGATTTTAATTATGAATTTAAGCTACCGCTTGCTGCAAACACTTAACAGCGCGCCACGGCGTATGAGTAATCTCAACTGTACAGCATTTCCTTGCAATGCAAAGCAGTACATTTTTCTGCTATTACCACAACCGAGTAATCCACTGCAATATTTTATAGCACTATTGCACTTAAGCGCCTTATATAATTACCATAATTAATTTCAAATCGCCTGCAGTTATTTGCCGCAGAATTATGCATTCAGCACTAAATGCGTGCGGCCGGACCAACGCTTAAGCTGCCTTTGCGGAATTTAGCAACATGTATTACTCATTTCCTATTCTCATTTCATATGCGTGTGTATGTTTGTGCTTGGACTGCTGCATTTCAATTTATATATGCATACGAGTATGCGTAAAATCCATTGCACTTGCATTAAGTACTTAGGTTATTAAATTTTGTTAGCTTTTAAAGTACAACTGCAGGCATTTGCCGAAACTGCTTGCTTGTTGCTAGCATATAGAATAAAGTGAAATAGAATTGTTCCACAATGAAAATGTGATTTGCTCTAATGCATTTCATTGTGCCGAAATGAGCATGTTATCTTATGAATGGCTGCCATTTAAGTATTCTACTGTTGGTTGTTTATGTTTGAATGTATTTGCGTGCATAAAGTAATGTATTTCTGTACACTCAGTTAAAATGCAATTCAATGAGCTTATTGTTTGAATTTTCAAAAAGTATTTTCATGCCAAATATTTTAAGAGTACATATTTGCGAATTTATGTAAATATCAATACTATTTTGCATGCTTCAAAGTATGCGACAAGAGGTGCTGAAATGCACTTATTATGAAACACAAGCAATTTATGAACATTATACCATGAACAGAGGAAGACATATTCTCTCCTGTATATAAGCGAATTAGTGCCTTAGTTTTTGAGTTATTGATTTGAAATTTTTCACTCCACTATTTTTCGCCAACAAACCATCGGAATCGCTAATATCGGTACACTTTAGCATGTAGCTGCCATACAAACTGAACGATCAAAATCAAGTCTTTGTATGGCAAACTTTTTTAATTGACGAGATATTTTCACGAAATTGGGCATAGATGATTTCCTGAGACATCGGTACAATCTCTGAGCAAATTATTCAGATCGCATTACTATAGCTTATAGCTGCCATACAAACTGAACGATCAAAGTCAAGTCCTCGTATGAAAAACATTTTTATTTAACAAGTTATCTTCATAAAATTTTGCATAGTTTATTATCCCAGACATAACTATAAACTCTGAAGAAATTGTTCAGATTGGTTTACTATAGCATATAGCTGTCATACAAACTGACTCATCAAAATCAAGAAAAAGTTCTTCTTATACCATTTTATGCTATAAGAAATGCACCCATGTAGGATATGATATTCATGCCTCAATGTGTTTGATATGAGCTGCTGGAGTGCGCTTATACTGTTGTATAAACAATTTATCTTTTTAGTTTCGAAATTTAATTTTTGAAAAGTTTGTTGCTGTGAAGTTGCTTAAGTGCTATTGAAATGAATATTGAAACAAGGCTAGGGCTTAGTAAATAACAAGTAAGCTAAAATAAAATCATATTGTAAACTATCAAAGCAGAAAATAATATTACTGTTACTGTAAGCGGCTGCTAATTTAACATTTTGGTTTACAGAAGCATTCGTACTTAAGTCTTTAGCTGGACAAAATTAAAAATATTTAATTTAATACAAGATAAAATGATTTTATTTTTGTTGTCTTTATTGATAATACAAAAAAAAATTTCAGATCGTTTTAAATTTTTTAAATATATAAAATTTTCAAAATTTTTTTATAAATTAAAAAAAAATAATAATAATTTTTTAAGGAAAAATTTTCTAAAACATTTTTTAGTTACAAATTTAAGACAATAATATTTCCAAACTTTTTCTCAAAAAAAAAATATAACCTCATCAGGTTAGTTTAAGTTATTCTGTTAAGAAGCTATGAAATATTTTCCCGACATCAAAATTCATAATACAGCAATAACAAACTTTATGCAAGAAACTGCCATTTTACACCTAAATGAGTGCGTAATAAATCTCAGTATGCCATAAACTCAATTTATGACACTACATGTCCAATTGACGCTGGTTGCCTGACAATCGACATGCCTTGAAATGCACGCACAGCGCAATTTGCTGCTACAGGCAAAATGGAATTCAATCGAAACTTTGAAATTTTCAGACTTACGTAAGCCGAAGTCTGTGCGAAAAGTTGCCATTATTAAAAATGGAAAAGTTTTCATGTGCCACAGTGACCTTCACCCATAAAAACGTGTCACATGCACCGACAGTGGAAACCCTTTAATGTCACTTGTGGGTCGAACTTACAAACACATGCCTACAGACACTGCTACATGCACGTAAATTCCGTTTTTAATATGCACATTGTGATTTGCGACATGCCACCATGTGTTGCATGCAGCGTATGCTAATGAGCTGCAACGTCAACTTGATTGTAGCTTTGACGCAGCTTTTGCGCGTTGTACTTTTATAGTGGAACAACAGCGTGTGTGGGCATTTTCTGCCTGTGTGTTGGTTGAAGCAGCGAATTTGTCACATAACTTCAACGGTAATGAACCAGCATTAACTGCATTAGTAGTGACACGCAGCGTTTGGTGACTGATGGTGGCGTGAAGGTTATGGGCAGCTACAAATTGGTAAAAGTGATGCCTTTGGACGCCTACACATATATACAAACACATTTTTGTTTGCTCTTATATATAACCGATACTTTATAATATTTGCGCTTTTTATACCCTGAATAGGGTATACTAAATTTGCCACGAAATTCATAATATGCAGAAAAAGACGTCTGAGAGACGTCCCTATAAAATATATATTTAAATGATCAGCACAATGAGCTGAGTCGATTTAACCTTGTCCATTTTCCAGTTCAGCCGTCCGTTTGCCCGTCCGTCTGTATACCGGTAAACGCGAACTTAGTTTTTGAGATATCGATCTGAAATTTTGCATACGCCTTTTTCTCCGCAGGAAGCTACTCATTTGTCAGAACAGCCGAAATCGGACCGCTTATAGCTTATAGCTGCTATACAAACTGATCCATCGGAATCAAGTGTTTGTATGGAAAACTTTTTAATTTGACGAAATACATTCACAAAATTTGGTGTGGATTGTTTTCTAAGATATTAACTGTAATTTCCAAAAAAATAGTTCAGATCGGACCACTATAACTTATAGCTGCCATACAAACGGGAAAATCGAAGTCAAGCGCTTGTATGAAAAACTTTGTCATTTGACGCGATACTCTCACGAAATTTGGCATAGATTATTATCTAAGACAATAGATTAATCTTCGAAGAAATTGTTCAGATCGAACAACTATATATTTCTTTTTTAAATAATACCTTGTATACTGCAAGGTCAAGCATTCAACCGAATTTATAACATTTGAACGATCATCATATATAGAAATGTTACATAGAAAAAATCGCCTTGTCAGCAGAAATATATATAAAATGTGGTTTTTGTGGCAAACGAAAAATGTTGCACATACAATTTGCTCTACATATGCATAGTAGCAGCGAAAGCCGTGCAAATGGTCAAAGTCAAAAACCATGTTTCCAACTGCAGCAAACACGAATTGTTGAAAAAGGTGACAAATTTGGTGCAAATCGCGATCTGTGCAACTAAATTTAATACACATGCAAACGTTAATTTTTATTTTTATGCATACATATAAAGATATATAAACAAGTAAGCCAGTGCTACCGCTGACTGTGAATATGCATTTGAACGAACGCAAACTGCTGTTGCGGTTATGGCGAAATCTGGCAACACCAATGTGCTGCCAATTGTTGTAATGTTCACTGCAATGAAATCGAGCATTGACACATAAGCGAAAGTACGAAAATACAGATTTTTATGCATGTGCAAACACAACTATATGCAGCTGGCAGTGTGTGTGTGTGCGTTCATTTACACAGTCCGCCATAAATGTGGTCATAAAAACTTGTCGCATGTCAGCGACAGCAGCAATAGCAATTGGTATTTTTCACTGGTTTTTGGCGATTTGTAAATGTTTTCCCGCACACATACTCGATTGCGTATACGCCATGGCGTGCTGTGTTGGCATGCACTGCTTTCGCTGCGCTTACTAGTTGCCCTGTGTGTTTTGTTGTTTACTTTCAGCATGCACATGTGCTATGTTTCGCGCTTTAAGTTCATTGCTTTTGCTTTTTTGTGGTGGATAAATCTGTGGCGTTGCTATTTTTCTCTGTTTCTATTGATTTTGCGCTGAAATTTGTGGCCAATTGTGGTGGCTGCTTGGTGTTGAATGCTCATAATTCAGTCGATTGCACTAAATGCTTACTGTGGTCGAAATAAGTAAAATACAATTTTAATTGCATTCGACCAGATTGTGTCTACGCCATTAGAGTTGTTAGTAAGTGTGAAATTTTGTGGATAACAATTATGGTTGGCGAATGATATATGGCTACGTGCATTATGGAGTGTGTTCAATTATGAAGCTGGTGAGGGCGAGTAAATATTATTTTCGCTTGAATTTTAGTGGCAATTGAAATAATACTACACAAGTGCGAAGAGTGTCAGCAAGTGTGTGTAGGAAAAATGTTTAATTAGCTATCAGTAACTAGATTTTTCGATAATAAATACTAAAAGCTTGTGTTATCGAAATTAATCGATTAACATAATAAATTACCTGAATACACTGATATATATGGAACCACGAAAAATTTACAAATAAAAATTTTCGATAACCAAAATTTATCGAAATAAATCTATTAATTTAATAAATTTATTCATTGAAATGATACTACATATGTAAGTGCGAAAGATTGCAGCAAGTTTATGTAAGAACATTTTTTAATTAACTATCGATAACTAGATTTTTCATTAATATGCACTAAAAGCTTGTGTTATCGAAATTAATCGATTTATATAATAAATTACCTAAATACACTGATATATCTGAACCAAGAGAAATAGCCAAATAAAAATTTTTGATAAAAAGATTTTTGGAAATAAATCGATTAATTTAATAAACACTTTCATCAATACAATAATAACAGGACATGTCTGCACAAAAAAAATTTGAAAATATTTTTATCGATAATGAATACTAAAACAAATCGGCATGAAACTATCGATAAATATACGTATCGAGAGAAAACATTAATTTACCAAATTTATGTATAATAAATATACTTATCGAATAAATCGATTTTTACAAGAACTATGATTATAAATATCGATAAAAAGAAGGTATTCGATTATGTAAACTTCAAAGCGATGAAAAAAGAATATGTTTAAGGAAAATGATAGCACGAAATTGACAAAACAGTAGCGATAAAAAGAAGTTTATCAATTATATAAGCTATAAAACGTTTAAGAAACTGATAATTAAGAAAAAAGGTAAAGCGATAGCTTGTGAACTACTAACTGTCACGTTAATCGATTAATTTAGTATTTTCAATCGATAAACAAAAAATTATGTAAAAATTAGAATCAAAAGATTTACTGAATGAAATAAATTTTTATGTAAAAGTCACAAATATCGACCAAAAGAAGCTACTCAACAAATTCATATTAATTTTCAAGCCGTGGTATGAATAGAAAACTGATTTAGGATAGCAACTGATAATAATTAACGGCATATATGAACAAAACTACATTCATGGATTTTATTATCAAAAAAATTATTAAAGTAATCGATTAATATATCTTTTTATTGATAAAGATTATTCCATTAATCCATAAAAATTTCATGGATTTTATTAAATAAATTAAATATTAAATTAATCGATAAAAATTTTATCGAAAAAAATCATTAAATTAGTCGATTAAAATTTAGAGTTCACTTACTTCACTGCCAACAAAATCTCCCGAAATGCAGAACCTGCCACCACAATGCAATTTCCACACCATTGCAGTGTTTATACAGTAAATGTTAAGCATAGTTTTACTAATTTTGTTTAAATTTTACTCTCCCGAATTCTAAATATTCACTTCGTTCAACATTTTTTACTCCCATTAAAGAATTTTACCAAAGAGCCATGACGTCGCTATAACTCACTCACACCACATCCCTTCTTAACCTTTAAGCTTTACTTACATATATTAGTCCTACACCAACGTACACATTTATTCAAACAAAATGCAGAATTATCTGCTAAACAAAGCCATTGATAAAGCAAGCAACACCAATACACTTTGCATACAGCAGTTGGTATACATACAAAGCGCACACTACCGCATGCTCGACTTAAACGCCTGCCACTAACTAAATGCCGCTCGGGCATGCCTAAAGTGGCTAAGTGATGAGTGTTTAGTGTGCTTGTAAGTTTACGCCTTTTAGCTTTACATTTTGCTGCCGAGGCGAAAGCGGCTGCCACCCACAAATCACTTAGTGCCGGACTCGACGACGGAAGCTGCACATTTCGGCTGTTTTGGCCCTCTTTAAAAGTGCTTAATCAGTTTTCCAAAATACGCTTTTACCCAAGTGCCTACTAGCTGCACGGAGATCGCACAAACACGCCTATATACATAGGTATGTGTATATACATATGTATTTGTGTGTCTGTATGCGTTTGTGGATATGTAATTGTATGCTGTGCAATGGAGCATTCATTTAAACGCTTGCTCGTTTATTCATTCATTCGTTTTGGCACTTTTGGGTTAACGCCTACGACGATTCAAGTGTCAAATGCACATGCAACCGCACGTTAACGGTAATACGTATACGTACGGCGCTGCATTGTTGTGCCCAAGGAATAAAGCGTTATAGAGAGCGGAGTGTTCGAGAGTGCTGCTGAGTGGCGCGTAGTTTACAACCCAATGCATCACCCGCAGCGGAAAATTATAATACAACGAGCTGTAGTGCAATGCTAGCTGCTAGCAGCTGGTCAGCGCCTATTACGGCAACAACACAAATAGTTGTTCGAAGGAGCAGCGATGCCTGCTGCTAACAACGGCCTTTCAATGTTTCTGCCCCACGTTTTTCAATTGCCGCCCATTACTCACAATAACCAGCTCCCAGTGGCCTTTCAACAAGCATTTCAACGCCATGAAACAAAGCGTTCCAACCAGCTGGTCAGCTGTTCACTTGGTATCTGCAGCAACAATGCGATTGCTCATGCCACACGCAGCGCGCAACTGCATTTCATTATCCACTTCATTGGTTTTATGAAGATTTTCGGACACGATTTGCCGCTGCCGTCGTTGCCCTCCCTTGGCGCTGCTCACAATCAACCAATATGCAAAATAAATGGCAAATATGCGAGAACTGAGAAACTTAGTAGTCTGGAAAGTAAAGCAAAGTTGAGCAAAAGCGAGCGCGAAACTTTGCCCTTGCATTCTGTGCAATTTGTTATTAATTGAAATTTTTGGTGACATTTGCGACGATTACAAATCAAAAGCCATTGAAATCAACTCTGTGAATGGCTGCAAACTTTTTGAACTTCGAGTCTCTTTGTTCGTTTGGAATTATGCAGAAATGTCAGTGCCAACAGCTTATTGGACATGCCATGACCTACAGGCTGAGCTGATTTTAAGGAGATATACCATACATATTTTGAACTGCATGCACATACATCAGTTGAAGGACCGACAAATTAGGTATAAAATTTGTTAAGAAAACGAAAATTTTTATATGGGCCATTCCATAAATTGGCGACATGGTTTTGTACCCGTGGTTCTCCGATTTTGACCAAACTTTAGAATATCATAATATAGACCAATAGAAGAATATCTGTTAACTTTTTAGTGGTCAAAGTTGCTCCGTTGTTTTTTGGCGCACACTTTAAATTGAGATCAAACAAAAAAATGACTTTTTCTTTTATTTTTTAACGACCCCAAAATTTAGTGAAAAAAATTTTTAAGTTATCCAATTTTATTTAAAAAAATCTCAGCTTCCTGATAAAAATATTTTCAAAACCCAAAAAAAATTTCAAAATCCAAAAAAAAAGCGACAATTTTGAATTTTTTCTGCTGTTCATGGGATCAGAGTCCCATATTTTTGAACACTGATTCTTATGTAAAATTTAACGAGGAATCGAATGGAAAAGTCAATTTTGAAAAAAAGTTGGGGGAAAAGCTCAAAAAACCGGGTTTTTGGAAAAAAAATGTTTTTTTTTGGATTTTGAAAATTTTTTTGGATTTTGAAAGTATTTTTATCAGAAAGCTGAGATTTTTTTAAATAAAATTGGATAACTTAAAAATTTTTTTACTCAATTTTGAGGTCGTTAAAAAATAAAAGAAAAAGTCATTTTTTTGTTTGATCTCAATTTAAAGTGTGCGCCAAAAAACAACGGAGCAACTTTGACCACTAAAAAGTTAACAGATATTCTTCTATTGGTCTATATTATGATATTCTTAAGTTTGGTCAAAATCGGAGAACCACGGGTACAAAACCATGTCGCCAATTGATGGAATGGCCCATATGTAGTATATGGGATTGGGGTCCTATCGACCCGGTTTTATCTATTAACTATCACATCCCCAATCATATGGAGCTAAGTCATTTGGATGTTCAAAAACCCTGATATGAGTTATATGGGGACTAAATAACGTTTTCGCTCAAATATATCCATTTTAGGCACAAAGATACACAGTTATGGGTAAAACACGCTCTCTCATTTTCCTTAAGATAACTCACATATTTTCATTAAGATAACTCACATGTTGGCCGATATATGCGGTATAAAGTCACTCGAAAATTCAAAAATCTGTGTAATAGGAAGATGGGGGCTGAAGAAGTATTGGCCCGATTCAATACATATTTTACATACAGACATACCATTGTCAGAGAAGATTATTCCTGAAATTCAATTATATATCTCACACATACTATTTAGTTAAATAATATTTAGATAAAAAGCTATAGCTCGTTTCATATAACGTGCCGTAAGAAAATATTGCGATGTACTTAATTGATAAAACTGAAAACTGATTTGAATAGTTTACTATAAAAGTATGCTATTTTACTCCACATGACTGTATATTATTTTGCGAGTTATTATTTACATATCGAAAACTGCACTATTTTCAACAATCACTTGATTCAACAACATCACCCATTCATATTTAATGTATTTTCGAATACACACACTGAAATGCAAAAAATATCCTGCTACAAAGCTCACACGCATCATAGCAAAAACACTTTATTTCTCACCATTCACTTATGCACTCTTAACTTATCATATTTTATAACAAAAGAGATCATAATATCGAAAGCGCAGAGAGCATGCTGCGCACTCAGCTCACACGCGACACACCATACGTTCTCTCTTTAGTGTGTAGTGTCACCAAAACAACAGCTATACAAATTGCTTTTGCGTGTATTTGCAAATGCATTTGTAGTTTGTTGTTGCTGTATGTTTGTCCCGGGTTTTTCGAACATTTCTGCGCATAACTAATTAATTTCAAGGACACTAGTAAACATATTTACGTATTGGCAATCATTTACTTAACTAATGTCTGTATTATACATGTGCATACATGTTCAACTTCAAAATAAACATAAATATTGTTGCATTTTCACTTACTTGGATCATATGCATTTTAGAGCAGCCTTCCATTGCCTTGATGTTGCAGCTTCTTTTCTCACTTGCTCACACTTTTACACTAACACTTTCACATGCGCCGACTCGCGCCACTCATTTGCAACACATATTTTTTCACTCGCGAAATACACACTTAAAATCGAGCGCACACTCTAATATTTGAAATACTTTCTATTAAGCCTTCTATTGCCTTGATATTGCAGCTCCTTTCCTTACCTGCATACACATTTACACTAAAACTTTCACTTTTTCACTCACGAAACACACACTTAAAATCGAACGCACGCACTGATATTTTTCATTGCTTTCTATAAAGCTTTTCATTGCATTGATATTTGCAACTTCTTTGCATTTTTACACTAACACTTTTACACTAAAATTTTCACACGCGCCGACTCACGCCACTCATTTGCAACACACTTACTTCTTCACGCACGAAAAACACGCTTCAAATCGAACGCACACACTATTATTTTACAAGCTTTTTATAAAGCACTCTTCAAACTTTATTTTCAATAATTCTTTTCTCAAATTATCACAAAATTTACTTAGAAATCTTTAATTTTGTTCTGCTGCGGTTGAATTGCACTCGTTTTCATTCGCGACAAACTGTTAACTAAAACGTATAACGGATGTGAAGGCTTCTGATTGACTTTGATTCACAGACTGCAGTACAAAAAATATCCTGCTACAAAGCTCACACGCATAATAACAAAAACACTTTATTTCTCCCCATTCACTTATGCGCACTCTTAACTTATTACATTTAAACTAAAAGAGATTTTTCTTCTGTCTTCCATTTGACCACTTGTTATATCGAACGCGCAGAGAGCATGCTGCGCACTCAGCACAAAACACACCGTGCGTTCTCTCTGCAGAGTGTAGTGTCACCAAAACTGCAACTAAATAAATTACTTTTGCGCATATTTGCAAAAATATTTGTGTTTTGTTATTGCTTTATGTTTGTTGCGATTTTCTCGCACATTTCTGCGCATAGCTAACAAATTTCAAGGACATTTATTAACATACATATAAGTATATGGCAAACATTTACTCAACTAATAACTGCCAATTATACATGTTTGCGTACATGCTCTTGAACATGTTTATATTAAAAGCGCAACTCATCCATTATAAACTATAAATATCAAATGTAAATATAGTTGAATTTTCATTTACTTAGTAATTTTATCTAACTTTCTAACAGAATTCATACTAAAATATTTTTTTTCCAAAATTGGCGACCCTGATTTATTAAAAATTATCCTACCAATAAAAATATAAAGGCAATTCAAATATTTTTCATATTATTTTAAATTTTTATATAATTAAAATATTATTTATTTTTCTTTTATTTACTCAATATGAAAAAAATGTTATTTTTAAACTTTTTTAATTATTTCAAAATTATTATTTATTTTATATTTATTTACTTAATATGAAATATATATATATGTATATGTACAATTGATTTAATTATTTTCCAATTATTATTTAATTTAACTTTATTTACTCAATACGAATAAAAAAATGATTTTGATTTTAATATTTAATATTTATTTTAAAATGATTATTTATTTCATTTTTATTTCCCAAAATTAGAAAAAATTTTAATTTACGATTCAATTATTATGAACGCGACTGTACAAGCGATAATGCATTTCTATTTCTGAACAATGAAGAGTTATCTCTTAATCTGGTAAGAAGCGCTGTAAATATACATATGTAGCAGCGAATGTAACCGCTCAATGTTAATTACAGAATACTGAGAATGTTGGTAAACAGCAAAGCGCAACAGCAGTAATGTGACTGCGCAGCTGATATACATATGCATACATACATATTTCTGAATTTACGCCCAGCTGTTTAGAAAAGTACAGAGGAACTAGACAAAATAAAGACGGAAATTAGATGAGGCATTCAAAGTTAGTATTGTTAAAAGTTGCTGCGGCATCTGTTGGCAGCTAGAAGGATCCAGACTAATATAGTGGCAACTAAAGTATTTAAATTTTATACATGCTTTGGAAAGCTTATACATGTATGCACATATACATACATATGTACATATGTGTGTATCTGTGTAGTGTATGTATATTCAAAATAAAAATTAAGTTATAATTTATAATAAATAAATATTATATAAATGTTAAATGTGCAATATCTAGCTATTAAGAAACACATTTCTGCGTAAATGTACCATAAAATAATTATTTCAATATTTTAAATCACTTACCGCACTTTATTTTACTTCGTTTCGCATCTTCTCCAACAAATTGATACATTTCCCTACTCTAAACTCTTTTCCCTACTTCTAACACTTTATTCACTTTAAAATAACATTTTATGCACAACCACTTGCAGAGCTATGCTTGCGCCGACGCTCACTAACACTTTGTATACATTAGCATAGCACATTTAACATTAACATATCACTTTATGCACAACCACTGACAGAGCTCTGCTTGCGTCGACGCTCAGCGCTCAGCTACTGCACTCACTTTTCTTCACTTTCAATTTTACTACACAAATAACAACGCCCGATCACTTTTTTTACTTTATAACGATTAAATTCGCGAACTTCAACCTAATTCTCCTAAAAACTGCTTAATTGCAGCTTTAATTCCTAAACTAATCTAACTTTTCACGGAGCTGCTGCAAATGCGTCTTAAACGAACGCGGTATAAAGAAACGACTATTCGAAATGGCGGCGGAAATTAAGAACGACCAATGAGATTCACGCTTCTAAATTGAAGTGCCATCTGTAGACTCTGTCGGAGATCGCCTGCAACTATGGGGTTACAACTATTTTTTAACTAGTAGGTATCATGATCATGAACGTGACCAACAGATGGCGCACATATTATTTTTGAAAATTATATAATGCACAGATGTTATTATATTTGTTTATTATGAGCCAAAACATTCAAAGTTGGATAATATAGCGCTGTTGGGTAGTTAATTTGACGGAAAGCTGATTGAGATTGTCTGCAAGAGAAACGGGCCGTCGATCTCACAACTATTAGAAATGGAATCTCGGCCAACAGAGGGTGCTACATTAAAGAGTGTAGTGCCATTTGTTGACAACAGTCTGCCTGTTGCAGAATATGTAACCATTTAAAATACGCGTAGGTTCTGCTCTCCCGCAATTGTGTGTATCTGTGTATGAAAGTGTGTGTGAATAGCTATCCATACATATGTACATACATAGTTTATGTAATTACTTGCGCTTCCAAAAAATTAAGAGTTACGCAGCCACTGTATGACCGAAAGATCCTTCTAGCTGCCAATAGATGTCGCTGTTATGCTCAAGAGCGAGTATCACCTGTTGCCTCCTCCTATGTCCGCCGCCATTGTTTACAGTTCCTTTTAGCTAAGCGTCCGCATAGATAGAGATTGCATTAGCAGAGCACGCAGCATATTCTCTCATCACAACAGCATGTTCTCTCATAATTGTAGCTAAGAGCGCTTGCACAGTTGCGCAGTAACATTATTGCTGTTACTATCACTGTTGATTAACATTTTCTGTTAGACTATCGTGTTTAGCATACTCCATTAACTTTCTGGCAAAAAAAATAAAACAAGGAGAAAATTTTATAGTATTTTTTATTAAAAAAAAAGTAAGGAAAGGTTAAATTCGGATGCAACCGAAAAAAATTCAGTAGATTTTATTATCGAATTAGGCAACGAAGTGCATTATCCACCGTAATTTCTAGTTGGGAAATTAGACTAGAGAAGACCGAGGAGCCATATGGGCAAGTGATGATATTTCTAAACAAAGACCACTTCGATCCTCTCAGTGCCGCAAAGAGGACCATTAGCTATGTCTTTAAGAGGGTGGTCCCCAGGATACTCCCAGCTAAAGCCTGGGCGGATGACCCACTGAAATAAAAATAAATGAAATAGAATAATTTTCTTTTAAGATTTACTTAAAAATTTATATTAACACCAAAATTTGAAACAAAATCTCGACAAACTAAATTGAATTGCAATTTGAGCAACGTTTCTCCCCAAAAATAAAAGATCAACAGCAATCATGTACGCTTACAAGCGAACAGTTCCCAAGCGCGCAGGAAAATTTCTTCAATTTGAACATATTTAATTACATACAGAAGTGCCAAGCGTAAAGCTGCTGGTAAAGTATAATTTTTTCAATCTTACCAGTCTCACAAAGCGGAGTTGGCTGACATGCAGCTTTTCGCTTATTAAACTTATGCTCATGCTTGTGTTCTTTCTTACGTCTCGCAGCATTTCTTTAACTTGCTTGCCAAGTGAAACGTTTTCTTAACGCTTGTCTGTAGTGGAAAATGAAATTGAAACCATTTTGTAGCTCATTCGAAAGCATTTACATAGAGACAGCAACCAACTGCGAAAATTGAACGCAAGCACATTTGTGCCGTTGTGTGTGTGTGTCTGTAATTGTGTGCGTTCAATAATGCGTTTCATTTTCGACAGTGGCAGCATTGTCTGCTCCACTCAGAGCAACTCAACGCGTCGCAGCGCCGTTCCGTTCAGTTCAGTGTACTCAACGTGGCCTCCGGCGTTGGCGAAAACCACCACATACATACATGTGCACATCCATATAGCGAGTGGCTCAACAATGGCGCTCGAATGTGCAGAAAGTGAAAGGAGCTTCTGAACGAAATGACTGCGCTCATGAATTGCGCTCGGCGAATGCGAAAACGCTGTTATATTTTCTGCTTAAATACACAATTAACTTCTGAAAGACTGTGCAGCTGAAGTGAAAATTGCGAAAATGGTGAAAATGAATGCGTTGGAAATTTCACCAATTCAATTAAGAGTTTAAAGAATTCGCTTAACAAGCACTTTTTGCTGAGTACCAAATACAGTATTTTAACTTATGTAATTAATAGCAGGTAATGCTTTTATGTAATTTGCGAAAATGTAAAAGAAAGTAGGAAGAAAAGGATACTTTTGTACTTCCTAAAAATTCTATTCCAGTCGTTCTCAAAAAGAAAGGCGTCATTTATACAAAAATTATCACGGAAAATCTCATGAATTCTTAGTGGGAGAAAGAGGGAGGAATAGTGGAAGATAGAATGTTCATTTTATGCCAACAACATTTCTTACATATTGAACGTTATATCTGACAAAAAGTTTACCGGAAGATGAAAATGTTTCTACCATATTTAGAATATTAGGAAAATAGATCTATGGAAAGGTCCAAACTGATTTCATCTACTTTTGTTATTGAACAAAAATATGGTCGAGCAAGCTTTTCCATAAAATTTTACTAAGATAACTCATTGGGCAGACGTAGTCCTTTAGTATGAAATTCATTATACTATAAAACAAATGGGGCTGGTATAGTTCGTGGGCCGATTTCAATCGCTTTCGAGCAGATAATTGTTGACTTAATTATAAAAAGTGCATGATTTAGGAAATTTCGTCTGACTTAACCCCAAGCTAGACCTGGTTTTACCAATGGTTTGACCTCGCTTGATCTCTAGCTTGACCTCGCTTGAGCCCTGAGCTCCGCAGACTCCCAGCTTAACTACCTTCCAATCTAGCTTGGTCTCAATTGACGCCTAGTTTGACAAGCTAGTTCAAGATAGGAAAGATCTGTCTTGATCAAGCTTATAAACCCTAGCTTCCCCTTAATTAACGCTTAGTTTGTACATTACTTTAACTTAGTTTGCTTCTAGCTTGACCTATCTTCAAGTCGAACTTGATCTCGCTTAACATACTTCGATAGCCTGAACTCGCTACCACTAGCTCCTATAGAGTTCTCGTTTAATTCCTATCTTGACCTAGAATGCGCCTTGAACTCCTTTTAACCCTAACTTGACCTTACCTAAACTCTAGCTTGATCTCAATTAACCCCCAGCTGTTACACTACCTTGACCTCGTTTGCCCCTAGCTTCACCTATCTTTAACTGGATCTTGAGCTTGGCCTCGCTTGAAACCTAACATGACCTTCCATGACCACAACTCTGCTCAACTTGAACTCTTTTCTTGAGTACTAAGAAATAGATGACTACCTCACTAAAGTGGTATAAAAGTCTCTATTTGTATTATGGCAGTTCTATATTATTTACACCACTTGTTTGTTCGATTCACTACTTTCTAAACACTCATAAATCGAAGACAGCTAATAATTTTATAGCCAACATCAACACAAATTCATTTATGCCCCACTTACTAGCAACTCTTTCTTTCCTAAATCTAATTAAGTCACACTAAATTTACTTTGCCATTATTAGGCTTAAGTTTAAGGCATATAAAACTTTGCTGGCAACAACCTTGTACGAATTCAAGTTTTAGAAAATCATTGAGTTTGAAAGAGTTGCCTCATCACATCATGGCCTCATTAGAGCTATCGCCCACAGGGACACTTTGCTAACTCACTTAACCCTGACCTTCACATTTGTCAGTAGATAAGAGTACCCGCCAGTGTATGACAAATGTTTGAGCACGTGTATCCACAACAAAAAAAGTCAAAACCAAAATCGCCGCTCAAAAGCACGAGCAAAAACGAAAATCAGTGCCTAATAATGACTTACCACATTAAGGCAGCTCCCTTACGGCAATGAAAGCACATACGAGCACAGAAAAAGCATAAGTCATCACAAAGGCACCAACACATTTATAACAACAAAAGCTTAATTAAGCAACAAACGCAGCCACTTTGGTGTAAATGAAGATGTTACCCTGGAGCCGAGTTGAAGCGCCACGCTATGCGCATATGTGTAAGCATATTTGTGTGTGTGTGTTTGTGTTTACCAGCAGTCACGTTATACGCACGTGTCCTACAGCAATTTGTCACACCAGCGTAGCACTCATTGTCGGCCACAAGCTCACTTACTCGCACAAACGCATACACATACATACATATATAGGCGACTGCTACTGCTCGCCTCATTTCCTCCAGCGATTGTCTTAATTTGCGGCGCATAAGCACATAAGTACAACTGTCAACATATGAAGATGTTTACCTACACACCTACACATACATACACAGCAGTGCTTACATGCCTTTGTAGTGGTTTGTCAAGCTGCTTAGAGCGCATTGTTCGCTCTGTGCATTGTGGACCGCCGCTATTCTCAAGTGCTCGCGGTTGAAGCTTGTCTACTGACACTTTTACTTTTGTAAGCCGACGCTTATGCTCGTAGTTTCAATTGCTGTTGGCATTGTTAATACTCTAGTGACGTTAACAACTTCTGGCTTCTTACTTGGCTGCAACATACATACATACCATATTCTGTCCTTCTGTCTTCTTACTCGACTTCAGCATACATATATTGTGCCCCTCTTAGCCCTGTCACGTCACGTTCTTCGCCGCTACTTGTTAGTGTGTCTATTTTGGCATTCGACGACGCCCGCTGCATAATGAGCTACAACAACAACAAAAACACTGAGACGAACAGCTGTCACATGTTCTTGCAAAGCATATTTGCCTTGCTCCCGCTTTCTTATGCGCAAAATAAAGTAGACCACACCGACTTTTTACTATATATTATGCATAAAAATCCAGAGAAAAGACGCAGCTTGTGGTTTCTTTTGCCGTTCGCCATTATAGTAATTATATGCTCGCTGTCACTTATGTGTCGGTGCGTCTAGCTGCTTTACCGCACTTCCTTTATATTCATATTTGTATGCGTGTATGTATATTTTTGTGTGAATATAAGTATGTGTGTATATATATTATACATCTTAATTGGTCGTCTTGAATATGTATTTGCCTAATTATTTTTTCGCACTTGCCTCAACCTCTCGAGGCACTTTTCGCTGCAGCTTTTTTCTAAGTGGATAATGACAATGCGCCAACTTGTTATTTTTGCATTTGAGCTGCTTGTTATTGTGTGTTAGTAGTTCTTATATATATTTTTTTTTTTTTTTGTACTTTCTTGCTTATTAAAAGTTGTCTTACATAAACATAATAATATAAAAGAAATATGTTGCGCTTATTTTTATTTATTTATAAGAAAAATTTGCCTCAGCTGCCGGAAAAATCAGATATCAACTTGCAACCTACATTACCAAAAAAAAACACAAAAGCACAAGAAAAAATATGAACTTTGGTTGCACCAAAGCTATAATACCCTTCATAGATGCAGCTCTTAAAGCATAAAAGGGTATAAAACGCTCCCTTTCTCTTTTTTGATTTTGGTCCATAAGTTTGTAAGACAGCTATATGATATAGTGACGCGATCTGAACAATTTCTTCTGAGATTGCATCACTGCTTTTGCCAGTAACTCATGCCAAATTTCGTGAATATGTCTCGTCAAACAAAAAAGTTTTCCATACAAACAATTGATTCTGATTGTTCAGTTTGTATGGCAGCTACATATTATAATGCTCAGATATCGACCGATTCCTACAAGTAAGCAGCTTCTTGGTGAGAAAAGAACGTGTGACAAAATTTCAATTCGATATCTCAAAAACTGAGAAGACCACTTTGGCAAACTTCGTGACAGATTTAATATAACCTGTTCAGGATATAAAAATTATATGCAACACAGACTACTCTGGTCTTGATTAATTTCGAACTAAGTGCATAATTTTTTGCAGCCACGAACAAGTTTAAAGCACATTTTCATTGGAAGCTCACTTTTGAAGGCATTGTGTCACTTGCAGTTGGCTGACAGGCAGCTTGTCTACATCTCCGTTTTAAGTGTCCACATTATATTCTTCACTAACACCTCACCAGCTGCAATTTATCTTCAGAGTTGTTCGTGTTCGTACTAACGGTAAATTAATTTAGTGAAATGAGTGTCAGCATGTCACTGGCTTGATAGCTGCATTTTAATGTGAAGATGAAAATGTTGCTCATACGCCGAGGTGTTCTTGGAAATGACGAACTATGTACATATGTTTGATAGGTATTACGAATTAATAGCTTAGTTTTCGAGATTTCGTTCTGAATTTTTGCACACATCATTTTCATGCCAAGCAGCTGATCATTTGTCGAAACCACCGACATTTGACCACTATAGCATATAGCTGCCATACAAACTGAGCGATCCAAATCAAGTGCTTGTATGGAAAACTTTTTCATTTAATGAGATATTTTCACGAAATTTGGCAACAGTTATTGCCTAAGGTAGTGAAGCATTTTCTGAAAAAATTGTTCAGATCATAACGTTATAGCATATAGCTGCCATACAAACTGAACATTCAAAAATCATGTTATTTTATGTTGATTACAAAACTACTCAGTAACCAATTCGTTTGACTCATTCCTTTTTGCTTAACACAAAAATATTAACCGCCTCTAACATTTAACATGACTGCAGGTCAAGTCAACGCATTTGCACTGACATTTGTACTGAGTGACCGCCCAGCTCAGCGCTAAGTCGGCTAACTGACAAGCTGTCACAACTACTCCTACAGAAAAGCGCGCTAAAATAGCAACTGCTGTAGAATAAATATGAAGCGAGTGTGTATTATTACTTAGGATACAACACACTAACAACAACGCGCTTCCCCGCTTATAGCGCTATATCAACTCCGCTGCGCCTTTGTGCGCTGCTAAATAAATATAGCATCAGTTGAGTGCGGATATGACGCAGCTAAAGCGTGAAATGCAGCTCTCAGTGACGCTTTGTGCCTTTGACACACACAGAGAAGTTGCCAGCGCCCACACAAAGCCAAATATAGCAGCGCAGTCTAAGAAGTGCACACATTGCGTCAGGCTGTGGCATCGTCATTTTTGATTTTTCTTTTATATTTAAGTTCTTTTATTTTTCTTTTTTTTTGCCACAAAATGTTGTGCATTGCCACTTAGTTACTTTGTAGCGTAGCGCCTGCAGCCATCCACTGGAAATTTCTCTGCTATTGTAGTCAATTCGCAGTTGTTAGCGTGCGTGCATTTGTTTGTATATATATGTGTGTTGTCTTAACGCTGGGTTTTCGCAATTGTCGCACAAAATGTGTAGTGTGCAAATCTATCTTTACTTTCATTCATTTACTCATTGTTTATTTCTTTATTTTTATCACAACTTTTCTTGCTTTTGTTTGCCTTTCAAAGCCGTTGCATCTTGTGGCATTCAACGATATGTACGTAACATTTTGTTGGAGAAAATTTATTTTATCTATTGTGGAAATATTTTTTGTGCTTCGACTTTCTTTGCTTCCAAGTATTTGCTTAAGTCTTCTCGTATATGAATAGTGCAGAAGTGTGTTTAAAGTTTATTATGTGGGCATATACACATGTGATCCTGCCACATTTTAATTAGTGCGGTGATTCAAAGAAGTAGTGGTATTTTCAGCATTTCCAACACTTATTAACACTAAAAACCCCCTCAAAGGAACCGTCGCCTACCCTGGGACCACATTTGTATTACTTCAGGGAGGCGTTCCATATTTCTCATTGAGATACTCTGCGTACCTGCGTCCATGTCCCACTTTTACTGCGTAGCAAAATTGCGGCTCTTCGATTTTTCCCAGTGTTTTCTGTTGTTAAGGTAGCTCAGAACCACAGCTCTGAGGTTGTCGGGGATTTTAAAAGTTTTTTTTCCAGAGCGTCGATCTAGCGCTGTTGAAGGGACATCTAAAGTCGCCAGCAGCACTATTATTTTGTTTTTATAGCTTTTCCGCTATGCGGCTTCTACTCTTTCAATGACGCATTTTATAGCTCTTAGAATTGATCTGTCGGGTCTAAAGCCGTGTTGTCTAGATAAGGGATCCTCCACCTTCGTTGATAGCTGCTTCGAGTCTGGGTTTAAGTAGCCTCTCATAGCTGTGTCAAGCATGCATAGTGGATGATATACTGGTGGCAAGTTAGGATCTCCTTTTCCCTCACTGATTACCATCAGCCGTTGTTTTTCCAGGGTTCTGAGAATATTCCGCCTGCGAGGCAGAATTTTTCAGGCCACCAGAAAACTCACTTTTGACCAAAACTAAAGACGAGTTAATGATTCGGAGAAGTGTTTGGAGACATTCAAGCATAATAAACCTCGGTTTTTGCGTCGATATGTAATACTGAATGAAACGTGCTTCATCATTTCACTTCGAAGTTCAATCGACAATCAGCCGAGTGTCACAAGTCAGGGAAACCGATGGCAAAAATCCATGACTGGGTCTTCGAATTGCTTTCACCTACAATGTATTCTCCAGATCTGGCCCCCAAAGACTATTTCCTGTTCTCAGTTCTCAAAAGAATGTTCGCTGTAAAGAAATTTTCGCCGAACGAAGAGGTGATCGCCGAAACTGAAGGCTATTTTGAAGCAAAGCACAAATTGTACTACACAAATGGTATCGAAAAGTTAGAGGGTCGCTATAATCAGTGCTTCCTCTTGAAAGAAAATAATTTTAAGAAAAAACGAATTTTGGCCAAAAAAAATGTTTTACTATGATAGGCTAGGAACTTTTCAATTGACTTGTTGCCCATACATTCACTTCATAGATAGTATATGTATCTTTGCTTATGTGTGTACATATTGTATTAACAACTCACACGCACTTGCCTTTTTTCACTCTAAGTCCGTATTGCCGCTTTTCAATTATGCAAAATGTGCCTATCTCGCATCGAAGCTTTCCCTCTTTGTTTGTACACCAACACACATGGAACCTGATTATCAGCAATGCTACACATTTTTTCATATGTCTAGTCAACTACACTTTGTTACTTTGTATAAACATATATATCTGTATCAGTTGACATTTCAATATCTCACTCATACGCAGCGTACTACCTTACTTCATTGCCTTGTGTGCTTTGTCTGATTTGCTTTTGTACACTACCATTTGTTTACTCAGCAGCATTGTGTCGACTAGTTTCTATGCACTCTGACGATGCTGTTGGGGGCTAATATTTCAACGACATGTGACCAAAATGTGAAAAATAGTGTATTTGTGTGCGTAACTTACTCCCTTGGCACTTGTGATAAATTTAAAATTTTGAAATACGCCTGCTGTGACACTAGAAATCGAGAACGCGTCAATGCTAACGTCACTAATCCTTTTTATCTCTTGATAACAACAGACAGTGCGTGATTGCTGTGCATACAAAGGCTTGCAATGGAAGCTGCGAGATCAGAAGTCGGCGAAAAGGTTTAAAAGTGACCGACAGTTGTAGTAAAAAAACCGAAAAAATTCAATTTTATAAATGTATCGTACTGTAGAGTGCTTAAGCCGTATCAGCGGCGCTCAAGAAACAACGTTATTCAGTGGCTTTTAAGCCCACTTTCGGTGAACTGTAGCAACTTAGCCGAAATACACAAAATTATAAGCGGAAATCGTTTAATCAGCAGACGTAATGTTAAGAGGCTCAAGTAAATAACAGTAATATAACACACACTTCAAGCCGTCAGCTAGCATGTGAAAATCATTGAAGCGACGAAATACTTAATTGCATGCGTGTGTGTGTATATGTTTATTGCCTGCTTATCTGTAAGCAACAGTAAACCTCAAACAATACCAGTAGGCTTTCCAGCAGTTGGCGTGCAACAACGAGCAACCAAACAGCAAACAACAACTTTCTCATTAATAATTGATTGATTGTTGTGCGGCATCAAGTTTTACGCACACATATTTACAAACGCTTGTATTAACGCTATATTGCTGACTTTAGTTTCACATTGCGTTAGAACGCAAACCATGCGCTGTTAGAAAGTATAGGCATACATGCGCTTCTGTAGTGCGCTGTGCACCTGGGCGTATGCGTTATCTGCTGTTGCCTTTCACCAGCAGCAGCTGCATTGATGTTTCATAACTAATCAACCAAAAGACACCACAAAATCTAACATAAAACGCATTTGTGTGGTAGCAGTGAGGGTTGAGTAGAGAAGTTGAGTAGAAACTGTCGCATAATAAGAGTCATAAATGTCAAATTATGCTGTGAATTGTGGCTCGTGATAATTACATTGTGCTGTTGACATACTTACACATGCATTTATGTTTATATTGCTGCTTTTGTTACACACATTTGATAAATGAACTAATTCGTAAGCTTGTTATAACAGGCATGACGGCATATAACAATTGTGTTTATTTTATTTATGTGTTTTGCTTTGCTAATTTGAATATCCCATGATAAGGGCGAATTGTTGCTTGAGAAACGGTGGCTTCTTTTGAGATATGAATTCGAGATATCGAGCTGAAATTTTGCGCACATGCTTTACTCTTCAAGAAGCTGGCTATGCGTCGGAACTGCCGATATCGGACCAATATTGCATATAGCTGTCATATAAAAGGATTAATCTAACTCAAGCTCTTGTAAGGAAAACTTTTTTATTTGACAGGATATTCTCATGAAAATTGACATGAATTATTGTCCAAATCAACACTACAATCTCTGAAGATATTGCTCAAATCGGATCACTATATCATATAGCTGTCATACAAATCGAGCGATCGAAATCAAGATATAGCTCATTTTATACCCTTTTATGCCGTAAAAGTTCAAACTGTGGGAGGTATTATAGCTTCGGTGCGGCAGAAGTTAACTTTTTTCTTGTTTTACAACATTTAGCTAAAGACTAATATTCAATTCACACTTATTCGCCTCCTTTCAATATGAATTGAAACCTATAAAAAGCTGAAAGCAATTATATAATAAATATAAAAAATATAATGAATTTTTCAAGTAACTGTTCCTAAAATACTCTTCTCCGCTAAAAAAAAAGAGTTCTTTCTTTGAAATGAAATATTTTAGTGCTAATTATGGGCAAAAATGGTAAGACTTTTTAATTAAAATTTCGAGCGACTGGTAAGACTTTTTAATTTAAATTTCGAGCGAAATCCCATTCGCCGAAATATTTTTCAGGTTAATATGACTAGTCAGTAACATCAGTACCAAGTGCCACATCAAAATAATCAATAGTGCTGCGTTACGCTTGTCTTTCATAAAGTGTATTCAGCGATTTTTACGATGAGTGAAATTATTCAATAAAGAAGTTCTATTAAATTTGTGTGCGGAATCAAATCCTGGTGCAGAACATGCAGATTGTTGGAAAAGGTCTTCGGTGATAAGTTTTTGTCAAACAAATTTTTTAGTAGAAATCATTCAAAGAGGGTCGAGAACGCGTTGACGACGAACCACGTCCAGGACGGCCATCAACATCAACTGATGACCAACACGTTAATAAAATAAAGGAATTGGTGCTTGAGAATCGACAATTAACAGTAAGAGATTTCACTGGCGTCGTCGGCATATCGGAAGGCTTAGGGAAACACATTTTGAAAGAACATTTGGGCCTAAACGTATTATTACTGGCGATGACTCTTGGATATATGCTTACGATCCGGAAACAGACGATCGATCGCCTGAATATCGCGGCAAAAGTGAGCCGAGGCCCAAAAAACATTTCAAAGCAGGTCAGTTGCCACAGTTTTCTTCAATTATTGAGGTGTGGTGCTCTCTGAATTCTTTCCGGCTGGTCTAACCGACAATAAGGATTATTGTTTTAGTGTTATGCATCATTCCCGGGAAGCTATTCGTAAAAAGATGCCGGAATTATGGGCCGACAACTCTTGGGTTTTGCGCCACGTTAATGTACCGCCACATGCTGCATTGATTCTTCGTGAGTTTTCGCCAAATTTTTAACCAATACCTTGTCGCAACCACCGCATTCGTCTGATTTGGCTTTGTGTGACTCCTGGCTATTCAGCAAACCCATTGAAAGCTATTCCATTTCGAGGATTAGAAAAATTTTTGAATTTTGAAGAATAAGTTAAGAATTTTAAAGCTATGAACAAAGTCTTACTATTTTTTGCCCATAGTAGTAAACCTTTCTCTTTTTTATAAAAAGATATGAAAAATAACCAAAAAAAAAACAACCTTTACGTTAAGACACTTTCAAATATATAATCATCATTCAAAATTTGCTACTGCTTATATAATTTTTCATACTATTTAAGGCAGCACTTCACTTTCTCTTCAACTATAATGCTTGAGGCTAATTAGCAGTTTTGAACTGTAGACTTTACTTCACGAAATTATTAGCAAATAATTGTCTGCTTCATTCAAGGAGATGCGCAGTGAATCATATTTATTGCGGGCAACTTATTGATATTGAAAGGAAAAGAAATCCACTCAAAAATAAATGCAAAAAAATGCGAAAGCAAAAATCGAAAAATACCAATTTGTTTACCCAACTATAAACACAAGTATGTATTACTAAAACAATACTTTATTACGAAATAAGAAATAAATAATTAGCAATAATAATCACTTTATGCTACAGAGAAGCACAGTGCATAAATGAAGCCGACAATTAACGCTTAATTATAGGCAAGCAGCTATTTACTCATCCGACCATCAACTCTGCATTTATTGTTATTGTTATTTAACTCAACAGCTCAATTGTTCAAAGTAATGCATGTAAAAAATATGAAAATATAAGAGAATGAGAGAAAATAAGATAAAAAGCGGGAACTAAGGCTATCGCACATTTTTCTAAGCTTTTGAGTGGAGAGTGGAAACTGTCATCATAGGTAATTAAAGAATTGCAAAATCTAGTTTTGAGGCAAGCAACAGAGCCATTGTAAACATTTCTTATTTAGCGGCAGTAGTTAACATTGCAATCGCAACAATTTGAGACTTCAATTTATATTTGATAATATTCGATGCAATTCCAACAATTTATGCTATATCTGTGTAATCGGTTTTAGTCCACAATGCAAGCCTTACTACCACAAGTTCCACATCGCCTCCACAGAAAAATTTATCGCTAGTTATTTGAATATTTTCTCAATTTTCAATTTCATTTTAATAAGTTTCCAGAGACTTCGCAGCAAAAGGCTATAAAAATCCAGAAGTAAGCGAAAAGTAATAAAGTGCGGCGAAATATAAAATCGCTTGCAACAACTTTTGCAACGTATCGAATTGAAGCGCTCTTAAATTCAATCACAGCGCGCTTCTTTTTGTATGCGTTCTAGCTGGGATTTCGCTATGTATATGTGACAAATTCTACGCCATTTGAATGTATAAGCGAATAGTGTGCTTTGATGTTTGTTTAACTGCAGCAAAAAGAAGCAAGCAAATATCATAAGTAGTGGCAATAAAATTTTCTATGCGTTTTCATATTAAATTGCACTTGACGCTGGGGAAGAAGGAAGCTCGCATTTAAAGAGTAATATTTTTTATGTTAATATAAATATATGAATATCTTTATGTGATATATCAACTCATAAATTTTATAGCTATTTGAATATCTTTTAATGCATAGAATGGTTGCCTTGATTGATCTCAATAAATTTCTAAGCGTGAAATATATGTATGCTTTGGCTTATTACATATTTTAAATAAATTTTGAAATTTATATTATATATAATTTTAAATTAAATTTAAATTTCAATGAAACTAATTTTATATTTCAATACAATTCTATTAAGTATTTTTTAGTCAGCTGTGTAAATTTTGGGTGCCACAGGTCGTATGAGTAACTAAACTGCAATAGCTCTAAAATTCAGGTCACTCATACGCAGTACTGTCAAGGCATTTTTACTTCAGCAAGTGATAATATCTATATATACAAACACATATATACATATAATATATATTTGAGCTCAGAATTTTTTCATAAAATGATTAATGTGCCTCGTGTTCACAGAACTTCCGAAAGTACTTACACATTTGCATACCAACAATCACACCATGCTTTGTCCATGTTTGCTTTCTCTTTACAACCGCTTCTCATGCAATTTCGTATACATAAAGGTTTTTTAGGCGCTGTCATTTGTTATATGCTAATGCTCGAAAATTTGTGTGCTAATGGCAAAATAATATGTGACCAAATAAAAACTATAAGCAAGAAAAAGTTAGCTTCGTCGATACGATAGCAATAATACACTTCACAGTTATATTTCTAATAGCATTATGGGATATATTGTAAAATCAGCTCTACCTTGATTTTGAACTGTCAGTTTGTATTGCACTAGTGCTATACTAATCTTGATCTCAACAATATGTTCGGAGATTGTAGCCTTGCCTTTGAGAAAAACTATACCAAATTTCGTTCAAATATCTCGTCGACTGAGAAAGTTTTTCAGGCAGGTATGAACTTGGCTCTGATTGTTCAGTTTAACAGTTCCGAAAAAAGATGAACTCCTTTCTGCAGTTTTTGTAGTATTTGCAAACCGAGTAATTTTAAGATAAAAAATTGAAATTCTTTGAACATTTTTCTGATATTTTTTTTTATTTTTTTTTAGTTTTTTTAGTTGTTTGATTTTATTTTTTTTTTTTGAAAACTTTTAGAACAATTTCTAAATGGCATTTATTTTCAAACTTTTTTCAAAATTTTCCGTTCAATTCTTGTAAAATACGTGCTTTAGCACCAAAAACACTTCTTGCGGCTTGGTTCAAGTCCAAAACTTTGTTTGAAACTTTTTTGAAAATGTTGTTGAAACAATTTTTGAATATTTTTTTAATTTGTTTAACATTTTTTTCTGAAAATGTTGTGAATATTTTTTTCTGAAAATTTTTTAACATATTTTTATTAATTTTTTTAATTATATTTTTTGAAGAATTCTTTAAAACTTTTTGAAAACTTTTTTTAAATTTCTTGATCAATTCTTGTAATCGCTTTATCACCAAAAATATACTTGCTAAGACTTGTTTCAAGTCAAAAAACGTTTAACTACCTAAACTTTGCGTAAAATAAAGTAAATTACTTAGTTTTCAGGTTTATCACAGAAAATCTTTTAGAGAAAATTGTTTCAAATTCATAGTGAATTTTTAAAGCAAGTATTTTTACGCCCAAACAATCAAGTTTTCTATTTGCAAACTGTACTTCTTCCCTATATCCCACTATAAACTTTTTATCATATTTGCATTGACACAATTTCGGTGCTGTCGTCTACTTTCTCCCTAAAAAAATGTATATATAAGCACATATTTGTGTGCGTGTGTAGATATGCGAAACTACTCAATTCGTTTTCATTTGCCAACCATACATTTACTGCGATTTATTTGCTATGGGGAGCACACATATCACGAGCTCGAGCTCGAAGCCAAACTGGCTGAATTGTGGGCAAGCAAGCAGAAAACGATGATGGTATATGGAGCGGGTGCAAATACATATACAATATATGCATATACGTATAAATGTATACTTTTGAGACTCAGCAATATCATATTGTCAAATAGGTTTTTATAGTGAAAAAAAAATTTATTGTGAAAAAATTAATACAAATTAACACAAAAATTCATTTAAGCGGCATTTTAATATTTCATAAAAAAAATTATAAATTAATATTTCTGTTAAAAAGAAATCCGGCTTTTGTAAATACTTAATTGAAATATTCAGCTCCTGTTTTCATTAATGCAATTAAATTGAGGACAAATATTGCCAATTAATACCTGACAAACATAATAGTTCCATAAAGTTTCGGATAAAATAGATTAAAAAAAAACATTCAATATCCAACTGCGCGCGGAGTCATTGACCAACGAATTTTTCGTTACCGAAACTCACGCTGCAGACGTGGCGACGCCAACACAACGAATGACGCCAACAGCAAGTGTGCCAGCCAACTAACAGGTAGCTATGGATATGGCCGAATGCCAGCATTACACACAGCCACCTACAATTGCATACAAAATAAATAAACACGAAGCAATAAATGGATTTTCTACATAATATCCGTTGCTCACTGCCAATTTTACGGCTTTTATTATGATTTTTATGACATTTACGGCGCACAACTTGGTATACTTTTAGGCGGCGGTGTATTGGTTCGTTGATTTGGCTTGTGTGTGCTGTGGTTTGGCGTGAATTTCTTTTATTTAAATTTAAATAGCAAAATAAAGCTTATATAAATTGAGGTGTCAATGAAAATATTTCACTGAAAGGCATACTTTTAGGTGAAGTGGGCTATAATCAAACACTTACTACAAAATGTGATATTTTTGGCATGATGGCATGATTATTGATGTAAAAGGATTATCATAGATTCCTACTAATATTTAATAGCAGGCGCAACTCGAAATCAAACAAAAAAATATATTGAAAAAAATTGCAAAAATTTATTATAAAAATTTGTAATTTAATTTATAATAAAATTAAAAATTTTATCAAAGCTTTATTCTCATATTTAATAGCAAGCGCATATCGAATTAAAAAAAATGTAAAAAATAAAAAAAAAATTTAATTTAATTCAAATTTTTTTATTTATACCTATAATTTGTATGTTTATATGCATCTACAAGCTTTTTCATTAGGTCATGACTACAACTTTAACCCACATTTCTTTGAAAAAACATTTCCATTGAATTACTCAGACCATATTTGAACTAGTCAATAGCAAATTTTGCCCTTCAAATATTTTTCTTGGCACGAATGCAACCTAGCCTGAGTCCCTTTTCACCTGCTGCCACAACCGGCAAGTCTGTATCGATTTCATTTGCTGTGGTTTTAATCTGGTCGAAGGTGGATTACAGTAATTGGCAGTAAATGTCACATTAGACCACAATTAATTGCCAAGAGACATGGGTAAAAGGCAAGCAAATCAGATTTCGTATGTTAACAAGTAAAAATCTACGTTGAGTATGTGTAGCGAAAAGTAAAACTGAAGCTGAATGCACACATATGTATGTACATAAATATTTTTAAGTATATTTTTGCTTTTTTCAATGATACCCTTATAATCCATACATACATATATACGCTCCAGCAGCTCTTCTGCTGAATACCCTATTGTTTAACTGGAATTCAACAAGCCCTCATTGGCTTTGACACACTTACTTTGAAAACACATACACAAGCACAGTTATGCAATTACAATTTCATTACACAATGTTGGCAACCTTGCTTCACTGTCATATGCTCGGTGAAATGCGGTGAAAGAGCACCTACGTTTCACATCTGCATATTATACTCTTGGCCAGCACAGGTCAGTGAGGCAACAAGCGCTCTGTTAGCAGCATAGAAAAGATAGAAAAAGAACTTATTTGCAAATGTAATAGCTTAATCACATGCCTGCTGTTGGTCAGCAATGTCGGAGGCACAGCTACAATGTAGAATTGTTAGTACTTAGTTATATAGTACATATGTTAAATTGCTTAATTATCTTTAGTGCATTCGTTTTCACGCCGCCATTTCGGCATATCGCTAATGATAGTCAAATAGAGAGGTTTAAGAAAATTAAAAGAAGAAAAAATCTTGACTTGGCTTCACAGATGCATTTTTATAGTATAAAAGTAGCATAAAGGATATTTAAAACAACTTAATCTTGACTTCGCATGACCAGTTTGTATGGCAGCTATATGTTGTAGTGGTCCGATTTGACCAAAACGTTTGGAGAATGTAGCATTTACTTAGGCAATATTCCTTATAAAATTTCGTGAAGATAACTTTTCATATAAAAGAGTTTTCTATACAAAGACTTCATTTTAATCGCTCAGTTTATATGACAGCTATACGATAATGTGGTCCGATCTGAAAAACAAAATTCAACGATTATACCACTACCTTATACAATACTCCATACCGAATTTTGTGAAGATAGCCTGTCAAATAAATAACTTTTCCATACAGAAACATTATTTTCACCTGCCTTGTAATCATACAGTAAAATCCAACTTCACAAAACAGCATCGCTCAAAGCAGCACACTCTTTAATACATAGACACACACACAAATGTATTTGAAAGCATGCAATTTCCAAACCCCAAGCAAAAGACAAACCACACTCGTATCAAGCAGCCCCAGCACGAGTAGCTAATTAAATTCGAATATGCACACGGGGCGTATGAGTAACTTCACTTGCTAGCACGTGAGTGTGCGCTGCTAGACAATCAAGTGTCCTCACATTTCCCTTAATATGTGCATAAACACTTAAGTGCGCAACGAAGTGTCAACAATAAAAGCAGGCAAAGCAAGCAAGCGCAAACCGGAAACAAAACAACGGCTGTGAAACAAAGGAACCATAAAGCTATCAAAAGAAACATAAGCAATGCCAATAAGACAGCAGAAAAAAACATAAAGAAAAAACAAAAAAGTATAAAAAACACAAAAACAGTCCACTAGCTTTTATTGTGTTTTATATTGTGTTTGGGCATTCAAGTGTGTTTGCTTATTGTTATGTTCACAGTAATGCGATTATGCGCAAATTCAATGTGTCACACAAAATATCTAGACGGCTACAGCTCATGCAGTCACTAAGCAACCGCTGGGTCAGCCGTGAAGCAATGACTATGAAATAATTTCGATTTTTTTGGGTTTGATAATGATTATTAGGTTAAAAGGTTAGGGAATTTTTTCTTTCTTGTATAGTGAATGTTCAAGTAAATAAAGAAAGTATTACTATTTTAATGCTAAGTATATGAAATCTCCAAGTCTAAATCAATATAAATTTTCCAACTTTTATCGGAAGCCGATTTTAACCATGACAAAGTGATTCCATCTCGCTTTCCCCATGATGTTTTGGAAAATGACGTCCGACAGAATATTTAGCCACACTGGGTGTGAACAGATGGGACAGTGAGAACAGAATACCTATAATTGTGGTGATATTGACTCTGCTAATAGCCAGTAGTTCGAAGATTCACTCTGTGCCAGAAGGACATCCCAGTCGCACTGGTTCTGGTTGTTGAAAGATCTATCGTCAGAACGTGAGGAGATATCGGAAACTCCACTTGCTTCCTATTGTTGAAACTATTGTTAATGAGGTCATGCACTCCTTGACTAGTTTTGAGCGTACAGTCAGCGAGCTCAAAGCCAGTATAGCTGCTCGTCCATTAAAGTAAATGCACACCTCTCTGAAGGCAGCTGCACTTCGGAGCAGTACATCTACAGACGCTTCAGTGATCTGGTAGTCGGACACAATAAAAGTCTCCACCACCTATTCACACTCGTTCACTGAACCCTTTCTCCAAAATTTTCGCTATGCCACAAATCTCTCGTTAATATGTGAGCTGAGAATGGACCGCCTGCAGGTTCTGGAGGTTCTCCTAGTGAAACTAGCTCAGTTTAATTTGGATTCAAGCGTAATCTATTTCTCTCTGTCCATTTGATAACCACATTTAGATACCCTTGGCTTAGAATGGGGTTCATTTTCCTTTTCCTTCAAAGTTACATCGTGCCCGTGCACTTATCCACTCTGCCATAACCTTTCTGTCGCAAAGGAGACTAAAAATGATATGCTGGAGATTAGCTTCGATGTCAAACTCATTAAGAGCTGCAAAAATCACCTCCGACGGTGCGTTGTAGAAGGCGGGCACGATAGGTATCCTATCCAGCCAGATCTTTGCTATGGGCGCGCTGAGCCCTTTCCTTGGAAGTCGATCGCTATTTAACAGGTCCCTGAGTCTTTCCAGCGCTTCCAATGTTTGTGTTCTATTTTCTTCATTGTTTTTTACGTAGCGGGTCCCAAGCCTAGCGCACAACCCCGGGAAGGGATGTTTCGCCTTCTCACTTTAGCTCACCTTCAAACGAATGATTTTTGGCAATCCAGAAGATACTTGGCCTAAGACTTCCCTTCCCTCACTTGCGTGAACTTCTACACATGGATCCATCCTCCATATGTTGCAGTGTCAAAAAACTTTTTTTGTTATTGTTGTAAGTTATACCAAGAAAAATATTAAAAACTATTTACAAATATTGAAACACACATATTTTTTAATTAAATCAACTGTAAAGTAAATTATTTTTGCATTTAAACCAAAATCTCTGGCTCAGAAGGGCTTTTAGACACGAATTACAATGCATTTATGTCTTTGCCATACATTTAAAATATTTTTGGGTAAATTTCCATTCGCAACAAATGAAGCCATAAGCCACAAAAATAGAAATATTTCGGGCAATTTTTTATTATGACGTCTACTGATTGCTAACTAAATAACAAAAATGATTGATCAACTTTTCATACGTCAACAAAATAACTCGCATAATATGCAAACACACACATACATGCGCACAACCATATAAATATAACAACTACACTACAAACACTACAGCTTTACCAACGGGCAGGGCTGATTTGTTGACTGGGCGTTTGGGTTTGGCTGACTGCATTGGTGTTGCTTGGCGTGAATGACGAGTTGGCATCCGTTATGGGATTACACTTCCGGCGTTGTTATTTACACAAAATTGTGCTCGTTTTTATGCAGCATAAAGGTAGACAGCTGACAGGTAAATATGTAAGCTTACATATGCACATATGTACTATATACAGTTTGATAACTTAATACACTGGCTATAGCAGGTTTAAGCTAATTTATCCTTGTTGTTTGCATGTGTTTGTGTGCATTGAAACTCAAACACGCCTGTTGAAACACGCTTTCATGCATACATATGTGTATATATATATAGTATGTAAATGTAATTTTGTGACACAGATTTCCTTTGTAATATCAGCGAAAATCAAATAAGCAAAACTAGCCATCAAACACAGGGGATAGAGTTTTGTAAATGAAAAACGTGTACAGCAGTATTTATGTACAAATGTGTAGGTGGTGAAAGAAAGAGCTTTGGTCCAAAATACATACCTGTATATAAATGTTATCTACATTTTGCATATGATGTGTTTATGGTTTTAAGCTTTGAAAATTTAGTGTCCTTAACAGATCAATTGACTAGTCCACTGCCTGACAGATACTTAGCTGAATCTTTTTCTTCTTTATTAGACACCGCTTACGCGACTTATAACCGAGTTTACAACAGCGCGCCAATCGTTTTTCCTGTTCGTTTTTTAGCGCCAATTGGAGATGCTAAGTGTATGCCAGATCCTTTTCCATCTGATCTTTCCAACGGAGTGGAGCTCTTTCTCTTCATTTGCTTCCCCGGTGGGTACTGCGTTGAGTACCTTCAGAGCTGGAGTGTTTTCATCCACTCGGACGACATGACTTAGCCAGCTTAACCGCTGTCTCTTAATACGCTGAACTATGTGTCCATGCCTCGGCACCACATAACAGGACGGGTATGATGATTGACTTGTAGAGATTGGTCTTTGTTCGTGGAGAGAGAACTTTACTTCTCAATTGCCTACTCAGTCCGAAGTAGCACCTGTCTCATTCTTGTTGCTATTACTACTGGTTCCAAGATGGACGAAATTATCAAGGACTTCGAAGTTTTGACTGACAGTGACGTGGGAGCCAAGTACCGAGTGCGACGACTGTTAGTTTGATGACAAGAAATATTTCGTCTTGCCTTAGTTCACTACCAGACCCATTTTTTTCGCTTTCTTAGATTTCGCGCGTGGGGAGTATCTGGTCAGTTGTTCATTTTCCAAAAGTCCAAAAGCCTCACTTATAAGGTCCAATCAGTTTGTTGACGGTGGGCTTTAATTTCAGACAGTACGCTGAATAGTACCTTATATGCTTGAGGTTGAGGTTGCGAAAGCTTATCCCATGGTAGTTGGCGCAGATTGTGAGGCCTCCCTGTTTTTGGATTAGGCAGAGCACACTTAAATTCCAATCATATTCTACAAAGAAGCTGCCACATCGTCGTCAATTGGGGAATCGGGTTCACTCAACACTTATATCTTGCCTCATATTGTACATACCATACACCATACATGCAACTTACTTCCATCTGCGCTTGTTTTCCATTTTTGATACGTTTCGCTTGATTTGTGGAATATGTGCTTGTAAACTTGCCAGTATTAAAGTTTGCATATGTGTACAAATATATTTAAAAACAAATGCATGTAGTAGCATTTACTTGATATGAAGTTGTATACCTTGACAGTGTCTTCTACTTGCATAAGTGTTTACACTTGTGACACTAACGCCACTGCTTTTTAATATTTTTTTTTTTATTATTTATTTTGTTTTTGCTGAGTGTTTTCCATTTCCTCTGCATCTTCTGCAAGTGTTTGTTGGCAACTCAATTTTCGTTGCGCCGTAAGCCCTGATCCGGTCGCACGAATTTACATAGCAATTTTCGTTTTTACTTACAGCTTGTGGGTTTTATTTGATAACAATATATCGCAACGCAAATGTATATGTGCATGTTGTAAGTATTGCATTATGCCAGATTTTAGCTGCTTGATTTATTTTTATTGAATTTTTAAATCGCAGCTGCATTTATGGATTTTGTGGCGAGAATTTCGCGGCATTTGTATTTGCTGCTGAATTCCACGAAGTAAAATCTTTGAAAGTGAAAATAGTATAAGTTGAGTAAAATTTAATATTAAGCAATAAAATCTGTAGGCGACCCATTATAACAGCGTTTTTATAAGAAATCACCAAAACTATTTGGAGTGCGCCAGGGCGTATAAGTAATATTTTCTCTGCTATTTTTACAAAGGGATTAATTCGTGCTAGAAAACTAATAAAATGCACTTAGTTCAAACAATCAATTAAATAAGACGTTAGCATGCTATTTTATTTTTCTAATACGAAAAGTAAATAATAATAATTTTTATTAGTAATGGGACAGTGCGTATGAGTAATATTTTCTCTAATATAATATTTATGTTAAAGGATACCTACGTACATATATTTCAATTTTCGTAAGGCAATTAAATTCAGTTTCAATTTCTTTAACCACATAATATTGAAGATTATTTTTCAGTCTTTCCTCGAAAATATTGATTTTTGATTTTTTCAACTTTCTCCTAATTGACCAGAGACGCTAAATTTTGAAAGTAAAAAAAATATTTTACCATGAAACCCATTGGAAACGAAAGATAAAATAACAAAAGTGAAAGGAAAATTAATTTACGGGCGATTTGAGATCTGGCTGAGGAACTATTTCGACTATTTTTTACATTCCTTATTAAAAGTTCTCTTGATAGATCAAGAGTCGATGACACTAGCTTACAGTAATTTTGCAACTGTGATGTTAGAGGCTGTTTCTTGTTAATTTTGGGTTGCTAAAAACGAAAATAATAGTAAAAATTTCCTTGTACATAGGATTTTTTACGTTTTAGTTAAGGAGTTTAGGAATCCAAGTCCTACTATTTACTAAAATGGCAAAAATAGTTGGGATGGAAAATATTTAAACTCTCATTCGTAATCAGGATACCTCAAATTCCTCATAGACTTCTTGGCACAGCAGTTGCAACGTTTTTCTTTAAATTTGTTGAGTAGTGTAATATTTGTAAGCAAAAAAAAAACATACAGTAGCATAAAACAGATTGGGAAAAAAAGATAAAACAATAAAAATTAATTATTAAGTTAAATTAAAGAACTAGATTAACTAACTCATTGTAATTTTTGTCAATTAAAATTTTTTTTCAACTTATTTGAACTTAATATCGAAAAAGAACCCTAATTTTTAATCAAAAATTTTCATGCCGATAATTTAATTTCCAAAATTTACCCAATTTTTTATTCGAAAACTGTCGATAATTTGATATCGAAAAATAACCCAAATTTTCAATCGGGAATTTTCACCTCTAACAGTTCGTTGAAATAAACAATAAATAATTTATACAGTTTTAAAGTTTCAATATATTTACTTTTTATTATACTCGCTTTACTTAATAAATACTAAACTTACAATAATGATTTTGTTTGTAAATGAAACTGTTTTTCTCTGCTACTAATTCAAATATATCAGTTATACGTACAGACTTTAAATAGCATTTGCACTGTTAACCTTACATACAAGAGAGTAAGTTAAGTAAAACTGTAAATATGTACGCACTATAATGTTAAAATTTAACATAAATAATTGTAGCACTTGCTACATACATACATATAGCTTATACAAATATGAATTCCTCATTCACATACATATGTACATATATAATATATATGTAATTCTATACAGTTATAAACATATATTGATGATAAATCATTTTCAATGAGTTCAATGAAACACTACAACTGACGATGATCTTGCGCTTGTTACAAAGTTGCTGCAAGATCACATATTTTAAGAATACAATTTCGTAGTTTTGTATAGATTTAGTCACTAATGTATTTACAGCGTATTGCCTAAGTGCCCTATGAGCAAATATAAATACGAGCTATGTAATATATTTTAGCTGTGCTCAATTTTTTTATAATGAAAAAATATATTAAAAATTAATTTTTTTTAATATAATAGTGGTTTTGAAAAAAATATTTTTCTTTGAAAAAGTTTTTGAAAACATTTTTTTAATATAATGCAATGAATTATAAGTTTTTATGTTCTGAATAACAATTTTTAATTGAAAAAGTTTTTGAAAACAATTTTTCAACTTTCTTTTGAAAAAGTTTAAAAAAAAATTTTCAACTAAAAAAGAGTTTTCAAAAAATTTTTATTTTTTCAATTCAGCGCCATAAATGTATTATAATTACAACTAAAATTTTTAAAAAGTGTCTGAATATTTGGAAGAGAGTGTATTTTTTTTAATTAAGTGGCATCTCTAAGCCCAGCTCTTAGCTATTTACAGACATTCGCATTCTGTCTGAACATTTTTTTATTAAAACAAATTACATTTCTCGACAGCATAACTTTATTAAAATTTTCCATAGCTCTGGCCTGTTACAAAAAATAAATTGTTTTATAATATAATATTAAGGTTTTGACTTTAAACTAGCTTTTAATTGCATTTTTTAACTCAATATGCATATGTGCATACATACAGATGAATGTACCATATACATATGTATATATATAGAATAAAAACATTATTAAGTTTTTACGTTTATTGCAAGTTGTATACACGTTAATTGCACGAAAATAACTCGCTATAAGTTGATCTCAGAACATATAGAGTTTATAAGAGTATGTTGCAAAAGTATTCCATTTTTTGTTTATCTGTTTTATTCAAATAATTGTTTTATTAATTATTATTAGTTTCAATTAAAATTATCAAACTCTGGCAGCGTGTGAAAATAATTTACTATTAGTATAACCCGCAACTTCGTTTATATAAAAAAAAAACTAATTTAAAAAAATTTAGGAAAATAAAAATTATAAAAAAATAATAAAAAATTAAATTAATAAAAAATAAAACTAATAAAAAATAACAAAAAATAAAACTGACAAAAAAATAAAACTAATAAAAAAAATAGAAACTAATTAAAATAATAAATAAAAAATCATTACAAAAAATTAAAAAACAGAAACCACATTTGTTTGATTTGAAAGATCAAACAATTAAAATCAATAAAGATTATTTAAGTTCATACCGCGGGTGGGGAACAAGTTTAATGATTTTAATTTTTTTTTCACTTAAAAAAGAGAACAAAATATTAAAACTAAAATTAAACAAGCAGAAATAATAAAAAAAATTTAACAAAACCAAAAATCATTAATATAAAAAATAATTGGTAGATACTTTAAATGACACAAATTTATTATGAATAAAAAACTAAAATAAGTTTTTTATTTGAAAAAAAACACATTTTTTGAAAAACTTTTCACATAACTGTCTAAAGCGGGCCGGTTAAGGTATTAAATAATTTTTGTTTCAAATTTTAATTTTATAATTTTATTATTTTTTTATTAATTTTTCAATAAATATTTTTTATATATTTTATATTTTTTATTATAAGTATTTATTTTTATAGATATTTTATATATACAAAGCATTTTTAGCTTGTTTGCTTTACTCTTTTGGCTTCTTTCTTAATTTTAGAAAATTTTGCTTGATATAATTTTAATATAAAATTTTTCTTAAATTGAAAATTATTAATTCTACTTATTTTATTTTATTTTATTTTTTTTATTTATACCTACATTAACTTTTACTTACACTATTAAAAATGAGTAAATAAATTCTTTTTGTTTATTTGCACTTAATATAATTTATTTAAACGTTTGATTTTTTATGTTTTTTTAATTTCGCTCATATTTATATTTCTAAGTACGCACTATTTGGGATTAAAAATCGCACAACTCACTGGCAATTAAAGGAGCTTACTTAGAAGTATGCGTAATATGTTTGTAACTATGTCTTAAATATGCTGCAGACTGTTTAATTAATTATTATAAATATTAAAAAAATGAAATTTTGCTTTGAAAAAGTTGTAGCTTATAACTTTAAAACTTTTTGCGTAGAATGCAATGAGTTAATAAAGTGCTACATACTTTATTTTATTTTGTTTCCCTTTATAACTATTTATTTTTCGAAGGTATGAAAATTTTCTACAATAACTTAACACTACATTACTTACTTTAGTGCGTAAAATTGGTACTATATGTATATATTTTTGTTACACCATAATATTTACAATTTAATAATAAATGTCTGAAACTGTGTATTTTGCATATAATAAATATTTTTGTTAACGTCTTCATATTAATAAAGTTCGAAGTCTCAACAACAATTTGAAAAAAAGTAAATTTTAATATATTTTTTTTATTTACTGCACAATTAAAAAATGTATGTGAAATATTTTTGTACAAAGAAGGTGAGCCACCACCATTTATGCTTGTATTTACATATGTATGTGATTTTTTTAGACTAAAGATTGAAAAGTAAAAATATTTGCAACTTGAAGACAGCCAATCATTTGGTATTTACAAAACCTTACTGTCATTACGAAATTATTGAAGTACTGCTGTCCTTATGCATATTTTACATGATCTTTAAGTCAGCTGGCAAACGGAACTGCGCTCATTTCAATCTGTCATTTCAGCGCATGCGCTCAATTGCCACCGACGTCACTTTCAGTTGAGATAAACTTCTTCGACTTGTTCGCCATCGCATTCCTGCTGATCCTGCACCTCCTGCAGCTGTTGCAAGTGGTGCTCCTCCACTTCCTCTTCGTCGTCATACTCGAGCAACTCCTCTTCGTGCGTCTGCTGCGACTGCCCATTGCCGCTGTGATGCTCTATGACGATCTGCTGATGTTGTTGCTGTTGATATTCATCTTGGTCCTGCAAGTCCAAGGGATCTAGCACCGTTGTTGTATTTTGTTGTTGTTGCTGCTGGTGTTGTTGCAATTGTCGATGTGTTAGCAGCTGGTGATGTTGATGTGTTTGCTGCTGTTCAATTAATTCGTGTTGTTGCTGCTGATGTTGTTGGTGTTGCTGTTGCTGGTGATGATGCAAATCGCTGTGCGCCGTCGTCGTGAAGACAAGCGGCGGCGGCGAACTACTGCTCACATGATGATGATGTTGTTGTTGCTGTTGTTGATGTTCTACCGTTTCCGTGGCAATGCTATGATTTCGTACAATATGACCGGCGGTCGATTTACCAGAGCGTGTCAGTGTGACCGTCACCTCAGAGCCGAGGCCGGCAAATGACACGGGTGTCGCGGTGCTAACATTCGCATGCGTCGCTGCCGCCGCTCTGGCATGGAGGATTTTGCGCGTGGTGGTTGTGGTCGCGACACCACCGCTATTCGCTGTGGCGCTGCTAACCGTGTGCGCTTGCGTTTGCGTATTGGGCGATGTGGCTGCCGATGCACTGGGCGACACATAGTTGATGAGCAGTACACGTTCACCGGTGGTTGTTTGTGCTGCATGACCGCGCAAAATGCGCGTACGATGTGTGCCGCTGCCGGATGCGATCGGTTGAGCGCCAGTGGCAGCTGCGGCTATGGCGGCGAGGCCGCTAGAACCGCTGCTCTGTTGTTGATGGTGCTGCTGCTGCTGTTGCTGGGCACGGCTGAGGCGTGTGGTGCTCACCACACTGCCGCTGATCGTGTTGTTGTTGTTGCCGGTGCTATTGCCGCTGCCGCCACCACTGCTCCCGCCTATCACGCCTATCCCGCCTCCTCCACTACCGCTGATCATATCGTTGGCTCATCATTACGTATTATTACCGCCTTTCAAAATGAAAACTTTCTTTACCAAAATGTTCTTATTGTTACCCTAGTTTGTTATATTATTTTTTATTATTAATTGATGTTTTTTTTTGTTTTTGGTAGTTCATTGTTAGATGTGGTTGTATGCAAACATGTAATTTATTCGTTTAATTGATTTTTTTGTTTTGTTAAATTTGGTGAGATACGAGGCAGCCACAGTAAAAAAGAAAGAGAAGATAAGAATAAAATGCAAAGTTAATGAGATTAATGTTATATTCGGATGAGAAGTACATATGCAATAATTAGTCACGAATTTTTAATAATATATTGCAGCATACAAATGCTTCATCAATGACGCGAGTAATAACTTTTGGTGTATGCTGTTCAATAAGTTATCAGTAGATTAGTTACAAGATTGATGGAGAATGCATGTGATTGCCCTATAGTAAGCCTAAATAAAAGTAAAACTAAGTAAACTGTACTTTTTGGGGTTATGTAAATAACCTCTAATATTATTAGCGGAGAGTCTGAAATGTAATTTTTATAGCTAAAAATTGTTGAAAGTATGGGCGATAGCTATAATTTATATGACTGAGCATCAATACATTCAACTCAACCACAATACTTAAACAAATATTATTTAAATACAATACAACCCTAAAAATATATTTAAGGTTATAATTACACAACCTGGAACATTAATAACGGACTTTTGTGGTCATGTAAGGAAAAAAGCGAAACGGTTTATACCAGAAGTTGTCGCGACTTCAGTACCAGCAATTGAAATTAATAAGAGAAAGTCCAAACTATTAAAATAAAATTAATTAAAAAAAAAAAATTAATTAAAAATAAAATTAATTAAAAATAAAATTAATTAAATACAATTAAAATTAATTTAAAAAAGTCAAAATTTGCAAGTAAATATTCATGTTAATAAAAAAAATAAAAAACCGCTATTTAAATTGATGAAAAATTAAAATTAATAAACAAAATGTAATTAAAGAAAAAAATAAAGATTAAAATACTTAAAATTAAAATATTAAAACTAATAAAGAAACTCAAATATATTTAAAAAAAGTTAACTAACAAAAAATTAATAAAAAAAAATATATTTAAAATGATAAAAAATTTAAATTAATAAAAAACACGAAAATAAATTATAAATTAAAACAACAATAATAAAATAAAAAACATAAAATCAATATAAATAAGTTTAATTAAAGAAAAAAATTAAATTAAAATCAAAATAAAAAATATGAAAATTAATAAAAAATAAAATAAGATGTATTTAAAAAAATAAATTAAAAAGCACGAATTAAAAAAAAATTAAACATGTTATACATAAATAAATCCACCCAATTAGCAGCTTTTAGGTCACAAAACTAAATTTATGTACATTTTCTACACGCCTAATTTTTTTCCAAAATTTTCAAGGATAGCTTGCAAAAAAGTCGAAAAAAGCATTGTGAAACAATGTATATTTGTAAGTAAAAAAAAACTTTTCGGTTGTTTGAAATCGGTACATTATATGTAGCATCACAAAATCCGATATTCTTCTTAGAAAATAACCGCACTGCGAACCTAGGGCCTCAAGTATTTCGTAATATATTTGTTTTGAGCTTATTCACATAATGTTTAGTGCAAGCCCCACGCACTGCACAACCGTATACATATACACATAAAAAAAGCACCAAAACTCATACAAAGGTATTGCCGTTAAGCATGCGCTCATTGCAAGCCATTACTTCATACATACAAGTACATAAAAATACGACATGCAATGTTAATTATAGACAGTTAAGCCAAATACAATTATTACAAATCAAACACACACATATATTAGCATACTTATAGTAAGAAAAATATATTAACGAAAACCAACGCCGCCAAAAAGTATATTGTACACAAAAAAGGAAATATAAGTAACAAAAGCAAGGTATACACATAACACAAAATAACATACATACATACATACAAGTATAAAATAAAGCATGAAATTAAACACAAATGTACAAAAAAACGAAGCAATGTAATAAAACGAAGTGGGATTTGGCAGGGTTCATAGAAAAAAATTAAATTCAAAAATTAGTATTTTTTGTTGGCTTTCAAAAATTGTTTTTTTTATTATTTTTAATTCATAATTTGCTAACCAAAACAAAGAAATCAAATTAATAATTACGAGCTAATGACTAAATGAAATTGTAAGAATAAGTAAGAAAAATAGGTGTAGATAGTAACTGTAGGCTTTTTTAATGCTGTGCAAAGTTTATGCTTCTATGGGCAGAGAGTAATTTCAGTTTTTTAGGCGTAAATATTGCAAAATTTAAAAATAAATATAGATTTTTGGAATAAGCATGTTTCATGGAATTTATAAATTGTTTTTTAACAAAATTTATACCGAAATTTTTGATTTAGGAGTTTTTTAAGAAAAGTGTTTTTAAAGAAAATTTTTATTAAATATTTTTTATTTTATTTTTATTAAAAATTTTCTTTAAAACCAGTTTGCAAAATTTTCACTTTTTTTAATATTTTTATTTTTTATTAATAATAATTTTTTGACTGATTTAAATTTTTTACACATTTTTTTTTTTTTATTTATAATGAAATATAAAATATATTGATTAAAATTTTCATAATTTTTTTGTATTTTTTTTATTTTTTAGGGATTTTATTTATTTATTTTTTCTAATTTTTTTTAAGAAAATTTTAATCAAAATATTTTTTTGGTAAAAATTATAAATTAATATACATATTTTTAAATGAAATAATATATTGTAAATGAAAAATTAATTTCACTAACCCTTGAAAGCATAAACCTTGCACAGCTTTGAACGTAATTGTAAATTTCTATATCATATTTTCATAATTTGTTTGTATGCACTAAATTTTACAAAATAAAAATAATATAAATGTATTTTCTTTTTTTTTTTGTTTTTGTTTCTTTTTTTGGTTCAAAAATTCTAACAGTGTTGTGTGTAGTAAACCATTGTTCATAACCATAATCAATATAATAAGTAATTTTTAAGTAAACAACCGTTATATGGTTGCAATAAATAAAAACTAAAATTAGTTTTAAATTTAAATATGTGGTAGGTAAAAAGCGGAAATTTAAAGAAAACAAACGTTTTTTATTTCAATTTACGAACTATTTTTGGGAAATAAAAAATTAAAGTAAAAGTTGTTTTGAATTTAAAGTAATAGTTCTTTTGAATTTAAAAAAATTGTTTTTTTTTTCATTTAAAAAAAGTTTTTTAAATTCAAAATAATAGTTTTTTCTCTAAGTAGAAGGTTTTGAGTACCTAGTACCAACTTAATGCTACTTACAACCATTTCATTTTGTAAGTTGTCTATATTACAAATACCAACTAAGTATTATATGTTTAAATTTAAAGGTTAAAGCAAACGAATTTTGTCAAAGCTAAGTTGTTCCATTATAATAACAGTTATATATATATGTCTATATATGTATGTAGGTGTATATCGTCACCTAAAATGCAAAATAACGTAACATCACTTTTCATAAGTTTACAGGCGAAGGAAAAACGATATAATAGAAACCACTCATATTGAAAAAATTGAGTTTTGGTTATAAAATGGTTAACTATCGATTATAAACTTTTTGATGATACGTTTCTTTGCATTTTAGGTGACGATATAGCATAAAATTACTTTGAAAAGTTATTGAATGCACGCAATAATATAGTAGCACAGGAAAATAAGGCAGCAAAATTTAGTAGAGTGCAATAACTTTGGATTTTCTTCACCTTTTCTACTTTAAGTATTTTTTAGCGCAAAAATTGCTTATTTCTTACAAATATGTATATATGCGGAAGTTGCAACAGCTTGGGGTAGCACACGCGCGCACTAATTATATAACTGCAGCTATTGTATAAATGTATTAGTTTATAATATTTAAAGTTTTCTAGTTAATTTGCTAATATTCATGTACATAATGTACTCATGTATTTTTGGCTTTGTGTGGGGGGGTTGTGGTTTGGTTTAAGTTTTGTGTGTGTTGTTGTTGTCGCGGCAGAAAACATTCATGAAGTAATTACGAGGAAGGTTGCGGTGTTGTCCTTTTGGATGTATAAAAATCTGTTAAGTGTGTCTGTTAAATTTTGTGTGTGTGTTTGTATGTTTACATACGCTAGCTGTCACTTTGTAGCGTCGGTATAGTAAGCTGGTCTGGACTGTTTTTTCTTTGCAGTTATTTGACACTGGTTGTGTGTTTGCATATTGCTTGGTATTGTTTGGTGTGTAAAATATCTTGCTTTTATTACTAAAATTTATTTCTAAAAGCCCCGCTAGAAATAACACTTCTGCAGCAGCGCATCCTTCTGCTGCTTAACTTCATTATCTTCTTCAACATCATCATAAGCATCCAACCATCTTACAACTGTGAATGAGTTTGAAATTCATTCATATTCACCTGATTAATATTGCCCAGTATTTGATGGCCTTGCAGCGTTTGCACCTGCGCAATGGACAACGATGTGGTGCCGTCTGTATTTTCGGTTTGTGTTACGATTTGTCCGCCCGTTTGTTGTTGCTGCTGCTGTCCACCACCCGTTGTCGTGGCCGTTGTTATATTACCCGATTGATCGATGATTTGATGATGTTGTATTTGCTGTTGTTGTTGTTGCTGCGTTGTGGCCTGTTGCACCTGCACTTGTTGCACCTGCTGTTGTTGTTGCTGCTGTTGCTGGCCACCACCAGCGCCGGTCGTAGTGGTCACTGTCATGGTTTGCTGTCCTTGATTCTGCGCGTCCGGATCCTTTTTCACCTGTACGGTATGTAATGTGTGTAGCGATTGTACCGATTGCACCTGCGGTATGGTGCTAACTGCTGTCGTGATCGTTGAAGTGCCAGCTGCATTGCTGGTGCCAGCGCCAGTGCTTGTGGTTATAACTTTTTTGCCGGTTGGTGCTGGTTGTGGAGGAGGAAATAATTTTTATGAATTAGTTGCTCTCAAGGAAATATAGGTGAGCGTAATTAAATGTGGCGTTATTGGGCGCGGGGCGACAGAGATAGACAACGACGTGGGGTACAAAAACAAAAAAAAAACTAGCCTGGGATAATTTTTTAGGTGCAAAAAAACAAAAACAACTAGCCTGACATAGTTGTCCAGCTGCTTTTTCGGGTTCTATTGAAATTTGTTGGCATTTCTATTATAAAACTAACAGCGGTTTGTTGAACTGTTTTTTTTTTTTTATCATTAATATTGACAACTTTTAGCTAAAAACCGGTTCAGCTAGAAGATGTCTGTCAGTTTTACAGCAAATGTTGCAGTTTAACAGGAATGTCTTCTGGGTGTTGCGAACTTCGTGGCAAACTTAATATTTCCTGTTTAGGATATAAAAAATTCTTTCATGCTTTGAGCAAAGAGCTTTACAAATTTCATTAATCTCTAAGTTACAGTATTTCTTTAAGTTGTGTTCAAACTATGCAAATACAAGTATTTTCTCTGTGTCAACAATAAAAAGTCCATAACGCACATTTCCTCGAGAGCAACGTTGTGTACAACTGAAAAAGTCTAACTACAGAATTAAAATAAAATTAAATTAATAATAGAAAATAAACTCAAGGCGTGTGGTAGATTTTTTTAACAATTATTTCCACTTTATTTAGCGCATAACTTTATGTATGTATGTATGTATATATTTTGGAAAAATCGCCTTTTTTAATAAATTTAAAAAATATAAAGCAAATCCTTAGATATATATTAAAAATTAACATCAAATAATATATTGTCGTTTAAATAAATTCTAGTTTGTGTTCATACAAAAAAAAATGTTAAGGAAACAGAGCGTTAGATTGAACTTTTTATTGCTATTTTTTTGTTTCATGTTAGAAAATACTGCATATTAACGACGAGTATGTGTATTTTTTTATTTGAAACAAAATAAATTTGCGCAAAGCGTTTATGCTTAATGATACTGCCGCTTTATGACTAACCATTGGATATTTATCTGAGTAACCGTTATTGTTGTGTTGTACATAACAATGATATGAGCATACAGCTGTACAATGTCATTTGTTAACTTGTTGAGAAAGCCTTGAGAAGCATGGGGAATGCATAATTAAACCAACACTATTATTAGATTTTTCTTTACAAATCTTACTTATGTAAGCGAAACGATCTAATTTTCAAATCAAATTTAAACAGCTTAATGCCTATTTACTGCTAATTATTTATCATTTATCAATTTTTGTGTGCTTTACGAGCCGAACACCTCTTCGCTGACAAAATGTATGACATTTTGTAAGGACGTGCCGCTGCTGCTCGTAGCGGTATTCGGTTGTTCCTGCTTTAGCGTGGTCATGTGCGTAACGGTCGCACCGCCCGCACTATTGCCATGCGTTACAATTATGGGTGCATTCGAGGATGTTGCAGCAACTGTGGTGACATTGCCGGCAACGGTTTGATAACTATCGCCCGCCGTCGCTGTTATTTCACTCACATTTGACGCTATAACGCTATCTGTCTCTGCCGTCGTGTTTAATTCCGTGTCATTACCACCAGACTTACTTTTCTTTTCCTTCTTTACGCCGGGTTTGGCGAAATGCCGTAATTCCAAATGGCGACGCAAGTTACGTGACTGTCGGATGACTGCATAACATATGGGACAGGTGGCCGGTTGTTCCGATTGTGAGCGTGAACGGGATTCTGCAATGGAAGTAACGAAAAATTAGCGTAACTACTATTAGTCATAACAAAATAATTAATGCTGGCAACATTAATAATAATGAATATTTGAAATGAATTAAAATCTAAAGAAAACGGTAGTTAAAAACAAGGAAAAACGTTAATTTCGTTGTGTCTATAATAGCCTTTCGAAAAAAAACTATAAAAAACTTGATTTGGATCGGTCAGTTTGTATTGCAGCTATATGCTAAAGAGGTCTGATCTGAGCAAATTGTTCGGATATTATAATAATGATTTGGAAAATAATATATGATGAATTTCGCGAAGATATATCGTCAAATAAAAAAAATTTTGATACAAGGACTTAATTTTGATCGGTCAGTTCGTATGTCAGCTATATGGTATAGTAGTCCGATTCGAACAATATGTTAGTAGATTAAAGCTTTGCTTTGAACAATAATGTATGCCAAAAGAACTTGATTTTGATCGGTCAGTTTGTATGGTAGCTATAACCCACAGTGGTTCGATATCAACGGTACCGACATAACAGCAGGGTTACGAGGAGAAAAGGACGGGTTCAATATTTCAGAACGAAATCTCAAAAACTGAGGGTCTAATTCATGTATCTCAGACAGATGAGAATAGCTTAATGGATTATTAGGTCCCCGACGTTTCTTTCTGGGTGCTACAAACGCGGTTGCAAACTTAATATACCCTGTTCAGACGCTAAACACCATTGTTTATTCATGGTGAAATTGCATTTACTCACCACTCTTGGTGCGTTTAACTGTTTTCGTGCTGCTTGCTGGTGTTGTGCCGCCGGTGCTAACATCGCTAGTATTAACTGTTGATATCGGCGTTACATTCGGGTCCATGGTCACAATCGTCTCTACCTTGCCCACTTCACTCTTGATGTGCGGTGTCGAGGTTATTATCTGTGTCTCGTTGCCATTTTCAATGCTTTGTTGTTGTACCTGTATTTGTTGCTGCTGTTGCTGCTGCTGTTGTTGTTGCTGTTGGGTAGCTTGATGTACGACAGTAGTAGTGGTCGGTGCAGTAATGATCGTTTCCATACCCTCAACTTTAGCAACTTTTGGAGCGGACGCTGTAGAAATAAAAAGGAAATTTGACATTAAAGCATGAGGTGAAACCAATTATTTACATTTGCAATATGTATATTAACGCTAAAGAACAAAACTAGTCTAAACGTGGCTCAGAAGCCTACCAGATTAACCTAACCTAACCTCATATGTACAGTAAGACAAAAAGCTGACTTACGTGACATCTTCTTAACACGTGGCTTGCGCTTGCGTGCGGGCAAGAATTGTTGAATAACATCCTTAGGCGATTCAGCGGTCACAATGGTCTGTTGTTGTCCGGCGGCGTTAGTGTGTGTAGTCGTTTGCAAGATCTGGCCAGCTTGGTGTATATCATCGACGACATGTGCATGTACGGTTTGTTGTGGTGCGGTAGCAATGGTGGCAATCAGTGGGTCTTGGTCCTAAAAAAAAGCAAAATAAAGACATCAACACTCATTCATATTTAATACAGAAGATTGCCACAAAATCGTTAACCACTTACATGGTGTTGTTGTGGTATCATATGCTGTAGTTGTATTGAATGCGTGGTGTAGTCATCTTTCGTAACGGTTTGCGGTGCCAGGCCCTGTATATTCAGACACTGTGCGGCCTGCAATAGCGACGGCAATTGTGCGTGATCGACACTTACTTCGCCGCGATAAACAAACTCCAACAACGCTTCCAGGTCGTTGGCATTGACGCCGGCCAACATCACTACCGGATGCTTGCATGGCGTATTCTAAAACAAAAAAAAAAGAGAGAAGACAAATAAAATAGCATTTCAAAGTGTTGATAAAAGGAGGTTATAAAGTGAAGGTGTGTGTGCTTGTTGGCGGCACAGCTGAGTTGATTTACATAAAAACGTAAACAGAGAAATTGCCAGGCAAGTTGGCTAAATGACCGGCACTGCGTCTCATCTGTGGCTTGTCTATTTTAGCTCACCGTGCTGCAATGTCTCATATCCACACACCGCCCGCGCTCCCTCATTTTACTCACGCTCTTTATGCTCTTTCACGCGCTAACAATTGCGCGCACATGTGTACGCCACACAAAACTCGTTTACGGACCCGCTGGTGGTCGTTAAAGACTTTCCCATTTAATCTTTATTTACTCAAAAGTATCTTTTTAGATGCCAGCATTATGCCTGCTCACTGACGCTTCAAGAAGAATGCTTGCCTGCTGCTATGTCGCAGCTCCTGCTCTACTCGGGCACACTCACAAGTGTGGCCACTATAACTGCCATCATGAATTGCTCAACAAAAACGTTAAAATTTCTTCAATGGAACGCAGAGCGTAGTCATTTTAGGGAGAAATTCATCGAATTAGCGTACGCGCTGCTCAGTGCAATGTTTGAAAATCCGGTGAAATCAACGAGTTTGCTCGGTAAATTGTTAGTCGGTTTTTATTGTAAATTTGTGTGCCATGCATTGGCTACTTTCTCATCTGCCGGACAAAAAGCGGCTATTGAAATTGTATGTTTGGAAAGTTTCTTAAAGCTACCGAGTGTTTATGGAGGTTTTTTTTAAGAAAACAAATTTTGTATAAAATGGAAATGCAAAAAAATCTGAATCAATCAGAAGCTGGATTTTATACGTATATTACCGGGCAAAAATTAGTAAGACCTTTTTTTGAGTCAATTGAAAAATTGTTGGCACAAGTGTATTTGGTTCAAGGGGGATTACTTTGAGCGGAACGACATAGATTTTGAAGAATAAATAAGGAATTTTAAAATTATGAACAAAGTCCTACTATTTTTTATTCAAAGTAGTACATTAATTTTTGATTCTAAGAAATTGAAAGAGTACAACTCAATAAAATGAAAATCAAAGTTTGCTACATAGCGTAACATAAACATACAAATACTAGTACAGCACAGGTTTGAATACTTTTTAAACAACACGCAACTGGCACCTACCTAAATCGATCAGGCTAACCAACAATTTGTTTACATTTGCTCACCTTCTTTCAACACACTTTGGCCCCACTAAATACGTACATATGTATGTACATATGTATGTATGTATGGAATTGATAAATTTCTCTCAGCTTAACGCTGTTGATACCAGCAATTTTGGGTTGCCAAAGTAATGATATTTAGCTATTTAACCAAATACAGAATCTTCAGCTCTGCCGCCAATCTCTGAGCATATGAGCGCGCTCTATTTCAAGACTCACAATTCAAATACGAATATAGTTTGAGTTGTTTGGTCAATATTTTATCAGTATATCGACCTGACCCGATAATAAATACTATAATCATGCGAGACGCGTGGAGAAAGTAGAGCGCATTATTAGCTCTGCTCATATCACTACTAACAACATTTCTTTTCTGTTTATTCTCAGAGCGCACTTAGAATGGGAGGACTTTTGTGTTGAGGGTTGCAAGCCTCATTCGGAGGTGGTACTCGTAGTATGTGGAGATGCACACGTACATAATTTGTTTTGATGCTGTTTAACGCTCACCCTACAACACCTTTATTGTCAATTGGAGCATATTTTAATACTCAGCAATACGGTGAGTACAAATTAACTAAAGTGGCAGAGCGCTACGAAGTGTCTGCACGCAGGAAATCACTTGTTTTAACCGATAACACAGTGAGTTCTTATTGAACGTTTTGTTTCGACAAGTGACAGTCATTGCCGGTCTCTATATTTTATACCCGTCTGTCTCAGAACTCTTTTGATTTTTTATGCTCTACTGCAAAGTGGCTATAACGGAGAATAAATCTAAGTGAGAGTTGGAAATGGTTGCATATTCTTCAAAACTGTTGAAGTGTTTGCTCGTATTTTTAAAACTATGAAAGTTGTATGTAAATACTATTTATAGAGCAGTGTTTTTATATTTTTGTCTGTGACAGAAACAGCTGATTGAATGTTAAAATTTATTTACTTGCGGTTAGGCGCTTGCCACTTGCATTTTAAGGCGGGATGATTTAAATTTTTTTTCGATTTTTCAAAGCCCGTCATAACTTCGTAGTACTGCACCGAACGTTTTGAACACTATTTCAGTACATAATTTACGAGATAATACTGGAGTTATTTTCAAACAAGTTAATACTTTTATTTAATAAATCAGCCGATTTTTTCGCAAAAAATCGATTTTTTTCCTTCAAAGTGTTCAAAAAAAATAATGAAATGTTTCTAATATTCTTTGAGTATGTTGTTGTTATTGTCATAATGTCAAAATACTCCCGGGTTGACAGTCCTTGACCGGATAAAAATCCGGGTCCGTTCCGGTTACGTAAACCCGGCTGTCGTGGGAACGGATACTTTGGGTATCATACTTTATGGTAATGTACCGTTGGTTGTAAAGAGATGAAACACAAATAATTCACAAAAAAATAAGAGAAACAAAAAAAACTTAGTTCAACAATCTGATCTAACAGTTTTTAGCTTTGTGAAGCTTTTTTAAACAAGCCTAATAAGAATTTTGTAAAATTTAAAGATTTTCGATATTTTTGAGTAATGCACTTTAATAATGACTTTGGGCATTTTTAGCTACAAAAAGTAGAACAATATGGCTAGACTACATGTATTGTATATTATGTGGATTAACAAAAGGAGAAAATAGAAAAAAAAAAACAAGCGCAAATATTGTAAAATGATTTTGAAGTGGGAATGCTGCTCAATACACGATATTCCTACAAATTTATACAAAGTGTTGCCTATAGGTATCTAAAAATCTACTTTAGTGCCTTACCGTGTAAGTAGACATGAGCGGATACATTGGAAGGGGAAATCAACACAAACAAACATCAGCATTTGGACCATGCACTACCCAATATACCTAAATGTTTTTGCAATGGAAATTTAACGAGTCACCCGAGCGCAACGAAGCACAATGACATGACGCGGCGCAGCACACAAAGCCGAAGCAAACATTAGCTGAACAATAAAGGAAGCATGCGCAGTGTAGAGGAGCATACCCCTGACGGCACTCCGCTCTTCCTCAAGAGTTATTAAATAGAAGAGCTACTTATGTGAAGGTTTTGTGCTCTTGTGTATGTGTGTAATGCACTCTTTTGTGCTCTCACTCTGACGCTTAGATTTCAGGGCTAGCAAATTGCGGTCGCTCACCGCTCTCACTCACTCGCAAAACTACTCGATATTCTTGTATATGTATATACACACAGGTAGCGAATGAGCAGTGTGTGAACATTTCGATTGCGTGACTTTTACGACTTTGGCCGCAACGTACACAAAATGAAACAATGTTGAGATACTTTTATATACTTATAATATATATTGTACACAGATACGTTTTTAAATTTAGAAATTGAAAATATATACATATGCAGACAGGGTATATAATACATAATTATTTGGTTGAAATTTATTAGTAATTTATAATTAAATCTTTATTGCTCATTCTGATTCTGTTCTGTGTGGGCGGTTTGTGTCCGCTAATTTTATTTTGTCTCATAGTTGCCGGCATACATAGCTCGTTTATATGCCGCTCTGAGCCGAGTTCGTTGCCAACCGAAATTCGAGACAATCAAATTAATTGCAAGCGAGAATATAAAATGTGAATCTCGTTGAACTTATTCAAGAGGCAACGATGATAGTGTAATATTCATGTCACACACAGTGCATACGACACTTTCAGAGGGAGATATTTCCTCACTTGCCTCAATTACTAATAGAAATCTTTAAAGGAAATCTCTAAAAATCTGCGTGGTAGAAAATTAAAGTGGTGCTCCGCTACTCATCTCCAACACCGTAGACGCTGTTTGACACTCTATGCTGCCTGCCTCTTCCGCCTGCACACAACTCACGCGCACTCTTCAAAGCTATAACATCCAATTATAAATGTTGCCTACTTGCTTTTGTAGCTATAGAGATATGCACCATGTCGGTTACATTAACCACTTCAAGAAAGACATTGACTGACAAACTCCTCTGCAGAACAAAATCCGTAAAACACACTCCTCACTTTTCTCTATGTTCGAAAATTTAGATTTTGAAGCTCATACAATATAGCAACGTTGCCATGTAAGCGCAGTCATTGTTGCCGGCTTAGCACAAGCAAGGGCAGAGGCCATGCCACCGGTCCTGATGGACAGCAAGTCTCTGGAGCGGTAAAAAAATCTAGCAGCATGTAGAAGAGCGGAGCGCAAATTGCAAGTGATGTGTGCGGGTGAGTGTGCTGCACCATAACTATTTATGTATGAGTTTAGTTTGTGAGTTTAGTTGAGCATACAGAGAGATTCTTTGAACGCATCATATTGAGACTGAGGCCTAAAATGTATGCCAATCGTCAGATTTAAAAGACATCCACCTAGAATTAACCCATTTGAAAAATTATCTCTGTTTACAAACAAACTGATGCCAATTCATTGCTCTTTCTGTTTACTTTTTCATTTGGTTCGCGGGCTCTTGCGCGAGTGGCCACATAGATCGACAGGTGTAAACTTATTTATTTTTTAAATAAATATTATTTTCTTTTATTATATAACATTTAATTTGGAAAGGAAAGCTAGTTTTAGCTAGCAATAATAAAAAAAACTCAGTTACTCATTCTTACAATATTGGACTGTGTATATATTTCCTGCATTTTATATATAAAATACCTTTGCATAATGTATGGTTAATCAAGTTATAATTTTACAAAGAACTTACCTTTAACAGCTCCAACAAAAACGGTGACGCTGCACACAATACGATTTTATGCGCTGGAAAACTGCGCCCGCCAGCAGCTAAAGTGCAGTCCACCAAGTCGTTGTGACAACGTAAAAGTTGAATGGCCGTCACCAGTGACGAGCCATAGTCGCCCCACGTAAGGGAGTAAAGTGAGTTCATTGGCAATGCCATCATCGAGCCAACGTTACAACGGCGTTAAACGTCGTTGTCGCCGGTCACTTTGTCAATAAAAAATAAATAAAAAGTAAGGAAAATTCTGATATTCCGTGGACTACCTCCGCTGGTAGCACTCAAGTCCTCAACAATTTCAGCAATCCAATTAGTTATGAATCAAAAACTGTAATTAGAGTAAAAATAAACGTTTATAAATACTTAAAAAATGTTTTAAAGAAAATTATGAATTGGACTATATAATGCTACCTAATTATCCATATATAAGTAGTAAACCTAACAATACCACGGTTGCGCCAAACATTTGACTAACCCGCATAAAATTTTCCAACATTTTTTCTCTATTGCCGCTGAGCTTATGTTATGTATTTATTTTAATTTTTCTCATAGTGTTGTTGTTGTATGTGTGGCGTAAACCTGAAAGCACCAAGTGAAATTTCAAAAGGCCTTAATTTTACCACCGCCGTCCTCACTTGCTTCTCCTTATACAAATAACGGCGACAACAATGCGCTGTACATCCACATGTCTCACTCGCTCTCATGCGCTCTGCCACGCTCGCTATTGACATGTTGGTAGGGGAAATTTGGACTTGAATTACACACGTAGACGGCGAAATCGTTGCCAACGACTCTCTCACACCCTCCCTGTCGCTCTTATTTAAAAACAGACTGGTTTAAGCAGTGACTACGAGACGACGAACAATCTACTGACAGACTTCCCCTCTGTCGTCGCTGCCCTGAATGTTTTGCTACTGCGCAATGCTCACGTCAACGCGAAGCACTACCGTACCAAACGTGTGTGGTTAAAATTCATTCGCTCCGACTCGTAAAAAAACAACATTCGCGCTGAGCTGTACGACGCACACATACTCACATACGACATTTGCCAACGTAATCAAGAGTCGAAATGTTAAGCTTGTGCTCCCCTCATCTAAATTGTTGATTCAGCTTGTTATGTGAATGCATAAGTGTGTAATATATGTGTGTGCTCCCAAATGGGTACGACTGATAGTGATATTTTGTGTGAAAATCAATTTTTGTAAATCCTCAAATTCGTTAATATTAACGTCGTTCTTAAAGCTACATATTTTAATAAAAAATAATCGTAATATCAATTTCTAAAATCGAAGCAAGGCTTTGCTGAAGATAGTATGTACTATATGTGAGTTTGTATGTATCCTTTCCTTCGCTATTGACGCAAAGCTTTGGGAGGTTTGGAGCCAAAAGCACTCACACTTGGCAGCCACAGTAACCACACGAACAACACTGCACAAGCCATCGGTTAACAAATATTTTTCTCTGTATCACTTTTCTGAATACTCATACGGTCATAGCCACAAGCTGTACAGTTTGCACTACCGCCACGACACGAAATTCCAACTTTTCTCTAATAATGCGAAATTTTTGTTTAATTATTAATAAACCACCACTTTGTGTCCCCTTTCTTAACATTTCAAAAACTTATCTTAAGTGGGAATACTTTATTTTAGCTGGCGTTTTTAAATTCTATGAAAAGGCTATAAAACAATTTTTCTAAATTTTACAAGCACATATTCCATTTTTCCCCAATTTTTCATCACATTTTAATACACTCACTTGGTAAATAATAGCACCAAACAAAAAAAAAAAGAGGAAAACACTTGCGGATTATATCTCTGTTTTTAAAGTTTCCCGCTTTACAAAATCTATGAAAGAATCTTCTGAATTTATTTTTGTTCTCAGAGTGGGCACTAAAATGGATGAAAAATCTCACAGAGCAGTCAGCCAGTCAAAAAACTCTGCTTTTGCTGCTTCTGCTACTGCTTTCACTAATTTTGTTACTCACGACTTCTCGCCAACGTAGAAAATTTCTAACTAAAAATTTGAGTTCGATATTTTGTTGGCCACACTCGCACGCTCCACGATGCTCGGCGCTCGGCGCTCGCCTCATGTCGCTCGGCGTTCATGACAAAGCCGCAACGAAGACGACGAACTTCCCCACCGCTGTCGTTGCGCCGTCGCAGGCAGTCGGCTGTTGACGTTGACAGCAACGAGTAGGATTACCAGCATGGCGCTCTAAGAAAATAGCGTATTTTATGCGCTACGAACGTTAAACGTTTTGAGGCCAATTTTTTGTTCAGCAATAATAATACATTATTAAAAAATATTAATTATTAATTAACGCTACTTGTTTTATTTGTTATAAATCAACAAGAGTTATGCGTTTATGATTTTAAATATAATTAATATATTTGCAGGAATTCCATATATATTAAAAGGCTTCGTAGTTTATTTATGGCTTTGTGACATGGCAACCCTAAAGGCAATCGCTATCTTGGCCAGTTTAACAATACAAGTTTTTGTCTCTATACGGGGAAAATTACTCGTACTTTGCTGTGCCAGCGCAGCTTGTTGTTTTTGCATTAATTGTGAGTATGCGTTTTGTAAATAGAGCAAGATGGCCGCTCTTCTCAAAGTACAGTTTTCTACCACATACAGTGAGAGCGTTACCAGATAGATAGTTAGATACTTTAGAGAGGAGAAAAACAAATAATTCCAATTAGAATTTAATAGTTCATTGAAATTTTCAATGAATGAATAGAAAGGTGATATATGGGAACATCAATCTTCAAACAGAGATCACTCTGCTCGCAGGCTCTTGTATTTACATACATACATACATACATATGTGCATATGAATATAGAAAGGTATTTTTATACTGAAGCGCAGGTTCTGCGAAAGTTCGTAATCGATTTGCACTTGAAACCTTATTAAGTAGGATTTTCCTTCTTACTACGCTTATACATATGTATGTGTGTATGTGTGTAAGTAAGTATAACTTCCATTAAGGTTCAAGCATATTATATAATATCAGCACACGGCAAGTTGTTTTTGATAAACTTTCCATAACTGAAGTGCCAAGCTACCGGGAACACCATACTTATCTTCAACAGCAGCAGGGAGAAAGACAGCACTGAATATTAATATTCGAAGACAAGCGAAAGGAACTGCGTCTCTCAAGAATATCTAGGAATATATTTCAGCTGCGTATCTTCCTCAAGAGCTCTCACGCACAAGCCCTGTATTTTCCTGGCATATTATAGCAACTGTAGCTTCGTTGTAAGTCTAATGGGTATGCAATCGACCTCTCTAGGAATAAACTCAGACTACTAGTCGCATTTTAAACTGGCCCCTGCAAGCTGAAGCAGCATTTACAGAACGTGGGCCTAGCTTCTTGCGTAAATTACCGACAGGGAGCCTGAAACATCAGAACACCTGTTAATTGACTGCACAGCAGCCTGCAGATGTAGGTTTAAGGCCCTTGGATCAATGTTTCCATGTAGGGATCACATCGCTTTACTAACACCCAGCAGAATATTGGACTTTATCAATATGCTGGGACTAGGTGAGTCTTTGTGAATTAGGAGAGGGAACAATAGACCGAAGGTCGCGGTGCATTCCTCGTTTATGAATCAAACAAGTCTAATGGATTGTTCTCTTAAGACTCAAAGGGTTTTGGAAAAGTATAACATTTTATACATTATAACAAGTATCCATTGAAAATATATTGCTATTGAATGGCTGGCAGCACCAAGCCTCCACTGCTAGTCGCCAACTTCCACCAATCGTACAAACAACAGCAAAACATATTCGAATACTACCAACAAGCGGGTATGCCCACAAACATACATACATATGTACATATGTATGTACATACTTAAACATATCTTATGATTATGCATACACATTCTACATTGTGTGTATATTTGTATGTAAAACCCGGTGATTGTCGTTTGCCGCTACTAAATACCAACACTGCTAAAGCTACATAGCTAATCCCGCCAGCAACAACGTGAAGAGGGTAACAAATATCAACCATAACAAGTTGGGGTCTGCTCCAACAAGCTCACCGATTTCTTTTCACAACCAGCTAAACACGTACGCCAAAAACGAATGTTCTGTCTCATTCTCATGTGCGCTCGTGTGCCTCATATTGATGGGCAGCGTGGTGGGGTTATGGGGGCAGGCACAACATACATTGATACATATGCAGGCATGGATCGAATTCATTATACACAGCGGTAATTGCGAGTGGCGAGTTCAGTTGAAATGTGGCCTCGAGCGCTTATAAAACACACATACATATATATATATATACTTATGAATGTTTATGTGCATTTATAAACGGCTGAGGGAATGTACCGCCGTTGGAGACGAAATTTATTTATACAAGTTGCTTTTGAACATGCGAAAAGCTAATGCGAGAGTGGACGAACGAGTATCCATTCGGTGGGCATAATGAATATGAACGAGAAATGTGTGTATGCATATATATTTGTGCGTTTGTGTATTTTTACACATGCCTATAGATAAGAAATGAACATATTAAAATAGTGTGTACTAAATGCTTCAAGTATAAACGTTAAACGCATAAATTACCAACAATGCGGATTCAAACACACACTCGTCACTAGAAAAGCGAAAAAGCTGCCTAATGCAAAATATAAGGTATTCAAAGGAAAATATAATCATGAATAAATAAAGTACATACTTGTTTTTTCCATTATTCATTATTATAAGTAAGCGCAAATGGTTCTATTGATACAGCTGTATGTACAAGCATATGTATATATGTATATATATGTAGTAAAATATAGTTATAATAAATAGTAAATAGGTGCATAATCACAACACAAATGCAACGAGTAGTAGGCACTTAAATTTTTCAAAAATAATAAACGCTTTAAGACTTTCGAGGCATTGACGCAAGCAGCCATACAAGTATTAACGAGCCACTTCACTGGAGACGGTCTATTGCGCTTTTGTGTGGGTGTCGTGGCTGCGGCTGTATAGCAAAATAAAGCACAAAACCATTTTCGGCTATAGCAAATGCTTGCAATTAAATTTTTGCAAGGAATTTCACAATTTTTGATTACAAGCTAAGCGTTGCGTCTATTTTACGCACAGTCATGCCACAAACACCTGTTTCCCGCCTTAATCGACCAGCTTAAGGCGTACGCGTTGCGTTGCGTACATTTAAGATTTATATTAGCCGTAGCGTCGTGCGCTTTGAACCACTACTACTTTGGCACTCAGAAGCCAGAAAATTTCATGGTCCTCAACTGAAAGTGTTTTGTGTGTTTATGGACGACAGCGACAATGCCGAACTCGCACTTGTTGTTATGGGAGCAATATTGCTGCGGAGCGGCCAACTAAGTGACAGAGAGTGGCGGGAATAAATACTACACCAAATGCACAATAATAGAGACAGACCATCTCCGATTTCGTTGTCTGTCTGCCCGACTGCTGGCTGCCGGCTGCCTGCGTGCGCGTCAATTTAAGTCAATCTATAAGACTGAAAATACAAAAGTCCTATTGAAAATGGCGCGTTCTCAAACTCATCTCTAGAGTGCTCCAGCCAGAGCAGGCTGAACAAATGTATGATTCTCCTGCGGCCTCTTGACATCTCAATCAAGAAAGTACTCACCGAAAAAAACAACTGTTTTTATTTAGATAAAATAAAGTAGTGAGCAGAGGTGCAAACGATTTTTTTTGTTGTTATTACTTTTACAGTTAAAATCAAAACAGAGAAAAATCTCAAATATGCTTATGAGTGTAATTATGTACAAGAGTGTAAGCGCCATGAATCGGTTACACACGAGTGTACGTATTTAAGCAAACACATATGTAAATAAGAAAATAAATAACATTATTTATATAAAGATTACAGAGGAATGCATTAATGTATGCAAACATTTAAGCATACATACATACATACATCTGTTCTAAATTTCTTGCATCTAAGACAGCTCAAAAACTACACTTCTCCTACGTTACAGTCAATAATTTACTAAAAAAAATTTAAAAATTTGTTTTTCGGAAATAATCCATACTTGTTGAAATAGAATTAGGCCGCACACACAGGAATTTATATAAAGAGTCAGACGCGTGGGTGTTTTTTGTCTATTATACTGTGTAATCGGTATATTCATAACGAATAGCACTACTGAAACTGTATTTTTAACTGTTTTTACGACAACAGATATTTAAGATATTTAGTTAAATTCATTCTACTCCAAGGTCCAATCAAGAAAAAATGTATGAAGAAGATTAAACTTGTGAGATTCCCAAATGATCAAATTTGACTCGGACGAACATAAAAAAGGAGCAGTGCTTTAACAGAAACTGTATTTTTAACTGTTTTTAAACAAAAGATTTTTAAGATTTTAATATAAATTCCATTCGACTCAAAGGTCAAATCAACAAAAAAAATATATAAAGAAGTGGAAACTATGAGAGATGACCATCTGATCAAATTTTACCCAGACTGACTTAAAAAATTTTAATAGGGACCAGTGCTTTAACAGAAACTGTATTTTTAACTGTTTTTACAACAACAGATATTTGAGATTTTTAGTTAAATTCCATTCTATTCCAAGGTTCAATCAAGAAAAAATTTATAAAGAAAATTAAACTAGTGAGATGAACCTCTGATCAAATTTGACCTGGACTGACATAAACAATTTTGATAGGCACCAGTGCTTTTGCGAGAATTTGTAACTTGAAATTATTCCTTCAGTGAAAAGGCATAATCACATATTTATTATATACATATATTAACAGCAGTACTTTTTAGTTGGATATATTTCAAATGGACTAGTGCGTATTCGAGAAATGGTATTTTGTATTATTTCTCATTAAAAAGGCATAAAATTCTTCTCATTTTTATTTTTTCCAGAATTTTCGAAATTTGAGCATACAATTTCCATTCATATACCACTGTACGTCAAGCTATTCACAGCCTAGCGAATGGTTCACAGATTTTTCACTTCCACAACAAATCTCATTACTGAGTATCAAAGTATTTTAGCACCCGCCTACGTACATAGTAGATAGCAGACCTATTTATGGCTCTGTCATACTCTTTGTGCTCTAGCCAGAGATAATAAATTCAAAGGTATACAAAAGCAACAACAAAATACTAAAAACAAACATACTATATATGAAGAGAATGGTCACGAGATTTTCTGCTGAAACTCTGCAAGAAACTTACCCAATAACTTAGAAAATGACATATGCAGTTAGGTCGTACATGTCTAAGCATATACTACGCTCTGCATTCATATGTACATCTCCCTTGAAGTATGCTACGAGTAAAAGAAAAATTATTTGAAAGCAACAATGCAGAAGTCGAAGAGCGAAACACATCAGCCATTGAAGCAAATCATGACCGAAACTCACCCTATCAACTAGATAAATGCAATTACTACCTACAAATACAACAAAAACTGTGCAGGTAGAGCAGTGGTCGGCATTTCTTAGCACAATTGTGCAAACTAACTTCACACGTACGCTTACGCTCCATCGTTCAGTCGTTGTCGAGCTAGCAACGAATTAACATCAAGCAAGACTATGGCGCAAAACGAAATATACCCTGCGAGAAATACTTTATGATTCTAAATGCCTTTGATGCCATGCAATGCCTTTTATGTTCCAAGTCTTTTAAAGATAATTGGGAATATATCCTCAAAAGACATTTTGTTAATTTTCATTATACTATTAATTATTTATAAAATTTGCTTAATTTCAATTCCAATTTTTCACTGGGCTACTTTTTTTTCGTGCTCACCAACACAGTGACAGATCCTCTCATGCCGACCACTGAGGTAGAGTCACTCAGTCACGCTCTGTCCGCTCCTTGTTGCTCTGCAAGACGCTTACTCACGTGCATACCTACATAGGTTGTGGTCTGACGTTGGAAAGTGCACCAAAGGCGGTTCAAAACCAATTTCGACAACATCAACTGATAAAAACGCGCGCATGTTCATCTCAGCACATGTACGCATGTATGTTTCTGAGCATGTGGTTTGGGAAATTCTACAATTTGAGTAAATATCGAGCGGAGAAACAACAAGAATCTAGACGTTTTTCTAATCTCATTCGAAACATTGCTGACGCCGCGACTGATCATGCAAGCAATTACCATTGAACATTAAACAAAAACCCACTTGGCAAACGGATGTGCTGATGTGATGTCAGTTGATAATGATGACGTAGTTCGCGACACAGTGACGAACGTAGAAAGTTGTGGCAAACGCTAAGTAAATGCATTGACAATGCAGAAATCAAGTGAACTGCTAAAGTGTTGTAATTGTATTCATACATTTTTTTATATGTTTGTCTAGCTAACCAAACGTATAGTTCACATATACAAATGTAGTTGTTATTATAAGGGGTTACCCAAGTCAAATACAGGCTAAGTCAAACGTTAAAGACTAGAAATCGTTACCAGAGATTTTTGTTGAAGTTTCCGGTCTGACCTTTCGATACATTGGAGCTTCGCAAGTCTTCAACTCTGTAGTCTTTGAATTTTCCGTACATTGGAGTTCCGGAAGTAGTGACTTTTTGGGTATTATATTTAAGTTACCCCTGTAAATTCTTTTGATTTTTCGTACATTGGAGTAGTGACTTTTAGGGTATTTAAGCCGCCGCTGTGGAGTCTTTGAATGTTCCGTGTATGAGAGCTTCTGAAGTGTGAACTCTGCAGGCGTAGGGCCTTCCGATTATTTCGACTATTCTTTTATTTTGGTTTGCACTTAATTTTAGGAGCTACTGTTGCTGAGTGCTTTAAATTTATAGAACATTAGTTAACACTATGAATAATTTATTTCCGAAAACGGTATTTGGAAAAACTTATTCGTAATATAGCTATGTTGTACTACACCCTTCTGGCCTAATTGGGATTTCGCTCGTTTGAGTTTCGCTTTGAGTCCTCAGGCTAGAACCTATGCATATGTTGAGTTAGAGGTCTGTTGTAGGGGCAAAATTCTGCCGAGTTGACAGTATTTGACCAGATAAAAAATCCAGCATCCGTTCCGGTTACGTAGACCCGTCTGTCGTGGGGTTTGATGTCGCGTAATGCAGTTGTATTGTCCAAAAAGTGTTTTCCATCCTGAAATTTATCTAATCTCAAATATATTATTGAAAATTTAAAGTTAATTTCTGAATTAACTGTACCTTTATGTTTGGTCACTGGTATTAATATATACATAAACAGGTTAAAAGTAATGCAGTATTTCTCTTACACCTTTTTAGAACAAACTTTTGACACTTACTGTAAAATGCAACTCTGCATATTACGAAGGAGACACAAAACAAAACTGAAAAGGGCGCTGTCAGCACAGAATGTATAAAATCCAACGTTCTCTGCGCTGTCAGCAATTGTTGTCACTTTTTGACACCCCAAACCGAATGCAATGCAAAACAGAAAACAAAAAACATATAATTCTGATAGAGTGCGAGTGCAGAAAAGTTTAAACGCGTTTGGTTTCAATTGAATATTAATTAATTTTAATTATTCGAGAGGCAGAAATGAGTTAAGCGAGTGTGTGTGTGTTAAGAAAATATTGAAAGCATTAAATTTGTGTATGAGTGAATTAAGTGATAAAGGAGCAGTAACAAAATTGAATTAGTTTAGATGCCAGTAAAAGTAAGTGTTATTTGTATTAAAGCACAAAAATTCATTTGTAAACCATGACTAAATGTTATAAAAGATTTTCTGCTAAAAAGCACTTTTAGTTATATAAAATTTGCTCGCGATTTCGGTGCACTCGAACAGGCTTATTGATTTTTCGTTTGCGAAAATTAATGCCAACAAATTAGGAAGAAAAATCTCAGTACACCATGTACGCCATACCAACAGCGCGGCTATAACAGAATGCCAATAGCAACAACAACAAATACCGCTTGATTGCACAACTTATTTTTAGCTGCAATTGCAAGTTGTTGTTGTTGCGCTAGAAAATCAATGTTAAACAAGTAGCAAAGTCAATTGGTGTTGGCACTTAAAATAGCCAAAGGACTCAAGCAAACACACACACACATGCATACAGCGGCATACAGTAAAAATATGTGCTGTTGCACACATATGAAGCACTGAGGTAAACAAACGCAAATGTGATTTTCGCGAACACACACGACGAACACGCGAGCGCGCCTTCCCGTTTTGACCAGCCATCGTTTTCAGCACACGAAATTGTGTGTATGGCATTCATAAGTGTTTATGTGTATGTGTGTGTGTGTAGATGTGCAAGCCGTGAACTTGTGCGTTCGCTGACTGAAGCAATGCCTTTTCCGTTTCCGTTCGGTGTCATTAACCGCCATATCGAATTTGTATGCACACACACACACACCTATGCACTAAGGCAAGCGAAATTTGACGCTCACGTTATTGCGACGTAGTGGCGAAATGAGGTCAAGCTTTTTGGGTTAAAATAATTTTTTTATGCGGTAACTATGTAGGTGATTAACTTTCATGCAAAAAAAATATTGCTTAACATTTCTATGAAGATTGATTGTGATAGGCTAAAATGGGTGCAAATCAAAATATTGCTTTATTATGACCTAATCATTTTAGCAACGCTAATCTTTTGCGTTAATGCGTCTAATTTGGGTCCAATCAACGTGGCAACTGGCGCTCATTCATTCTCATTTGAGATTGAAAATGTTTACGACAACTTTGTGCAACATTGTAGTTACCCAACAGATGTCTGTTGGTTTGTGGCTTTATTATTATTATTTGTTTTGATGATTTTCTTTTATTGACTGGGCCCACCTACAACCGGAAATAAATATACAAGCAATTCAGCGTCGCGCCTAGCTTAACATTCACAGCATAGTCATTTTATATTTTGCTGTTCTTTTGTCAACAAATCAAATCCAGGCGTGACTTTATCCATTTTATGGTCGATATCCGCGTCTTACTATAACCGTTAGGCAAGAACGCGTGTCTACCTACAATTATTCACAAAAATCGTCATCACTCATTCCGCATATTAGTCACAGTTAAGTTCTTTAGTTTTTCATTTTTTATTTAATATTTTTTTAGCCTAAAATTTATGTCTTCTTCGCTTTAATGGACACCATAACTTACTCTTGGGACGGGATCCGTAGATTGTAGCCTTGCTCTGGACAATAACCCTTGCCAAATTTCTTACAGATATTTCGTCAAATGAAAGAGTTTTCCATATAAGCACTTAAATCTGAGCGATCATGTTTGTATATATGCTATAGTTATCCGATCTAAAGAATTTCCTCGGAGATTGCATTGTTGCCTTAGATAACAACTCAAGCCAAATTTCGTGAAGATATCTTGTTAAATTAAAAAGTTTTCCATACTAGGAGTTGATTTTGATCGGTCAGTTAGTATGGCAGCTATATGCTATAGTGATCCGATATCGGCGATTCCGACAAATGAGGAGTTGCTTAGGGAGCAAAGAACGTCTGCAAAATTTCAGCTCGATATCTCAAAAACAGACGGACATGTCTGCCTAAATCGACTCATCTCATGCCGCTGAGCATTTATATATAATATATACTTTATAAGATTTCCAAAGATTCCTTCGTGGTGTTACAAATGTCGTTGTAAACTCAATATACTTTGTTTAGTGTATAAAAATATTTTCACAAAGCATAAACGGCCACCCTAATGCTATACATACAAATGCATACAAACTTTACTCCATGATTTTTTTATGGCATGCATTATGTGCCTCTTTCACTGCGCGCCTTTCTTTTTTAATTAATTTAATGCTTTGCATGACATTATGTGTTTATTGTGTTGAAATTTCAGTTGTCTTTGACTTAGAATTCGAGCATGCTATTGGCTAAATGAGTGCTAATAATATATTTCTTTTAATTTGCTGACCTAATTATTTTGTTTTTGCTTTGAGTATTAAGTTGCTTCCAACTAAGGGCTTGTAAATATTAGCAGACAGTCGTAGGAACATACATAATGGAGGGGTATAAGTAATTTTAAATTTCTTTGAATGTGGCAATGGCTTAGCACGAAAATACAGGGTGTTACTAAGCAGTTTTAGCTCACAACCGAACGTCTGCGGACTTTTATCAGATCAATGACTGTAAACTGGTCAACATTACTCCAATAATTAAATGAATAGAAATGAGTCTTTAAGAGAATTCTACATATATGTATGTAATGGGTTCAAAAACTACATTTTGTTCATAAATGAAAGAATTAGTGGAGTAAAGCAGTAAGAAAAGTCAGATTTTCAGTGTTCCGGAAGACGAAATAGCTGATGAGATTGTCAAGTCCGATCCGCATGGTACCGAACCAGTTCAGAAAATGCACAAGTCGTTAAAAACGATACACAACGAAAGTTCCGAAAGGACTGATTGACGGATCAGTGTGAAAAGGAGCGAAAAAAAAACTTTTTACTCACAAGGTCTCGAAAAGACTCCAGGACGGTTGTTGGCTTGGTCACAGGTCGCAACTTACTGGTATCACATGCGAGCCGTATGCACGTATTTAACGATGACACATATAGAAAGTGCGAGGAAATAGGCATGAGAGAGACGCTGGAATACCTCTTCTGCTTATATTGAACCTTATCTAGAACTTGGCTTAGATATCTAGGAGCTTCGCAGTTTAAGGGTCTGGATGAAGTATCAAAATCAGATATCAAGTCTCTATTAAACTTTGCAAAAAAACGTTGACGGTCAAACTATGTCTAAGCCAGAATTGACGGTCGGTAAGATTTTACTATATATAATATTTGATGGGATTAGCAGAGAGTCTACTATGAGCTGCTCTTCTAAGGTCGGACTATTAATTCCAACCTGTACTGTCAACAACTAGACCGCATGGATGAAGCAATGGCCCAGAAGCGGCCAGCTTTGACCAATAAGAGAGGAATGTCTAAGCCAAAATTGAAGATGTGGAAGGTTTTGATAAATATTTTTGGTGCGATTGACATGGAATCATCTACTAACTGCTCTCTCGTGTGCTCAAACTCTTCAGAAGGCAGCAATCGTCCAGAAGCGGCCAGCTTTGGTCAAAAAAGAGGCGAATTATGTTCCATCCAAACAAAGCCAGGCCAGAGATATCGACAGTGACTCGTCCGAAACCCCAAAGGTTCTTATGTTCTTATGTATCCACCTTATAGTTCATACCTAGCAGCAAATGGTTACTACCTCTCCCTCCTCATCTCTGTATACTTTTTGTTCATATTACAAACTCGTAAGATATATATATATATATAGAGAGAGAGAAAGAGAGAAGTGTCAGATATCCGTAAAGAATAAAAAATTATAAAGGTTTTGCGGCTTTTAGTTCTGGTCTTCATATTAGAAAGACTAATATAACGAAAAAGCAAAAACAATCCCAGAAATGATTGCTATAGAAAATGTATAATTATACATATTTGTATAAATTATCTACTATTTTTGAGTTTTTTCACTCAAAAATGTTCATAAACTGACCCTGTTTATCACGCAATTAATAACTTTTCAATTACAAACAAACACATATGACAATTAGCAGACGGAAGACAAAAACGCCAGTAAATGTTAGACCCAACGTAAATAAGGTTGTGTGGCTAAACAAATTGCTGGTGTGTTATTTGCATGTAAAGACACAAACACACACACACATCTTTAATACAAATACATGCATGCATGCTTAAATGGGCGGCTGAGTGGGCGGTTGGTGACCACTTGACCAGTCGGGTTAGAACTCTTATGTCGGCATGTGCGTGTGTATGCAGCGTCTGAGTGACCACTTCAGCTGATTTGATGTCATTCGCTTCATTTACCAGCGCCAGCTCGTGGATGGTGGTGTCAGCGCTTGTGCCGTAAGGTAAATACGCAAAGCAAAGCGCGTCAAGTGTCAGCGGCTCAGCATTTCATTTTGGCTTTTAACAGCGACGCGCACAGTCGCAACGACGGCTAGGTGGCGTGAATTAGCGCATTATGTACATATGAACGCGCGACGGCAGTTAGTATAAAATAAAAGTTTCTTTTTTTGCAAGTTCGGTGCAGTGAAGCGTCGGTTTACGCCAAAAAGTGTGTCCTAAAAATTTTAATGTGTGCAGGTTGGTGGCGTTTTTTACACTTTCCATGTATTAAGTTAAATTGCTAAGCAAGTGTGCACATAACGGCTTATGTGCATGTGTGACGCGCCCGTATGACAATATGCCGCTAAGTGCTGTCACCATGGCATGAAGTCACTCATGACTCGTTGGGCGTTGGATGCGTGCCGAAATCGTGCGGGAAATAAGAATTTTCAAAAATGTAGATTTAAGAAAGAATTTTAGCAGCAAATTTGATCAGCTAATATATTAAAAAATAATTTAAAATTTGCTCTAATATTTTCAGCGCGTTGTAGTCTAATCTTCTTAAGCGCGACATCAACCAGCTGTGAACATGGTGAAAATTCTGCAGGCCTATAACTTTGCCAAGCAGCATACATACTCCCTGAATGGCGACATTCTTTCCGCCTCGTTGATAGATTCCAGTCGCATTGCTGTGAGCAGCGCCGAGCAATTTATCGAAATCTACGATATCGGTGGCAAGCAGCGACGCAACGAATTGAATGGCATCGATTTGAATGCAATTACGACGGCTAGTGAGTATGCCGCTGCTGAGGCCGAAGCGGCGGCGGCTGCAGCCCAAGCTGCCGCGGATGAGCGCCTGCCCACGAAGTATACGCTCGCAACGGTGGGCGAAGTGGTGCACTTGATTTACTGCGAAGCAGGTGAGTTTTATGAGTTCTACGAGTATGAGAGTACCGAATGTTAAATATTGACTTTATGGTATCGATTATAATCGATAATCGATTTAACACAAAAAGTATCGATAGCAAATATATCGATTATAATCGATAGTAAAAATAATTTCAATCTTAACCCTTAAGTTCCCAATGGAAGCTGTATTCAGTATAATGCCAAGTTCATAAAGGCTGAATTTCCACTTTCAATTTAGGTCGTAGGTCGTCAAATATAGAATCGTCGAAATTTCCTTGGGAATTCAGTGTGAGAACTAGGTTCTGACTTTCTTGCATGCATCTGACACTAATTTAAATAATCGACAAAAACATCGTTTTAACTATCGAAATTGAAATCGATATTTATCGATACTAATCGATAACAGTTTTAAGTTTCGTTTTCGTTCAAAATTTCCCTTCCTTCCTTTTAACGTTCCCACTCACTTGCATGCATCTGACACTAATTTAAATAATCGACAAAAATATCGTTTTGTATGTATATCGAAATAGAAACCGATATTTATTTTATCAATAACAGTTTTAAGTTTAAATTAAATTTGTTTAAATAATACACAAAAATACAATTTTATATAACGGAATATAAATCGATATAACGATATTAATCGATAACAGTTTTAAGTTTAAATTAAATTTCGTTTAAATTTTCCCTTCCTTCATTTTAACGCAGGCAAATATTTACTCACATTGGAAAAGGAAACACTTGGTACTCCAGTACAAAGTGGCACCACCGGCATTAGCTGCACCAGCAGTAGCAATAACACCGTTATTTGTCCGGAAGACGATACCAAAATGTTTGTACGCATTTATGCCAATTTTTGGAAATTTTCCGAGGCAAAATTGATTGACCTACCCATTACAATACGCATAGCTTCTATGACCACACCCAAGGCACCGCTGGTCGAGAGCATCGATGTGATAGAGCTACCACTGCGTAGCCCACCCGACCTCATACAGTGCTGTCAGACATCCGGCAACATTATAGTGAGCAGCAAGGAGCGCATCTACCTATACGAGTATACACAGTGCACACACGAGACCACGCAGCCACGGTTCTCCTACATTGACTTTCTACCGTTTAAATTTTTTGTGAATCTAAACTTCGTGCCACTGCGTTTGTGTCTTGCTGAGAATGTCATAGCCGCGATGAATAATCGCTACTGCGTCGCTTTCAAAGTGGTCGATGTGGTAGGTAGCAGCGCAACTGGTGGCGTACACTGCAGCCCACTGGATAATGACTACGGCGGTGGCGGCGGTGGTGGTGTCTGTTTGGAGGATGTGGCTGACGTGGATGTCGACGAAGCTATCTCTAGCTCGGAATCGAGTCTAATGAGCAAAGCGAGCGCTGGTCCCTCGAGTCACAACAGCTTTGAAACAGATTCGCTGGAAACGACATCAAGTGGACGACCGATGGGTGTGGCCGGTTTTCCAGGACGCACACCAATCGATTTCAATGTGGCGCGCATAGTGAACTCGGCTTGTGGACGTGAATTCGAAGTGGATTTAAAATCTCAGTGGGAGCTGGGCGATGCCATAAGTGTTGGTGGCGGTGGCGGCGGTATGGGCGCGACCTCGATTGGTAGTGGTGGCGGTTGTGTAGGTGATACACAAGAGATAATAATTATGCCAGCGCGCGCTAATGACATTAAAATTAAGCTGGTTAATGAAGCGAAAGCTATGAATGTGCAGGTAATTGCGGCGAAACGTTTTCGAACACAAATAGTTACTATAACCATTACTTTTTTCACAGCGCGTCTCGAGCCATGGCAACATGACCTACGCTTACAACGAGGACACGAGTGTACAATATGATGTGCGTAAATTGTTGCAGATCTGTATGAAGTCCTCGGAGCCGAATGGACGAATTGTGGATATTTTGCGTTGCATGGATCTGAAAGCGATTTACCAACGTAATCCGCACGAGGATGACTTAGAGGACTCCGAATATGATATGGGCAATCAGCAGGTGCCTGGCGCGGTGACCACCACCAAACATGCCAATCGGCGTACACTCAAATCTGGCAAGCATCAGAGTTGCGTTGGATATGCGTTGCTGGTGGCAAGCAGCGTCGACGGTTATCTGTATCAGTTTTGTGCACAAGGTATGCAGTATATGTAATATTTTAGAGCCAATTTAATAATCGCGTGTATTTTTTTAGGTAAATGGTACAGTGAGAACGAGAAGCCTATAGCCACATACTCTTTCACCGCGCCCGTTTTGCGGGTACACATCAACGATTATGTCATCTATGCAATTACCACAGAGTCCGTGGAGACACACACGTCACGCATTGGCCATAAGCTCTACAACAACCGCTTTGAATATCCCACATTGGGTGGTCTCTTCCCCGAGGAATCCAGCCCCGATGTCAATTCGGCCATTGCCGTCATTGGCCTGTGCGCCTTCATGCATGTGCAATATGTCTGTGTAAATCGCAACAATTTAGTGCTAATTACTAACAGTGCACTGGCCAACAACAACAACAGTGAAGCCAATAAAAGACGTAGCGGTGGTGGCGTGGGCAGCGGCAATGCGGGTGGTCGTAATATTGCTGCGCGATTACTAGCCGAGGCTAAAGTGAAGAATTTGCTACGTAGCAGCAGCAACAATGCGGCACAACAAGCACAGCTCAACGAGTGGACGCTGTATAATTTGGAGGTGCCACCGGTGGAGCATGTGATTGAGGATTTGGAGGCGATTGCGGAATCGTATCGTGCGGCAAGCAGCACAAACTTTTACGATTTAATGGAGGAGGCGCATGTGATGTTGCGTTTGAGTCTATCGCTGCAATGCGAGCAGTTGGCCGAGGAGCGTGAACAACAGTTGCGCAGCAAGTTTGTAGAGAATTGTCGCAAATTGGCAGACTTCTCAATACGGTAAGGATTTTTACAACCTAAAGAGGGTAAAAAAAATGTCAGAGACCCTATAAAGTATACTATATGGTAAATAAATGATCAGCGTGACGAGCTGAGTTGATTTAGCCATATCCGTCGGTCTGCCGGACGTCCGCCTGTATATACGCGAACTAGTTTCTCAGTTTTTGAGATATCGGTCTGAAATTTTACACACGTCCTTTTCTTACTAAGAAGCTGTTTACTTGTCGGAACCTCCGATAGCGGACAATTACAGCATATAGTTCCCATACAAACTGAACGGTCGGAAGAAACTTTTTCATCTGACAAGGTATCTTTAAGATATTTGTCAGGAATTATTATTCGCGCAATTGCTACAAACTCCAAAGAAATTGTTCAGATCGGACCACTATAGCTTATAGCTGTCATACGCACTGAACAATCGGAAACAACTGCTTGTATGGAAAACTTTTTCATCTGTCGTCGTATCCTGAAGATACTAGGTAGAGATTATTGGCTAAGGCATCGCTGTAATCCCCGAGAAAATTTTGTGTATCGGACCACTGTAACATATGTATAGCTGTCATACAACTGACCAATCAAACTCAGTTCCTTGTATGAGGAACTCTTTTATTTTTCAAGGTATCAACATGAAATTTGGCATAGATTATTATTCAAAGCATTGGTACAATTTCCGAATATATTGTTCAGATCGGATCACTATATCACATACATAGCTGCTATACAAACTGATCGACCAAAATAAAGAAAGGGATCGTTTTATACCTTTTATTCTATAAAAACTGCACTTGTGAAGGGTATTATAGCTTCAGTGCAAGTAAATTTAACGTTTTCTCTAGTTCCGTAAAAAATTCTGTGCTATTTCTATAAATTTTTCATATGTACATAATTGATTTCACAGCTCACGGAAAAAAGAGGTGTACCTACAGGCCACTGGGTTTTACAAAATGTGTAATCTACAACTTGCCGACATCTACAGCAACTATATAAACTCCTACGTGCAACCCGCTTACATTGAGCAACAACAGCTACCATTTGGCAACTGCAGCAATTCACCAGTAATCGATGAGACGCAATTGGTCGGTCTAATTTATACTGTGAAAATGTTCCTACTCGGTTTAGGCACTGATCGTCTATTGGCCGCCTTTCTAAATCAGTTGGTGAAACCATTTTTCACGCCGAATCGTGTTATAGAACAAGGCTATCCACAAGTGCCGTTGTCTTTGGAATTTCTCAATATGTTTATCAAATATTCGCCCGCAGACATACCGCAAATCATGCTGAATTCGCCAGTGGTGGCCGACGCAATCAGTGGAGAGTTGGTCAATTACCTTAAATATCTCGACAAGCTGTAAGTTAACAGTCTTAAATAATTAAATGTTTATTTTTTTTAATATACAATTTTTCAAGCAATCCCGACGAGAATCTACTGCTCGCTGTGACAGCCTGTCGCATGTCCAATTATCTGCTTGCACAAGAAGTAGTGGCACGTTTGAGTCGTCGTGAGTTGGCCGTAGCGCTGATTAAACACAAGAATGTGCTCTTTGATGATGGCACAGTGCTCTTCCAACGTCGCGGTTCCCAGCATTATGATTCGTTTAAATATCGTAATGGTTCCACTGCTCCAGTAAACGCTGCGCACACAGCAGCACAAAGCTACAGCCGCAGCACAAGCGGCGCGTCGTCAACACAAGCGTAAACCATCGTTTGGACAAGCGCCTGCGGCCAGCGCACTGATCGGACCAACGCATACCGCACACGGCGTGATATCTTTCTCGGATTTTACTGAAACCATTTTGTTGGCCACAGAGAACACGGATTTGATTGAGGCTATCAGCGATGTATTCATACATGCGCTTTGCATTGAGCATAGTATTACGTTGGAAATCGTTTTGCAACTCTTCCTCAACTATATTGCCTCGCATATTGGACACAAGGGCTATCAGACCTCGCAGAAGGTGTTTGTGAATATTTTGCAGGTGAGAAAGTTTAAAGGAAATATGCTTAATACAAATCTTTGTGGTGTAAGTTGAGCTAAGGCCCGTTATTACGTGCACTTTTTACGAACTGTCGCTTATTTTTATTGTTAAATAGTTTATTAAAACATTTTGTTTTTCCAGGTCTATTATTATGACTATTTCGACGTGAATCCCATGCACAATCCACATGACATGCCCTCGCACTCGCCGCCGCACATGGTCGGCGCCGATGAATACGATGAAACTTCCTCGAAAGCGCCCTCATTGAATAGTGAACGCGACAACGAATCGATTGCTAACTCATTGCCCGAATCGAACTCGGGCGCCAGCTCATCCATAGACGAGCGCAGCTATTCGCATCCCACAAATCGTAATCGTATCGTCTACGATCAGCTGCATGAACACAACTCGCCATATAAGCGCAACATAACACTCTCGCCCATCCAATTGGACACAAATGACCAGCAGACGTCATCACAAGCTAGCAGCGACGCCGAAACGAATCTAAAAGGTCTCAAAATATTATTCCGCATGTATATGGGTCGCCTGAAGTCGCTGAGTGATCTCATAACTGATCTACAGCCAGCCGATGTTGAGCAACAGCCTGTTAATGAGGATTTCGTTAGCTTACGTATGGAGTGTATTAAGTTCATGATACGACATTTACAAGAACTACGTGCACAACAACAACAGCAGCAACAGCAAAGTAATTTATTGCGTCAAAACCCGGGTACACAGTATTATTACACGAAATCCGCAAGTTATAGCGCCGCACAGCCGACAAGCGTGCCAGAGGAGCGTAAGCTCATCTATGTGCCATTCATACCGGACTATAAATTGTGCGGCGAGGAGTTTGAACGTCATATAAAAACATATTTACGACCAATACCCTGTTTGTTGGATCGTCCACAATATCTGAATCGTTTGCCGCCATTTAGGCGTGATGACTTTAGTTTTCCCAATCGCGACGAGGGCGAGTGCGAGGTGCGTTTCTTAGGTTGGCATAACGAGCTGTTAACGTTAACGCTGAAGATACAGGTTGGCTCTACTGTGTACTAAATTATGTGCATTTTATCAAAAAGTATTTTTATTTTTAGTCACTCTTGGCATCCACGAAAATCGATCGCGAGATTATTGAAGAGTTCATTGCATTCATACAAAAGACACCGGATTTGATTGGAATCGACAGTTTTCTGGTTATTGTTTTGCCTAAGCACTTAGCCATCAACTACATGCTGAACTTCTGTCCCGAATATATGTGGCAGTATGGCAAGGTGAGGCAGAAGGATTTAATATTTTTATACAGCGAACATTATTAAAAACGCGAATACCCTGAATCATCAACTATTGAAGAAAAAATTCGAAGAAATTGTTGCGGAGCAACGAGCCCTCATGAAAACTCCGGGCGAGGAAGCAGTTGTCCCCGATTTACCGACTTCATTCGGATTTTGCTGTTGTAATTGCAGAAATCTGTCGAGTTTACAGTCCGTGGCTGGATAAAAATCCGGGTCCGTTCCGATTACGTAGGCCCGATTATTGTTGGAACACTCGGATTTAGCCATATCTGTTTATCCGTCTGTCCTGTGTATATACAAAAAAATCGTACTGAAATTTTGTACATGCCATATTCTCTCAAAGAAGCTGCTCATTTGTCGGAACCGCCGATATCGGGTCAGAAATAGCATATAGCTGCCATAAAAACTCGACTAAAATCAAGTCTATGTATGGATAACTTCTTTATTTGACGAGATATCTTCACAAAATTTCGCATATAGTATTGTTCGAAGCAATGCTACAATCTCCGAAGATATTGTTCAGATCGGCCTACTATAGCATATAGCTGCCATACAAATTGATCGATCAAAATCATGTCTTTTAATGATATAATAGATATTTATACCCTTTTATAGATAAGGGTACTTTAGCTACGGTGCAATGGAAATCATAGTTTTGTCTCGTTTTAATAATTTTTTAATACAATTTTTTAGTCAAACGGTTTTACGCCAAAGCATTGGGAGTCGCTACTGAAGAAAATCCTAAGCAAACAACACTTGGTGCCTAATTGGAAGGCGCATATAACCGGTAAGCCCCAAAACTAACAAAATGTTCCATTTCACCGCTAAATTATTGCAAACCCACACACAGAGATTCTTAACAATCTGGTGGCCGAGTTGTCATTCGAAGAACTACTGCAATGCTTTCCCAGCGAAGCGATCAAACACCAGAAAACTGAAGCATTCCTAAAAGAATTCAACGATAATCGTATCAATTATGTCAATGACAAGCTGACATTCCAAGAGCTCCATAAGCCAACACAAGAATTGTGCGACAACGAAACTGTGCTGACACGCGATCATCTGCCAATGGACAACATCGATGAGAATAATGTGTTTGAACTCACTTTACGTAAGGCGGTTTCGAAACAACGCAGCATCGCATTGCGTTCGATGATCGAATCGACGGGCACACAGCTATTCGATGCCACCAGTAACCCCATGTATAACCTTTGAGATAATCGTTACACTTAGAATAGGCGGCAAAGAAGTCGCAAAGAAAACGAGCATATAATTGTTTAAATGCGTTCGTGACAGAGGAAAACTTAAACTACTCCAACTACATAGATGTATGCATTCAATTAACAACAACAAAATAATATGAAAACTATTAATGAACACATATTTTAGTAAATAGACAAAGAAAAGTATGACAAATGTTGTGAAATTAGGCGCATATACAATGAGCACTTTACGCTAGAAATGATATTATTATATACATACATGCATACACACACACATTCTAGTATACCTGCAACATTATGAAAATTATTTATTAAAGTAGCCAAGCCATAAATACAAACACACATACATTATTTTGAGGTTAAGTGTAGAAAAAAGTGCATTTCTTAATATTATTTTGCTTTATTTTATTTTTATTTATTTTTTTAAGGTTAGAAAGAGGACCATGCTTTATTTTAAGAGTGGAAAACAGTGTATTTCTTATTATTATTAATTATTATTGTTTTATTACTTTTATTTTTTGTGAGGTTAGAAAGAGGCACATACATTATTTTAAGTTTGATAGCAGAAAATAAAGCATTGCATAATATTATCTTGCTTCATTTATTTTATTTTTATTTTATTTTATTTTTATTATTTTTTTTTTTTTTTTTTTTTTTTTTTTTGAGGTTAGCAAAGGGACCATTCTTTATTTTAAGAGTAAAAATATTTAATTTCTTACTATTATTGTATTATTTTTATTTTTTTATTTTTTGAGAGGTTAGAAAGAGGCACATACATACATTATATTAAGAGTAATACTAGAAAATAGTGCATTTTAAATAATAAATTTTTTTTTTGCAGAAAGGGGTAAATAAATTTATATAAGATTAAGACTAGTAAGTAGCGACTTTATTATTTATTTTTATATTATTTTCATATAATTTTTTTTGGAGTTTAGAAAGAGGTACAAGCCACATCGGCTGCATGCAACATGCTTAAATCTCTAAAATTCGTTATAAGGATCTGTGCTAGAATGAAAATGATTTTATTTTTTGGTTATGAATTCAGAAACATTTTTTGCAATTTTTAATAGTTAGATTGCTAAATTTACAAATTTTTTAAGCAAAAATAATATAACCTATATTTTTTAATAATATTTTTCACTTCGCATTATATTGCTGTAAACTCAAAATGCATTTTTTTTTAATTTAAGTATCTTAAGGTACTTGAAAAAAGTTGCAAATGTTTGTTGTTGTACTAAATACTCATGCGAAACAACACACAACTGTGATGCTATCACGTGGCTATTATACAAGCGTTAATATAATTAAATTATATATTTAATTTGCATTTATAGATTAATATGAAATGATTTTGTATTAACAAACAGTATTTTATGATTTAACAAACTAACAATACAGTTTTTAAGCATTTTTACTAAGCATTCTTATTGTCTGTGCAAAATCTAATTATTCTAAAGCAGCGTATACGTTTTTTGTATTAGTATATACTTTTACAGTTATGCATATTAATGCAGCTTATATAATATATATATACAATTTAGTAATGTACATATTATATACTCCGCTTTTACATACACACACACACACTCTTTCTCCATAAGCATCTAGTAATTTAAGTCACTTTATTAATTTTATTGCAAAATATTACATAACACTTTTATACATATGTAGCTGCATACACATTATATACATGTATACAAATACACTGACATTCTTCAATTGATATTAACTATGCGCAAATCAGAAATATTATGTAAACGTTTGTTAATAGTTTATATAAAAATACGCTACTTACGTACGTACATACATACATATAAATGTTGTAAGTGCGCATGAACATTTCCACGTTTTTTCTCCAAATAAAGTGATATTTTAAATCAAATTAAAAAGTTTAAAAAATGTGGTTTTCTTTTGTTAGCATTTGGGAAATCTACTTAAAGCGTCGTCAACGCGATGTGGAACCCACTCTTATATACGAAACTAGTTGAATAAGAATAGAAGAATTGAGGCATCAAAGCAAATTCTAAAATTTAGATTTTTCCCACCGCACGCGTGGCAAAGCATTAAATAACATCAAACTCCAATTTTACAATAGCAAAAACAAGAATAAAGTTAACTCTCGCTGCACCGAAGCCATAATACCCTACACAGGTAAAATATAAAATGACCACTATCTTGAATTTGAACGGCCAGTTTGTATGGCAGCTATATGCCATAGTGCTTCGAACTAAACAATATATTTGGAGTTATAGCTTTGCCTTTGACAATATCTGTGCCGAATCTCGTGAAAATATAAATAAAAAAGTCTTCCCTACATGAACTTGATTTGGATCGATCAATTTGTGTGGCAGCTATAAGCCCGAATTAAACAGTACAGCTGTCAGCCAGCTGACCTACATAAGTAAAGCAGGCCGCCTCGCGGCTCGGTGTGATGTGAATTAGAAGTCAGAAAGTGACTTCAGGTCAGCTGCCAGCTGGCTCTATAAAAGAAACACAGGCATCGTGCCTGGCCACTGTTTAGGCGCCGCGATGTGATGTGATTTAACAGTCGTGCGGTGACTTCAGAGCAGCTGGCTGCCTGGCTCTATAAAAGAAACGCAGGCACCGTGCCTGGCCACTGTTAAGATGATGTGATTTAACAGTCGTGCGACGACTTCAGAGCTGCTGGCTGCTAGCTGGCTCTATAAAAGAAACGCAGGCACCGTGCCTGGCCAGTGTTAAGATGACACTCGCGCCGGAATGTGATGTGATTTAACAGTCGTGCGGCGACTTCAGAGCAGCTGGCTGCTAGCTGGCTCTATAAAAGAAACGCAGGCACCGTGCCTGGCCAGTGTTAAGATGACACTCGCGCCGGAATGTGATGTGATTTAACAGTCGTGCGGCGACTTCAGAGCTGCTGGCTGCTAGCTGGCTCTATAAAAGAAACGCAGGCACCGTGCCTGGCCAGTGTTAAGATGACACTCGCGCCGGAATGTGATGTGATTTAACAGTCGTGCGGCGACTTCAGAGCTGCTGGCTGCTAGCTGGCTCTATAAAAGAAACGCAGGCACCGTGCCTGGCGACTGTTAAGGTGATGTGATTTAACAGACGTGCGGTGACTTCAGAGCAGCTGGCTGCCTGGCTCTATAAAAGAAACGGAGGCACCGTGCCTGGCCACTGTTAAGATGATGTGATTTAACAGTCGTGCGGTGACTTCAGAGCAGCTGGCTGCCTGGCTCTATAAAAGAAACGCAGGCACCGTGCCTGGCCACTGTTTAGGCGCCGCGATGTGATGTGATTTAACAGTCGTGCGGCGACTTCAGAGCTGCTGGCTGCTAGCTGGCTCTATAAAAGAAACGCAGGCACCGTGCCTGGCCAGTGTTAAGATGACACTCGCGCCGGAATGTGATGTGATTTAACAGTCGTGCGGTGACTTCAGAGCTGCTGGCTGCTAGCTGGCTCTATAAAAGAAACGCAGGCACCGTGCCTGGCCAGTGTTAAGATGACACTCGCGGCGGAATGTGATGTGATTTAACAGTCGTGCGGTGACTTCAGAGCAGCTGGCTGCCTGGCTCTATAAAAGAAACGGAGGCACCGTGCCTGGCCACTGTTAAGATGATGTGATTTAACAGTCGTGCGGTGACTTCAGAGCAGCTGGCTGCCTGGCTCTATAAAAGAAACGCAGGCACCGTGCCTGGCCACTGTTAAGATGATGTGATTTAACAGTCGTGCGGTGACTTCAGAGCTGCTGGCTGCTAGCTGGCTCTATAAAGGAAACGCAGGCACCGTGCCTGGCCACTGTTAAGATGACACTCGCGCCGGAATGTGATGTGATTTAACAGTCGTGCGGCGACTTCAGAGCAGCTGGCTGCTAGCTGGCTCTATAAAAGAAACGCAGGCACCGTGCCTGGCGACTGTTAAGGTGATGTGATTTAACAGTCGTGCGGTGACTTCAGAGCAGCTGGCTGCCTGGCTCTATAAAAGAAACGCAGGCACCGTGCCTGGCCACTGTTAAGATGATGTGATTTAACAGTCGTGCGGTGACTTCAGAGCAGCTGGCTGCCTGGCTCTATAAAAGAAACGCAGGCACCGTGCCTGGCCACTGTTAAGATGATGTGATTTAACAGTCGTGCGGTGACTTCAGAGCAGCTGGCTGCCTGGCTCTATAAAAGAAACGGAGGCACCGTGCCTGGCCACGGTTAAGATGATGTGATTTAACAGTCGTGCGGTGACTTCAGAGCTGCTGGCTGCTAGCTGGCTCTATAAAAGAAACGCAGGCACCGTGCCTGGCCAGTGTTAAGATGACACTCGCGCCGGAATGTGATGTGATTTAACAGTCGTGCGGCGACTTCAGAGCTGCTGGCTGCTAGCTGGCTCTATAAAAGAAACGCAGGCACCGTGCCTGGCGACTGTTAAGGTGATGTGATTTAACAGTCGTGCGGTGACTTCAGAGCAGCTGGCTGCCTGGCTCTATAAAAGAAACGGAGGCACCGTGCCTGGCCACTGTTAAGATGATGTGATTTAACAGTCGAGCGGTGACTTCAGAGCAGCTGGCTGCCTGGCTCTATAAAAGAAACGCAGGCACCGTGCCTGGCCACTGTTAAGATGATGTGATTTAACAGTCGTGCGGTGACTTCAGAGCAGCTGGCTGCCTGGCTCTATAAAAGAAACGCAGGCACCGTGCCTGGCCACTGTTAAGATGATGTGATTTAACAGTCGTGCGGTGACTTCAGAGCTGCTGGCTGCTAGCTGGCTCTATAAAAGAAACGGAGGCACCGTGCCTGGCCACTGTTAAGATGATGTGATTTAACAGTCGTGCGGTGACTTCAGAGCAGCTGGCTGCCTGGCTCTATAAAAGAAACGCAGGCACCGTGCCTGGCCACTGTTAAGATGATGTGATTTAACAGTCGTGCGGTGACTTCAGAGCAGCTGGCTGCCTGGCTCTATAAAAGAAACGCAGGCACCGTGCCTGGCCACTGTTAAGATGATGTGATTTAACAGTCGTGCGGTGACTTCAGAGCTGCTGGCTGCTAGCTGGCTCTATAAAAGAAACGCAGGCACCGTGCCTGGCCAGTGTTAAGATGACACTCGCGCCGGAATGTGATGTGATTTAACAGTCGTGCGGCGACTTCAGAGCTGCTGGCTGCTAGCTGGCTCTATAAAAGAAACGCAGGCACCGTGCCTGGCGACTGTTAAGGTGATGTGATTTAACAGACGTGCGGTGACTTCAGAGCTGCCTGGCTCTATAAAAGAAACGCAGGCACCGTGCCTGGCCACTGTTAAGGTGATGTGATTTAACAGTCGTTCGGTGACTTCAGAGCAGCTGGCTGCCTGGCTCTATAAAAGAAACGGTGGCACCGTGCCTGGCCACTGTTAAGATGATGTGATTTAACAGTCGAGCGGTGACTTCAGAGCAGCTGGCTGCCTGGCTCTATAAAAGAAACGCAGGCACCGTGCCTGGCCACTGTTAAGATGATGTGATTTAACAGTCGTGCGGTGACTTCAGAGCTGCTGGCTGCTAGCTGGCTCTATAAAGGAAACGCAGGCACCGTGCCTGGTCAGTGTTAAGATGACACTCGCGCCGGAATGTGATGTGATTTAACAGTCGTTCGGCGACTTCAGAGCAGCTGGCTGCTAGCTGGCTCTATAAAAGAAACGCAGGCACCGTGCCTGGCGACTGTTAAGGTGATGTGATTTAACAGTCGTGCGGTGACTTCAGAGCAGCTGGCTGCCTGGCTCTATAAAAGAAACGGAGGCACCGTGCCTGGCGACTGTTAAGGTGATGTGATTTAACAGTCGTGCGGTGACTTCAGAGCAGCTGGCTGCCTGGCTCTATAAAAGAAACGCAGGCACCGTGCCTGGCCACTGTAGTTGATGTGATTTTACAGTCGTGCGGCGACTTCAGAGCTGCTGGCTCTATATAAGAAACGCAGGCACCGTGTCTGGCCAGTGTTAAGGTGACACTCGTGCCGGAATGTGATGTGATTTAACAGTCGTTCGGCGACTTCAGAGCTGCTGGCTGCTAGCTGGCTCTATAAAAGAAACGCAGGCACCGTGCCTGGCGACTGTTAAGGTGATGTGATTTAACAGTCGTGCGGTGACTTCAGAGCAGCTGGCTGCCTGGCTCTATAAAAGAAACGGAGGCACCGTGCCTGGCGACTGTTAAGGTGATGTGATTTAACAGTCGTGCGGTGACTTCAGAGCAGCTGGCTGCCTGGCTCTATAAAAGAAACGCAGGCACCGTGCCTGGCCACTGTAGTTGATGTGATTTTACAGTCGTGCGGCGACTTCAGAGCTGCTGGCTCTATATAAGAAACGCAGGCACCGTGTCTGGCCAGTGTTAAGGTGACACTCGTGCCGGAATGTGATGTGATTTAACAGTCGTTCGGCGACTTCAGAGCAGCTGGCTGCTAGCTGGCTCTATAAAAGAAACGCAGGCACCGTGTCTGGCCAGTGCTTAGGTGACTCTCGCGCCGCGATGTGATTTAATGTGGAAGGCACAAGCAAACGTTAAATGAACAAAACTATTAAACTCTGTAGCAACATTTGCAATTTTTATTAAATTATGCAATCCCATATTCCTCAGATTTTAATCAATGCAATTACTTTTTATTGAGCAATAAAATAGTTATAAAAAGCGAGCTACAGTACAATGCAATTCGTAAATGGCACGTGATTCTTAATAATAATTAATTAATAGGTTTGCGCAATAGCTTGTTACAAAACAGTTTAAGGAAATCTAATTTATAAAGAACGTTCATTGAACGATTTAAATCCTCAAACATACATACTAAGAAAGAGGCGAAGTTTGAGCGCTGTAATGTTTTGGTCTTCCCTAAGGACACAACCCACTGTGAAATGATGTTTTATTGTTTTTATTTTGATTGTTTATACTTCTAAAAATATCTGAAATAGTTTTTGAGTTACAATATTTGAATAATTTAATTGAACTTTAGGCTCACTGTAAGGAAACGGAATCTGTGCGTGCTTTTGCCAGAGTAAAAAAGAGCAGTGGCACTAGGTATTAACAACCTTTAATGTCTATGTATGTATATATAAGGGGCAGCCGCGAAAGCTTTTGATTGACAGTTTTTACCGTTTAAATACGGACTTCCTATCATTAATTTACTTATCATTAATGTCATTTTATCCTTCACATTATTTGCATTAACAGTATTGTGTGGAGATAACGGTTAGATAGTGACGTACATTTTGTCAAATATAATTTGCTAAAGAGATTGACTCCCTTTATTTGCTAATATAGATAATGACATTTAATATGACAGTTGTCAAATGAGATTTTTTCCGTGTTTGAGGTGTCAGAACTCACATAATTTCCAATTTTTATTTTTTTTCAAATTATCTGCATAAAGTGTGTCGGTACCACTTCATTCATAAACTTATTTTCAATTTGAACTCAGAAGCACTAACAACGCTATACATATTTCTAAGCAATAAAAAGTTAGCCTGTGTATTTAAATTATAAATAGCACTACTTGCTGAAGTGAGAGGCGGGAAAAATACTTATTTTTTATATGAATGGGTTTTCAGTACGTCATAGGGGCCTATTTGACATATAATATCTAGTATGTTCAGTGTTTTCGAATTTACAGATATTTTATAATTATATATGTATGTACACGAGTACAAGATATATGACCAACTAATTGCTAGTTGTGTGATTTTACCTGAGTTGGCGAGATTAGCGCTGCGCACGTACTACTACCTGTCGATAAATGAAGTCATATACTTGTAGAATTATATGTAGCTATATATACATAACAATGTATGTATGTATATATAATAGTAATGTATGTACATATGTAAGTAGAAATGCAGAACTTATAGCCAAAGTGTTGTGTTGATAAGCGGCGTAGATGACCAAGAAAAACGCGCATACAATGAGTATCTCTCTCGATGAAGCTTCCAAAATAAAGCAAGACCGTCTAAAAATAGTGATAACAAGAAGGCTATAAACAACTAAAACCGTCAATTTGAGAGTACAGATTATACGCACATATGATATATGTAAATAAGAGGAATATGCGCTCTCTGTGGCATAAGCGAGGTGCTTGCTCACAACACCCACTAAGCATTTATTAAGCAATTTGTGAAATTTGGAAATTTTTTATATAGAGAGGTTATATAGGTTTTTCCTCGAGCAAAAACGAACTATTTTCAACTATTTTTTTAATTCTTTTTTTTTATTTTAATTTTTTTTTTTTTAATTTAAATATTTTTTTAGATTGATATTATTCCAATGTTAGATATCTTAGAAAAATTTTGTGAAATTTTCAAGGAAAATATTCAAACTCGACTACGAATTTTTGCACCCGGACGACCCATATTCGTCTGTTTATCGGTCTGTTCGTCCGTATATATGCGATCAAGACCCTCTGTTTTTGAGATATCGAGCTAAAAATGTCGCTTTTCAATTCTAATGCTCGCTGGGTTATCCTCAAGCAATTAACGCAATACGTCGATCCCGCCAGCGCAATCAACAAGGCTATGTGAGGCAGCGTGAGATTAGCAATGCCGTCTACCGACTCTTTATTCGTCTGGGGAACGTCGCGCTACTCGGTTGCTTCGGCGCGCGTTTGTCGTCTGAATTTGGAAAATTTCGTTAGAATCAAAATAACCAAATAACACGCTGATCTGTTGAAAAAATCATCTTAGTTAAAAGGAAAGAAAGAATACTTTGATCACGGCGTTGTTAAAGAGCGATCATGACAACTGACAGTGGTGCAATAAACAATACGACATCTGCGACGGTTGCCAATGAAAATGCAGACTCCAACAAAGTTGACGATGACTGCACGTTGGATGGCATTTTGGCGCGTATCGGGCAATTCGGCCGATTTCAGCTCTTCAACTATGTGCTACTGTGCATACCGATGATCTTCAATGCCTTCTTCTCCATCTCGTATGTGTTTACGGCGAGTACGGTGGTGCACAGGTGGGTGAAGACAATTTCGTTGTGTTACATAAAAAACATTATATAAATGAAATATATAACATTAAATCGGTATGTGCAGATGTAACGTGACGCAGTGCGACAGCGCTTGGAGCGCCTACGATGAACCATGGCTCAACTACACGATACCCATGAAGGGCTCCAGCTATGATCAGTGCACGCGCTATGTGTTTAACGATAATGCGGAACGTATATCCACGAATTATTATGCACAGCCCTCGAGTGAGTTCTGCGCACCGGCATATTTCAGTCAAAGTGTTACGGAGAAATGTGGAAACGATTTCAAGTTTCGCGATACTGAATATACGATTTCGAATGAGGTAATGTGCTGAGACAAAACAGTATCTAGGTTTACTTTCTTCAAATTTAATTAAATTTTTACAGTTTTCTATCTTTTGCTCGAGCATATGGATGCTGACCTTGGTTGGTACGGTGAATAATATCGGACAGTTTGTGGGCATACCAGTGGGTGGATTTTTTGCAGATCGGTAAGTAAAACTGCTAAAGGCATGCATTAAAAGAGTAGAGATTGTTGTCGTCGCAGAAATCTGTCGAGTTGACAGTCCTTGGACGGATAAAAATCCGTGTCCGTTCCGGTTACGTAGACCCGACTGTGGTGGGAACGGAAAAGACTGGAGATGCTTAACTGCAGTTTGGAACCTCAACAAATCTTTTTAACTCTACTTAACAAGTTCATTGCTACTATTAATCCGAATGGTTTCAGTAGCTAAGTAGTATGATATATTCAAGGACATTTCTTTTTATGAGTATTTATTTATTTTCTTGTTTATAGTAGCTAATCAGCTATAAATACGTTATGGATATGTGATAAGTCTAGAGTGCAAACGATTATCTCTTTTTCAAAAAAGCGAAAGCATTCAAAAATAAACTACACAGACACGAGTTAACATGAAAAATATTTTGATTACAATTTAATCTATATTTTTTGCTTTTTATCGCTTTTAGTTTTGGTCGTCGCACAATGCTCGCCGTCGGCGGTTTCCTCAGCGCCATTATGGGTATACTGCGCTCGATATCCACCAACTACTACATGTTCATAGCTTTCGAATTCATCGATATGGCTGTTGGTAGCACACTCTTTCCCACGGCATTTCTGCTAGCCATCGAATTAGTGGGACCCAAACGACGCGTGGCCGCCGCTACCATCATAACCATTTTCTACTCGCTGGGCGAGGCGCTGTTGGGTGTTTTAGCGCAACAATTCCAGAACTGGCGTGATTTATTGCGCGTGCTCTACACGCCAGCACTCTTACTGATAGTCTTCCTTTTCGTGCTGCCGGAAAGTGTACGTTGGCTGCTGAGCCAGGGTCGCGAGGAGGATGCTACACGTTTGTTGAAACGTGCCGCACGCATAAATAAACGTGAAATACCAGAGAATGATTTGAAAGCTTTGATTGCGGAAAATCAGGCGAAGCTGGCGCAGGCGCACGAAAGCCATTATCCGATAGTGAAAGCGTTGAAGCTATTTCGTTGGCGTATTTTGAATTGTTGCTTCTGTTGGTTCACGCACACTTTGGTTGCGCTGGGCCTGAGTCTTACCTCGGTCACGCTGGGCGGTAACAAGTATACGAATTTTCAATTGAATGGCTTGGTACAAGTGCCCGGTTTAATTTTGCCGCTACTGATTATGGATCGCATTGGGCGACGCTACTCGCTGTGTGGCTCGATGCTGGTGTGTGCGCTTTGTATGGGCATTACAGCGTTGGTGGGAGGAAGTATGCTCCTTATAAATGTGCTTTAAGAGCTTTTAAAGTTCACAGTATCTTTTTTTCTCGTTTTTTTTTTTTTGCTTTATAGATAAGTGAGGTTACCGAGTTAGTGTTGTTCTTAGTTGGCAAATTTGCTATTACATGCAGTTTCCAGATATTATACTTTTTCACTTCGGAAATATTCCCTACAAATGTACGCAACAGTTTGCTGTCGTTTTGCTCTATGATTGGACGCATCGGATCGATGCTGGCTCCACAAGCACCACTTTTGGTAAGAATTGAACTTATTTATTTAAAAATTTATTGAATTTTAACTGCTTGTAGGCCAATTACTATGAGTATGCGCCGCAAATACTCTTTGCTAGCTTTGCCCTAATTAGCGGTACATTAACGCTGCTCTTCCCTGAAACGACTGATAAAGTCTTACCAACAACGCTACAAGATGCCGAGCAATTGAATGATAAAAAGCGTCAAAATAAGGCAAACATTGTTGAATGAGTTAGATTGCGCGTTGGAGTGAAGTGTTTTGCGATTTGTAAAATATACAGACAAATATACTTAGCGAATTTTGTTAAAATATTTTATAATATTTAGCACATTTACTTGTGTACTTAATTTAAATGTGTATTAATGTATATTTTTATATGTGTAGAAATACGTTATAGGTCAGTAGTGTAATATAAAACTAGTAAATAAAATTGTTTCTGTAAATAAATATAATTGGTGTATAATGGTAACGTGAAACTATGAGAACTTACCTAGTGGTCTTGAGACAAACTTATGCATCCATATTATGCTTGAAACAAATGAGGAATGATTTTTTTTAAATAAATTTTAATGATAATTTGGATGTATTATTGCAGTTTTTGCGTCTTGCTATTTCTGGCAGGCCATTTAATTGAATATTAGTTTTGTTAGTTGATATTTGCATATACTTAATTTATTATAATTGCTTCTTTTACGTTCCTATATGCTTGTATATATGTATTTTTTCCATATTGATATTATTTGCATTGGGAATGCATAAAAATGGGTAGTTATTATATTGTATATATTTGTTCAACTCAATTTATCACACTGCTGCGCTGTGCGTTTTAAGACGATTTGAAAATTTTCGGTAACTACGTAGTCATCCTTAAAAATTACCAGCAGATTTAATTCAAACTCTAAACACAAAAAATCAATTTAAGTTAGAAACTTTAAGTCATTTGTGTACTCTGCAAATTTACCTATTTTAAAGTTCTTTGTAATTAATGTTGGACATGTGAACAAACGTGGTAGAATCATGTAGATAGGTATTTCGAGCTTCGGGCAAATGTTACCGTCTGCAATTTGTATGGTTTGAATTTCTGTGGCATCTTTCGAATATCCCTCCGTGCAGCCGCATGTCTCCACACGCAGTAATTGTAATTCAATTGACTTTATAGCCACTTCAGTATGTTGTACCGTTAACTGTAAAGAAAAATAACATGTATTAGCATTACTTTATAAATATTTGCATATAAGCACACACCTGTCCAGTCAACGGCCGTGTTACACAACATTCAGTCTGATCTAATTTACCTGTGATCAGAAATCGTGGTAAATTTATACGTTCTTTTGCAGACTTTTGTAATGTTTCTGGGCTTATACTGAAATTCACCTCACTCGATGTGAGCGTTTTTGTGTCTACCGCAATTGGTTTATTTTGTATGCAAAACTGTTGAATTTTCTGTAGAGATTTTGCCAAAAAGCTACGTTTCACGTCACAACGTAGCAGGTAGTTAATGTTGATAAATACTCCATGATATGTTTCATAAAGCACACGCGGTTCTTTGTTACACACTAATGGCAGCTCGAAATGAAACTCCGAGTTCCCTGCAGACAATTTACCCGGCGCAGCCAATTCGAGTGTTGTATTGAATAGTGTTATGGGTTTCACAGAATTGTAGAATGCTTCAAAAACACCGACGTTTTTTGTACTTAGCTGTAAATTGACTATACCTTCCAGTGTAAGTTGGATGCCTTCGTGTTTAGCTTCCGTGTTGCAATTGAAATGCACGCAACCCTTTAGTAGTTCCTAAAAGGTTTAAAATTGAAACCTTTTATGTTTTTGCTCAAAAATGTGTGCTTTTTATTTACTTACGCCTTCATAATATATTTTATTTTCCTTATTTAAACGTATTTCGAAATTAATTGCACTCATTGCTGCAGCTTATTTTAATTATGTATTCAGGAAACAAACTTCGCGCAAAATGCATTCAACAGCTGATTTTATGAATGGGGGCATTGTTTACGTAGGCACTCAAACTGTTCAAATTTTGCAAAATCGCAGAATTCAGAAAAAATGTGTGCTTTATACTTTTCAGGAGTAATTTAAGGAAACAAAACTTTTTTATCTTTTCTATTAAAAGAAACAAAAGTTACATTCAACCTGCATTTAACTAGTTTAATATTATATTTGAAAAAAAAACCTTTCGATAGATAATTTCGATTTCTTGATTACTAGTTCACATACCAGTTATCGCCATGTATCGATTTCCCAATCATCTTGGAATGGTCTTTGATTTTTTGTTATTTTCCCAATAGTCGGATCAAAGTGCTTTTCTTTTAATCCAGTTGCAGATTAGATTAACAGCTTAAAAATTTAATAAATACGTTGCATACACATATATTATGGAGAATTTGAAGACGATATTAAAATCGTACGAAAAATGGGTGGCTGCGAACCCAGAAACTGTCTGCGACGTTGAGACTACCACAAAATGGATATCTTATTTCATTGCTGGTAAGCTTATTTTCAATTCCATATAATTTCCCAATATAATTATTCATTTATAGGGCGTATTTCGGATTCAAACGTGGTTTCCGAGCTCGTGTATACTTTATCCAATATACTGGTACTGTACAATGACCGTATCATCGACAAATCGCAACAAAGCAAATTGATATCCGATTTGCAACCTGTGAACCTCGAAGCAAGTACTAGTGCCTTTGCGCAACGCAACAACAAAAAGGCAAAGTATATTTACCGACTAAAGGTCATGCTGACCACATTGGAATATTGTGAAGTTTTCATCGAAATATCAGCTAAACGAATTTTCGGGAATAAAGGCAAATGGTTATTTATTACATTGGTGCAATTTGCTAAAGCGGCAGGCCGTTTCTACATACTAAAACATTCGACACAAAAAATTATCACAACACCTACACTCCCCGCACTTAATCGACGTGCAATTATAAAGAAACAAAAGAATGCGCTGAAAAATGGTTTAATAATTGAGGAGTCGATCGAAACAAATGGAAAATTGAACTCAAATGGATTTGGCGAAAGCAGTTCTATATTCCAATTGAAACGTTCCGGACGTGTGATACGTAAAGTAGAAGGTGCACCACCAATACAGTATCGCGATTTCAAATTGGCTGAGGAGCAAAAATTAGAAAATGGTAGCAATTCGGTGAATTTCCGTTTGGTACAAGCAGAATATCTGTATATAGTCAAGCCGTTAATACACTTAGCCACAATGGGTTTGTTTGGTGAAAAACGTTGGAAACAATATATCGTTTCACTGGCATTGGATTTGGCCAGCATACGTATGTATCACCAGCATCGACAACAGATGGGCAAAGAGCAGAAATTGGAGCTATCACGCCGTTGCATCAACTTAGTGTTATATTTGGTGCGTTCACCTTTTTATGAACGTATTACACAATCACGTCTAGATCGAATGCTAGGTTTTGTGGCCGAAAATGTGCCGTTGATTAAAATGATTGCAGGACCATTACGTGAATATTTGCCCTACTGGCAGGGCACTTACTTCTACTTATGGTCAACGTAAAAATTATATATATTAGATATATTTTCGATTTATGTCTTACAAACCTAGTATTGACTTAAAATGCATATATTTTATTTAAACGTGGAGAGTATTTAGTAAGGGAACGATCATAAATGTAATAATAGCAGTTAAGAAATAAAGCTAATCCTTTTGTAAAAGCAGCATATTTGTTTTACGTTTTTCAAAGATATTACTATAGTCAATCTGTCGATTAATATCAAAAAGAATTATGGTATGGACTTAAATATCGCTTAAATGGTGCCACTCGTGTAAATCCGACGGCCGTAAGAAAATCCTTCCCACACCCTGATATTGAAATAAAAACAATTTTTTTGTTTGGATTTTACTTTTCTTGCAAAATTATATGCTTGTATTTCTCTTATAGGTCTTTTTCCAGTATAGGCTTCTTTCCATTCTTATAAACATTCATTTTTACATTCGGTTTTCTGCAGTTAAGTGTTTATTACATCTAGAATATTGTTATATTACTCAAAAAATGCTTATATCTATCCAACTATTGTTCTATTTTGTATGATTATTATGTTTGCCTGATTCAATCTGCCTCGTGTAAACCTTTAGGTATATACCTGCCGCCAACTTTAATGCATGTATGTAATTTGTACAATTTCAACGATAAATTTTTATCTAAAATTATTTAGATGTTATTATTAACAGTTTCTAAAATTACCAGTGTTTTGTATTAAGCTCTCAAGGATTCTCTTTGTTTTGTTGGTAAAATCGTTTGGTTGAACTGCTTTAATGATAATTGTATATTTAAATGATTTAAGTGACGGTTTTAACAATTTTTCTGGACTGTAGCTTACGAGCTATACATACATATGTTTGTTAATAAGAATTTTATTTAACGAAAAATGATAAATCTGGATCTTATGCTCGTAATTAACTAGAACGGTTAATTAATGACTAATATATGTTGTAAAAGCAATAGTACTGTTAAACACATTCACACTCAAATATCAGTTAACAAATAGTGCGTGGCAAAGTGTTTATTAAAATTTTAAATTGAATCCCGGACCCATGGCCAGTTGACGCTGATCAATGCCTGCATTTAGCACAAAACCAGTATTCGCAGCAGTTTTTTTATTACCTGTTATAATGCCAGATATTACTTTACTATTGCTATTGGCAACACCGGCTGCATTGCTTCCACCACTACTGCCCACAAGTATTTCGTCTCGACCCAATTGTTTAAACTGCGAACCGCCAGAGGGTGGTTTGGGTGAGGAGGCGAGCGCTTTGCGCGCACCCAATTCACTTTTCGCCGGCCATGTAGGAAACATAGATGGATCGATGGGCAGAGGCAGCTCATTGAAGTAGCTGTGTTTAAGCGCCGCTTCAGCGGTCAGTCTTTTCTTGGGATCATAGGTGAGAAGACCCTGTAGCAAGTCAATGCCTAAGTCGGTGGTTTTGTCGGCGAAACGCCTACGTAAATTTGAAACAGGATAGTCGGCGAATTGGGAATTCTGGCTTAACATATTCTTAACAATTGGCAAATCTTTATATCCGGGCCAAATTCGTTCGTTTGGTGTGCCGAGTTCCTGCAAAAAAAAAATAAATAAATAATTAGTATCACATAAGGCGTTGAAGTAGCTTTTGATATAGTTTTACCTTGAAAATTTTGTTTAGCTCATCTGTCTCCGTTTTGCCGGGAAATAGTGGCCCCATTTGTAAGAATTCCCCAAAAATGCAACCCACCGACCAGACGTCGATGGGCGTTGAATATTCCAGTGTGCCAAGCAAGAGCTCCGGTGCTCGATACCATAGGGTAACAACCAGTGAGGTGTAATTTTTCAATGGAGAACCATATTCTCGAGCCAAACCGAAATCGCCTACTTTCAGCACACCCTTGTGCGATAGCAACAAATTAGAGGTCTTTAAATCGCGATGTAATATCCAGTTATCATGTAAATGGCCAACCGCTCGCAATAATTGCTGCGCCAGACACTTGACTTCGCCGGGAAGGAAGAATTGCTTACGCGCCTTCATCGTCTCCATCAAAGATTTCAGGTCGTGTTCCACATAATCCATGACAATGAAAATTTTATCCATATTGGAGCCAACAACTATTTCGCGAACCGTCACTATGTTTGGATGCTGACCTTTCAGTAAAGTATTGATTTCGCGTAAAGATGTTATGGGAAAGCCTTCCTTTTCCTTCTCCATTTTTAAGCGTTTTAAAGCAACTATCTCGTTGGTACGTTTATCCTTGGCGCGGTATACCACACCGTATGTGCCCTCCTCAATGCGATTGAGACATTGGAATTCTTCGACAGAGCGACAACCCTGTATACCTGGAAAATAGTCTGGCAGTGGTGCACCTTTATCATCGCGTGCTGGCGAGTCGTCTCGGCTACCACCTTCTACACGACGCTTGTTACCCGCAGTAGCTTCTGCCTCCGATTTATGCGCCGACTTCATATCACGCTCTTCTGAACGTGAGCGTGAACGTGTTCGTGACTTTGAACGCGAGCGCGAACCTGATGAATGGGAAGGTGAGCGCGAGCGTGAGGACACTGACCGTGAATCGAAATGCGAATCTGAACGAGAACGTGATCGTGAATGTGTTGTGCGGTGTCGTGAAGACTCACGTGAACCTGAATGCGAACGCGAACGTGAATGTATGCTCTTTCTGCGAGGTGAGTGTGAACGAGAGCGTGAAACTGAACGTGAGTGGGAGATTGAATGGGCGGAATGAGAACGCGAACGTGATAAACGTTCATCGCCATCTTCATCATCGTTTTCTATGTGCTTTTTGGATTTTTTCTTCTTGTGCTTTTTTGTGCGATGTTGACGACGTGGAGATTTTGAAAGCTCACCTATAGAAAGTGGACTTTCGGGTAGATCTAAGTCATCTTCATTTTCCTCATCATCGTCATCGTCGTCAGTGTTATCCTCATTATCAACACCATTGTTACGCATCCGATGGCTATGATGCCTTTTACTCCTTTTCCTCTTCTCTGTTTTGCTATGTTTACGGTGCCGTTTTTCGTGCCGCTCTTCAGCAGCTTCCACCTCAGAATGGCTTTCGCTGTCACTTTCACTATCACCACTACCACTGTCCGTTTCCATATCCTCGCTATCATCCTCGTCCGCCTCATCGTCTTCGTCATCACTGTCCAATGCCTCGCCCTCTTCCTCTTCGTCGCTACGCTGCTTTGAAGCTGTAGTTTTCTTTGATCGTTTAACTTTTACAACCACCTCGGCCAACTCATCCTGTTTCTTACGTTTCATAACGTTGAGCCCAGCAGTAACGGACGCTGCCACAGCGCTTGGACTAAGTGCATTTCTAGCACGACGGCGTGCTTCCAATTCCTCACGTGCTTTTTCTTTGCGTTTTTCCTTCTCACGTTCCACAGCTAATATTTTTTCCCGTCGTGACAATACCTCCGGATCATCAGGAGTTTTGCGCTTTTCTGTGCGTTCGACGCGTTCCGTCGACACAACCGTCTCCACTTGCACGATTTCACGCTCTTTGTTGCGTCGTTTATGTTTGCGGCGTTGGCGGTGCGCTTCACCTTCTTCCACAGCTCCACCCACCACTTCAGCCACATCCGGACTGTCCAGCACCTCAATTACGGATTCTCTAATCTTTTCGCGTTTCTGCCGATAACGTTCACCATCACTGTACCGTTGTCGCTGCACTGTTGTCGTGGTCTCATAACTTTCCGTTAGCTCGATCATATCGCCGCCACTGCCTTTTACATATTTATGCCTTTTACTAAGCAGCCGTGAACGCAAATCCTGTTCAATGCTTTCCGACTCGTTCTGCGCTTCGTAGTTATATTTGCGTCGCTCACGTTGCACCTCATAGTTGACATCATTGTACTCAACATGTGTATGCTTGCCACCACCACCGTATGGTTGTTGCTGTTGGTGGCGATTATTATAATAATCCAGACCGCCATGATGGTACCCGCCGCCACCAGAACCGCGTTCATAGTAATCCGGTCTCTGTCGCTGCATATGTGAGTGCTGATATTGTTGATGATAAACAGCGCCACTGCCGCCTCCACCACTATTTCGTCGCACCTCATTGCTGTGTGGTTCATATTGCTTTGCATAACGGCGCTCGCTATTCGACATCATATCTCTGTTAATAACGTCATCGCGCTCATAACCGCTGCTGCCGCGTTGATGATAGCGCAACATCTCGTCGCGCTCCTCGCCGCCACGTCGGTGGTCGCGACCTCGCTCCATATCGCCAGGACGTGGGCCTCCGCCGCGGTCGTTGCGCATGTCACGCTCTCGGCCATGTGGTTCTCGTGTGTCGTAATCGCGTGGATCGCGTTCCCTTTCACTCCGTTCACGGCCACTTCCTCGTTCGCGCTCGCCGCGATGTTTCTTCTCTTTGGAATGTTTTTTCTCTTTGGACGACTTGTCTTTGCGTCGCGAGCCTGTGGAGTCACGCGAGTGCAGCACGTTCGCTTGTGGTGGTTTAATGTCCAAGGAATCCGCATCTTCGTCACCGCTAATTAATTTTAATTATGATGAAAATATGAAATAATATCGGTAAAACTTGGGAAGAGAATAGATATCTGTGTTTGATTGTGATAATTCAGTTTTTTTTATCATAATTGTTAATATAAAATTAGGGCATTAAATTTTGCAAAGTAATAAAAACAAATGATGTATGCATGTGAGTGATGAAAATTTTAGTGATATTTGTTAGTTAAAGATATTGATGTTTGCCAGCGCTGAAGCACGCTTCCAGCCATCGCCTTGCCATTAGACAATATGTACTCAATTCATGTTCACTGCTTTGTGGCCTGGTTGGTGTACATACCACTCCAGTTTCGTGCGGAGTCCAGTGTGCAAGTTCAAAAATAATATCTTTGGCGCTTTGCAATGGCCAGTCGAAACACATTAACTCAATATTTTTTTTTTTCGTTTTTCTTTTTTTTTTTTAAGATAATAGTTTGTAAATCTAGTATTTTTTAACTTACATCCGTAAAAAATCAAAGAAAATTTTTTATCGCCTCGATGTCAATTTACTTTTTTGGCTTGGTCTGCTTGAGATTGTTTTAGGGAGCTTGCTATATTTTCGGGGAGCAGAGCAAAGTAAAAATATTCAAGATCAAAGTGTAGTAATGATTTCTTTAGGAAAGTTGAAGTTTGTGCTTAATGCTATGTTATTACTACATAAATGCTTAAAGCGAAATATTTCATAAAAAATAATAAAAAATAAGACATGTTCGACTACTAATTAAGGTGTGTTTCATAGATGTTAATGTATGTGAAGTACAGGAGGATTGTAAAAGATAAAATCGTTATAATTTATTTTAACATTTGAATGCTCATTTTCGTTGTATTTGATATGATTATTCTAGGAAGATACAACCAAATTTGGAGTATTCACATATTAAACAATACAGCATCGAAATTTCTACGTAGTGATGGTGAATACCCTGTTGTTGTCCTTATGCAAAGGACACAAGGTTATGTACATATGGGTGTGTTTTTGGTGTTGTAATATAAGTTATCTGTTAGGCAGTTACTACGAGAGTTAAGATACATTTCAGATCAAAGTTCCGAAAGCAGTGGAAGGAGGGATGCCTAATGTATTCTTCCTCAGCTTAGAGGTTTGTTCTTCGGCTTAGGACTTTTGAATGGTCAAATAATTTGTGCGAAAACCGCAAATTTCACTAGTATAAAGCGGGCAATGCCATCCGCTATCCAAGTTACAATGCATTAAGAAATATTTCCAAAAATATTTAAAAAAAAAAAAAAAAAAAAAACAATTTTTAGATTTAATAAAAATTTAATAACAAGTTTAGGGAAAATATACATTGGATCGTTAGTGGCCTAAATTGTTATTTTAAGTAAAACAGTTTTCTAGGTTAGATTATGTTACGCTGGCTGGGCAGCCATCCATACATAGACAAATGGAGGTTTATTGATAAGAGCTGAGGTTTATGCCGTGCAGATCGTCAACGCAAATTGCAAAGTTTAAACAGTTTTCTAACAAATACTAAACCACATTAGATAAAATTGAGCAATTTCAGATTAAAGTAAACGGAATTTTAAGTTACCTTTTATATGAACGGAAATAAATTTCTATTTATTTAGAATTTGTAAACTACTCGGTAATTTTTAACACATATACATATGTATTTGCTAAAATAATTCCATTGTATTCATAAAATGCTAGGAATAACACAATAATAAATATGAAACGCACCTCAAGTAGTGTCCCATCACGTTAGATTTCATAGGCAAGTATAGTCTGTATACATATACAGCATTTCTCAACATTTCGGTATCTATGGCATCCACTTAATTTAAGTAAAATGACTAATTAAAGATCATACAGATACATATGCACATGCACAGCTTTTTACGCGACCTATGCTTTGCATACTTGTTGTTTTCTTCATACGTATTTACAATAAGTAGCTGTTGTATACTTACACAAGCACGTCATCTATCCTTAAAAATAGAGTAACATACATAAGTACGTTGATCGTATTAAATATCTCTACTTAATATGAAGTACTCACTCACACTCACCTTGAATTCTTTTTTTACCTTGCGAAGCCCATTAAACAATTCAGTCAAGCAATGTGTCCAAGGCATACCAAAAGTAAATCGACATCAGCAGCTTATACCTAGGAACTCAATTTATATTTGGAAGAAAAATTGAAAGTAGAAATATTTCTTTTGTTGTATAGAGAAAAGAAATAAATACTGAAAAATGTTGCGTTAAATGTAAATACACTTTTTAACAAAAAATAAATTTACCAAACCAACAAGTCTGTTGTCCAGCTCAAATTTGTCGTACTCTACATATTTTTGGTGTGCAGTGCGGGAGCGCAAAGTGAGAAGAGTTGTACGACTCGTAGCCAGCGTAACAATAGTAATATCTGCCTATTCGTCTGTCACACCCACCTGCATAGACGTCAACAATATAGCTAGTAGAATGCACTCCACTCAACTAGTGGGCTTTTCAGCATTTGCGTATTACAAGCAGGCGGTCAGCTGGCTAAACACAGTATGATACATTGTTGATAATTATACATATGTGTATATATATTTATTTATTCTCGCCAAACTCCCGTTAACAGGCAATAGGTATGTGATAAAGTGGACTTTCTTCCTGTTACAGTCGTTTCAACATCATCTTTTGAGCCTTATTGCATTACCGACGATCATGCGCGCGCACCATCGCTGCCTGGAGGAAATACGACGTAGCGCGTAGGGTATATGTATATCAAGCTGCTATGCAAACATTTCACATTTCGTTTCGACTAATGTGCATCAAACTTTTTCAATTATTTTTGCACCAATATACGCGAAATTCAGAGTTCATGTTAACTTTATGATTTTTTTTTTTTTTTTTTTGAGGTTTTTTTGGGTGTAATTTTTTTTTACATTTTTGTATTATATATTTTATATTATTGTTTTTTGATTTAATGTGAATAGATGGTGGCCATCGCGCGCATCGTTCTTTGGACATGTACACACTTTTTGGCCTATTTGCAATGAAAAAACTTGAGTAAATTAAAAAGTACTTAATAAAGTGATATTATGTTTAGACCTAATGGGCTGGAGAGTGGATATATGGTAATTACTCGAGGTTAATGATTTTGATTAGGAAAGGCATAAGGTATACTGAAAATGTTGGTAAGTTTATGAATGGGAGTTAGGGTAGGGTTGAGAATGTATATTTCGTATATAAAAACATTACAAAACTAAGCAATTATATGATCATTTTATTCATATGACTTTGAATAAAAAATTTCAAATGTACATTTATGATTAATGGTGGTACTATATTTGCTTAATTTTGTAATAAAAGCTGCGCCATGCTATACACATTTATTTTAATTACAAATGCAAAATTTTTATACGTGCTTTTACACTTTCAATAATTTCCTAAAATTCACAATTCAACAATCTTCGAAAAAGTAATGCGTAAATATTATTCCATGGAAATTTGTTTTCAGTGCCCTTCAACCCATAGATTCTACATGTATGACTGTGACTAAAGACACGAGTTATACACACAATGTGATTTCCCTTCTACTCTCCCCACAATAAATACATTGATTGGGCAAACAATTTTCCATGGTTTTTCAAGACATAAAATACACACCTTAATCCAAAATTATCATTGCCAGGACTTTGTAATTGTCCGTCTTCACTGCCAGACATAATGCAAAATCTGGTAAATTATCAGATGAATGTAATCAGCAAAATTATATTTGCTGAAGTCTGCCAATTACTGTCGTCTTTTGTCTCCGATTTGGTTCGTCCTTCACACGACAGACAAGCCAAGTGCTAACTTATTTGCTCGATGTTTTATTTCACAAAATTCAGCCGATTTACAACTTTTTACAACCATATATATATAAAAATCGATGAAATACACACATTGAAGAAGATTGCAGATATTTTGGTGCAATTAGATTTTATATATTAAGTAATATTTCAGTTTTTACAGCATTACTAAAATTACACTCCGCACCAATTTAGAAAATATTCTGGAGAAAAACTATAGAAACGTTTGTCAACGTCGTGTGAAGAGAAGAAAGAAAAAATGGCGTATTTCCAATGAGACCAAGTTTGTTTGATGTGAATTTCAGTGCTACCACTTTAACATAAAGAATCAGCATGTAAAACATCTGTTGTCAAAATGTTGATTATAGAAAACTTAATAAAACAGCATTATAAGTTTGTGAAGTTCACAAATATAATGCAATTTAGTTATATTTGAATAAAATAAAATGTTTCGACATATTATAACTACTACGAATCGACAAACCGGCATAGCCAATGTTGCATTACGGTTAAAGCATTTTTCTTCACAACCTGATACATCTCAAGAAAGTAAGAAAAGTTCTACCTTGGACCGTATAAGGGAAGAAATAAGTTCTGATAAGGAAAGACTGCAATGGCGGAAACCAATTGGGGAAAGACCCGGTGATTGGAATAGTAAACTAAAAGCTTTTGAAGATTCAGAACAAACTTCCGATTATATCATTATGATGCAGAAACCGATTAACCTAAGCCCAAGCGCCTTAAAGGAATGGTGGCGAAAACGCAATGAACGCGTTGAAAAACATATGCAAAAGTATGTTCAGGAGCGACATGAAATACTAGGTCCCGAACTAGCTGCTGCACATTTCATTTTATATCGCGGTGGTGCAGTTAAATTCTTACATGAACGTGGCTGGATGCGAGCAAACGAAGATGGAGAATTCAATTTGCCAAATAAATACCACCCGGCCTTCAAAGTCGAGGGGCTTCGATGTGATAACATGACTCTATATTATGAAGGAATAGAGAATTTACGTAATTTACAAGAAATGAAATTTCTGTCATTTCATAATGTGCACACATTTGATGATTGGTGTTTAGATCGTGTATCAAGTTCTGGGTTTCCAAAACTGGAAGTTTTAGATATTTCAAATACGAGTTGCACGGTAAATGGCCTTTCGTGTTTATACCGCATACCAACTTTGAAACTGTTAATTGTCAACGACCCAAAAGAAACGTTGGAGTTTGAATTAGCGTGTTCCATGTTGCAAGAAGTTATACCAAATTTAAAAATTGTCGATGCAGCCTCAATACATGATTTATAGGCAACAAAACTGTTATTGTTTTAAAATTGTATATTAAAATTTATATATAAAAGTAACAACATCTTCAAACTATTTTTTTTTTTATTGTTTTGATATTCTCTAGTCTTTTGGTGGTTTGGACTTCATATATTCTGACTTGATATCTGCACGATCCTCTACAGGGGGTAAGTAGGGCACAATTCCTTTTGCTCGACGGTCAGAACGGACTTTATTCTGAAAAATATTTATAATTAATTTAAATTTTTTAGCCCTTTAATTCATAAATACCCAAAAATCCTTGCAGTTGTTATAATTGGCGAAATATACTTCACATTTATCTCTGTCGTAGTTGTACTTACTGAGGCACTTAAAAGATAGTTCCTGTTCACGTAAACAGGGGTTGTCACGTTCGGCATTCGGATTTCGCGGCATTTTAAGCTGTTATAGTTATTAAAATACCAGCTGTTATATAAATTTAAGCATATTTTTTCGTAAGCGATGATGCTCAATGTTTAGAATGAGTTTAGAAGGAAACAAAAAAATTACGAATGTCAGAATAATAAACAGAATTTAAAGCAAACGAATTTGAACAATGTTGTAATATCATTTATTAAACTATATATAAGAAGATGGCCTTAGTCACTAAAGCTGATACTTTTTGTATTGTTAAGGTTTAATTTTATTATCCCTTTCATTAATAATAATAATAACAAGAAAAAACTCATTTCAATAGAAATTTCCATTGGTTTGCTATAAACAAATCATGTCTAGTCAGTACTTTTAGCTAATTTAACTAATCAAAATAACATTATTTTGTACTCACGGTCTAGTATTTAGCTCGCGTAGTGAAGTACACTTTTTACAACACTGCTGCAATAAATTTATTGTTCTCTTTTTTCTTGTGTTTCAAGCGAATTCGTTTTTTATAATTATAGGATTTCGCCTCGATACTGTCAAAATTTTAGAATCAGCAAGTGATAATTCTTGTGATAGTATTAATCAGAGATAACTTCTTCATCTTTTTACTCAATGTGCGATTGAGACACATGCTCATTTCCTCAAAAACTAACGTAGTCTACAGTTGATGCTTGTTGGTGTGTTAAAAAGTGGTGATAAGATATCAGTTGTTTTCATTCAAAATTTTCAATGAAAACTATATTCATTTATATGTGCCTATTCTGAAAACAGTTCACTAATTTTTTGTATAATTTTTCAGAAACTAAAGTTCTATCATATGATATACGTTGGGGTTATTACTGAACGTTTCGTGTGACAAGGGGCGCGCATTGCGCAACTCCAAGCAAAATTCAACAGTGACAGCTGGGTGGTGTGATAATCGGTGGTAATTGTATGGAGATTGTGAAAACACACGTAAATCTTAAAAGTTGAAAGGAAATTATCAAACAGTAATATCGTAATATAAAAAAATATGAAGAAACGAATGGGTGGTTCGGACGGCAACAGTTCGGCCGATGAAAGTGGCGCTGAATCTCAAAGTGCAACCAATAGCAATGCTGCCTCCGCAAAATCATCAAAACCACGTAATTCCTCGTCCATTTCAAAAGATAAAGGACTAGACGAATACGCTGAGACGTTCGTCATTGTAAATGAACGCCCAGTGGACGACATTTCGCTTGATTTCTTTTATAAACCGCATACAATAACACTATTTGCAATATCGGTACTATGTATGATGTTCTTTGCCTATGTCAGGTGAGTGCGAAAACATTTATAAATATATATTAGAAATGTGAGCAAAGTTTGCTAGTGGCTGAAACAAAAATAAAATCAAAACAAATTGTAAGAAAGATACATATGTGCGCAACTGCTATATCCTTTTCTTACAACAGCACATAACTTACTGCTATATGTACTTTTACTAAATTACTAATTCCATCAATTATTGTTATTGTACTCTGATGACATTTTGGTTTGTTGCAATCCTTGTATGCATTTTGACGATGCCTTTATATTTATTTATTTTTACTGCTCCCTGCTTATTACACATTAGCTGATTTTCCGAAGTAAGTTATATATTGTACCAAAAATGTATGTTTTCATATATACCTTGACTTATTGCCTTTCACTGCCTGTCAGCAAGGTGAATGTATTTCTACATACTCATACATACACTCCTCCTTTAACATCATAGAACAGTGTTTAACTATTCTAGGCGGAACAAAACGTGCTTCCGAAAAAGTAATCAAAATTAAAAGAGAAAAAGCTCAAGTAATTTTTTTGAAATGTCTATAAAATTATTAGCCGGTAAATTTTGACTTACATTAATTCTAAAACGCAGCTATTGATGGTGCAATTAAAGTTTTGTTACAACTTGAAGAACGCAAAAGTGGATATAAAGTGATCCAAAAAATGCATTTGTAATGTCAAAAAATTCACTATTGCAAAGTGTGGCGAAATCAATACAGGATATGCAACAACAATTTAAAGGACAATTCTACAATCTATTAAACAAGTTCCCTCCCTATCAGTCCAAATGGATGCGTAAGTTTCGTAAAATTCATTACACATTAGTTTATTCCATAAGAAATATGATAAAGTAACTTCGATAGCATAACACTTAAATATGTACAAATATATTGCATTTTTTTGTGGTATTTCTGTAAATACGGATGGCAATTTAATAATCTTGTAAAAGTTTATAGTTGTATTGATTAAACAAAAACGAATGCCGTAAGAATTTTTATGTGCTGATTATGAATCGTTTGATTTTCTTTGTTGAATGGATGGTGAATTGACAACTTTATTATAGCATGCGCAAAAATAAGTTTATTTTTCTTCTTCTCAAATGAAATCTTCGCGAACTATACCTCACGTGTTTGTTTTTTCTATTTTTGTGATTATTTTTTTATTTATACTTTAATGGATCACACGTGCCATCATGTCAGTTCAGCAATCGAAGTACGTTAGAATTTTTTTCAATGAAAGGTGGGAATATTTGCATCCACAATTAATAATTGTGTGTAAAATTAATATACATTTAGTATTTGGTATATTTTATCTTGTAAGAATTTTTTATAAATTAGTTAATAATTGTAATTTTTTTGTATAGTATAATTATGTATAATTATATTTATTATAAACTATTTTAATTTAAAAAATCATATATATTAATCGTCAGCTTATATGTTACTATACAGGGAAATTTAAAAATTCAAACCTAAAAAAATTCAATCAAGAACATTGTACGTCATAAAAATTTGCCCATTTTTGAGGAGGTTGTTGACCTCCAAAACAAACACATTTACTAGTTTCAAAAATGTTGATTAGAGCAGAGCAAACAAATAGATTAGGATCTTCTCGCAACTATTGAGACTCAGTAATTCACATCTACACACTTTTTAACCTTTTTCCATTTGCGGCCAAGTTAGCCATGTAATATAAATAGTAATTTTTTATGTACGCTAAATTATCTGGCTCGATGCCAATATTTAATTACCGTAGATATTATAATACTTATATATATGTATACATATGTATATTGTTAACATTGATTTACTTATAAATATATATTTTTGTATATATAATCACACGTGAGCGAAATTCTTGAAAATATGTTTGGGCATTACTTATGTTTGTAGATATGTATGTACCTAAAATAATTTCCTGATTGAATGAGGTTTCCGCCCAGCAACTAAATATATAATACAATTAAAGCTATTAAGAAAAAATATTAAATTAAAATTAAAAAAAAAAATAAAGTAAACAAAAATTATAGTTAAATATCTACTCTATGAAAAAGAAAGGTTTTACTTTCGTTAACATGAGTTTTAAATTAATATTTAATTCCCTATAAATAAATTCTAACGCCGGATCTATGCTGCTGACAGTAAAAAGATCAAACAATCAAAATTGACACGGTTATCAGTGGTATGATTATATTGTGAGCAATAATTCACTTATATTCTATGAAATGACTAACTCCACACACATTTGTTTAAATTACGTTTGTAACATAAAATAAATTGTAAAATAGAGTTTGAAATATTTGTTTTCTCTTTTATTATTTACTTTCACATGTTTTACCCCTTTGTTCGAAAAACAACAAATATTGAATGTTTTGTTGACTTTATGTGGTAACAGTAGGTCAAAGTCATACTAACTGATAACAAAGTAATGTAAACAATAATAGCAGAAATGGAAGCTCTCGATTCAGATTCGACTAAGTTTCTAGGGTAGATGTAACTATGTGTATAATTGGTTTAAGTTTGTCACCACAGGCGCATTGCTTACAAACGAACAACAACAAACCCAAAAATCCCTAAATTTTCCTAGTCTCACATTAAAAATTGTATTTTATTTAATCTTCCCTCTAATATATTATATATTTGTATATATATTGAAAATTTACAGAAATGAAACAAATATTGAAGATAACATTTGGGCTGGTATCCTGTGTGCGGTGTTCTTCTTCTTAATCATCTCGTTATTGGCGTTCCCGAACGGTCCATTCACCCGTCCACATCCGGCAGTATGGCGTATTATATTCGGCTGTTCGGTGTTATACCTGCTAATGCTACAGTTTTTCATGTTTCAAAATTACAAAACGATCATGAATATATTCTACTGGCTAGATCCGAAATTGGAACACTTCCACATCAACATGGAAAAGGTTTGTGCACCATATAAAAGCAAGCTGCAAATACCATAATTAATTAAAATTTATATTTTTTTTAGGAATATGGTGCCAACTGCTCAGATCTGAGCTTTGATCGCATATACAGCACAATCGACGTATTCGCATGGGGCCATTTTCTCGGCTGGGCCTTTAAGGCTGTGCTCATACGCCATGCTGGCATTTTGTGGGCCATCTCAGTTATGTGGGAGATAACAGAAATCACTTTCGCGCATTTGCTGCCTAATTTCGTTGAGTGTTGGTGGGATGCGCTCATCTTGGACGTGCTCATTTGCAATGGCCTTGGCATTTGGGTGGGTTTGAGAATTTGCAAAGCGCTTGAAATGCGTGAATATAAATGGGCGAGCATTAAGGATATTTCAACGACTACCGGCAAACTTAAGCGTGTTGTCTTACAATTCACACCGGAAAGTTTCACATCCATACGATGGCTGGATCCCAAATCGACAGCGATGCGTTTTGCAGCTGTATGCCAGCTAGTCATATTTTGGCAGGTATTTTCGTTTGCACATTTGTTTCGCCAAACAAATTTATAGTAAAAGTTTCCAAAATAATTTATAGGTGACTGAACTGAATACATTCTTCCTCAAGCACATATTTGAAATGCCACCAGATCATTACCTTGTCGTTGGACGTCTGGTATTTATTGGTCTCGTCGTGGCGCCCTCAGTGAGGTAAGCATTCATTGCTAGTTTATACAAATTTCTTTGCATTGTTTAATGTTTCGTGTTTACTTCTCTTATTTTTCTAGGCAATACTATACCTACGTGACGGACACGCGTTGCAAGCGTGTTGGCACCCAATGTTGGGTGTATGGCGCTATTATGGTCTCAGAAGCAATACTTTGCCTGAAGAATGGCAAAGAACTGTTCGAGCGTACACAAGGCATTAATATTGTCTTGTGGCTAATTACACAAGTTATCTTATCCGTGGCCTTTGTTTACGGTTGCATGTTGTGGCATGTAAGTTTAACCTGTTGCTTTTTCTAGCGTGCGCATATATATTCATTATTATTATTTTTGATTATTTTAGCGTGCGCAAGACAAGTATAATAAGTCAACAGAATCCCCGAGCAAAAAGGGCAAAGCACAAAATGCTAATAATTCGCCAAAACACGAACAAAAAGGTGAGCTATTAGAGTGACTATTTATTTGCTTTTTTGATTCAGTAGTATTAAGCGTTTGCTTGTTTTGCAATGTAAAAAAAATCACTTTTCTTTGTTGAATTTTGTTAATTTTGCGTATTTGAGATGTTAAGACGCTATACCAGTGTAACCCATGAAAAATTAGGCGATTTTCGTGAATTTTTTTTGGTAAGAAAGTACTCGATCGAATATTTCGAAGTTCTTTAGACATAATAAGAAATATTTTCGGCTATATTTTAATTTTTTTGCAAAACTATTGAAAAATAACGGATAAATAACGATTTTTTGAAAGTGTCATACTGGTATAGCCCCTTAATATACTATGTTATTGTATATAATTGCGATGTTTCGTTTGAATTTGTGTTTTTCTTATTTTTTTAATTTATATGTGTACCTTTGTAGCTACATTTAAAAATTTCGTTATTGTTCCATTGCTCTACACTCCTTCCCATACGAATACCATATGTATTTTAGTATATGTTAACATTTAAACTTTTCTCTTACTCACCAATTCGCTGCTTTTTGTGTCTACGTACAGATCACAACCAATTTTTGCACCTATTAAAGTTCACCTTATATCTACTACGTGAGCCAAGTCTCGATGAAGACTTAGACGACATTAAAATAAAAATTGTATAATCATAATTAATTAAATTAGAAATTTATGGAGTTATCTTGCTCTAAATTTAGCTGCTTCTTACGTCCGAATTTCGTTTAGCTAAAAAAATTCGACTATTCAGTGTTTATGCAAAGTATTTGATACTTATATATGTACGAAGAACTACAAATTAGTGTCTAAGCATAAAATATTTGTATTATCTTTCTTAAAACCATATTATAAATTTTGCTATAATTTCGCTTTGTCCAACCTTTATTTGATTTATGTTAATTTTATCTTATTTTCTTCTATTTTATAGGCAAGAAATCACCAAAAAAATCTCCAAAACGCAACGTACAGAAAATTGAATAAAATTTAAAACTCAAACCTAAACAGAGACAAAAACTCAAATATAAAAAGAAACACCAAAAACAAATTTGTTTATAAAATACGACTTCGCTTCCCTGTACAGCAAAATGAATGCGCTCATACATTAGTAAAAAAAGCAAACATGAAATCCGAATTGTTCACGCAAATATTCGTATTTTTCTAAAAAATGCGATCTGTATCCAAAACTCACAACTTTTTGCGTTTTTTTATTTTTAAATTAACAAAATAAGAAGCAATAATATACATACAATGCACGCAAACGGATGTCTGTACTCATAAAAGTAATTGTAAGTCACCTAAGAGCAAGATGACAAAAAGTTTGTTTGGAAAAAACTATATCAAAGTCAAATATTGACATAATGAATGCAAAAAAAAAAAAAATCGGAAAAAATGTAAACTAAAATTAATTTAAATGTAAGCCAACACATTATGTAGGTATATTTACATATATCTATATATAAAATAAAAAAATTAAAAAAAATCATTATTTTGTAAATTAAAGTTTGAACTGGGCGCTAAGTAATTATAAAAAAATCTGAAGGAACTCTAAAAAGCATATATGTATCTATATGTATAATGTAAAATTAAAAACAAATTTAAAAAGAATGAATTTTAAAGGGACGCTTAATAATTAGCGTAAAGCTTAAGACATACTTAAAAAATGTAAAAGCAAGTTATGTAAATATTTATTTTCATATAAATTGCCTAACTTATTTTTCATATGCACATTGCATAAATTTGTTGTGATGTAAAGTGTGTATAATTTTTTTTTAAAGAACAAACCAACGTTAAAAGCAAATACGCTTTAAAAACGCAAACAACTATACTCAAACGCAAATGCGCTTAAAAGACAAATTAATTTAAGTCAGAGTTTAAATAATACAAAAACATGTGCATATAACTTACATAATACAATATGTAAACGTATGTACATACATATATAGCAATTAGCTGCTGGCTTTGTCAACAGTTGAGCGAATAAGATTTCTTAGTAATTTTGAAGTAAATTTGAAATAAACGCAAAGGATATTTTTAAATAAATTAATTAAAAATTTGCCATTGAGCTTATAAATAATAAATTTAAATGCTCAATTCCTTATTGAATGCATATTTATTTTTAATTTTGTTGTTATAATTGATGAGCAAATACATTTCAAATACTGTACTTATTTATGGTAGTGTAATTGTTTCATTACTATATCGAAATAGCAAAACGTTAATTATAACAATTAATTAATAATTTGCAAATTTAAAAATAAGTAAATAAAATAAAAACAAAAGCTGAAATACACGCCTTTGTTTTTATACTGAAGTACGTGCTTTTGTTTTTATGCGCTATGTGGCATCCTTGCATTGACAAGCCAACTGTTAAGTGTTATAATAAATAATATCTACAAATTGAACTTAAGGCGACTGTCATTGTTATTGAATAAATAGATACAAAATTTAAAATTACCATAGAAAAAAAAACAAAGGAAATTAAGTGCATAATAATAAAAGAAATAGATTTGTTATACACCATAGCGTTAAGAAAAAATATAAATGTAAAAACTATACAAGCAGCAAGGAATTCGTAAACCGTAAATTTAATAAAACTGACACTCACATATGTGACATTCCTGTAGGAGTGTACTCGCGGCATGATATTTCGAAATTTTTAAAATTTAGCTAATAAATGTAAAATAGTTATAACTGCTAATTTGTAACGCTCACTATAACTGATACAAACGAAATTCCATATGCCATACAGTTGCATATTTCAATTTGTTATTGAAGTTTCGTTAATAGCATAATAATAAAAATTTCAGGTGTTAGAATAAAATCTGTAATTGATTTCATATATTATGAAATGCAAACATGTTTGTACTGTAACCAAAGTTTGTCATTAATTTAGTTTAAGTTTGGTACAAAGTGTTCGTAATTTCGAAAAATAGTTATAGCTAAAATAATTATTTCTCGTTTAGAAACCAAAATAAAGATAATTTTAATTAAAATATATGAAACATAAATTTGTTTTATAAAAGTCTATGAATTTTCACTTGGAAACAAATAAATAAAAGCTATTTTTCTTAGATGTGAGAGACCACACTTTTAATGATGGCAACAAAAAATAATATACATGATTTATTTTCCTGAATGATATGGTGGGATATTGTTTAAAAACATATACTTTTTCAGCTTTCAGTTTAAAGTTTTTATTATAATTAATACAATTAGATTTATCAAAAATATACATAAATATATATGAATAAAGCATTTTGTAAATATCAGTGTAGGTTTCATAAAGTTTAGTTTAGCTTAAAATTAGGCCAATTGTCATATAATGAATCGTATATATTTTGTTCAGTTGATATGATTATATCAAATAATAAGTTTCAAGCCATTTATAGCATTGTTTTGGATTGCAGCCGTTGCCACATACATTCATACTTGATAGTCAAAGATGATACATTTATATGATATTAATAATTAATGAATTTGAATTTAAACTTTATTTTTGAGTTTTGTAGACAATTTTAAACTGCACTGAAAACTGCAGTAACAGGTGAAAACAAGCAAAGTCAATACAGCAAGTAAATACTGTTATCATTATAATTTCGAAAAATTTATTACCGCTATAAATGTGTATAAATGTACTTTTAACGTTTTACGAGGTAATAAAAAATTTAAATCATATAATATACATACATATGAGGTGTAAATGCTGAGTGGCTAAGGGTATAAATTTATAACAATTAAACTGAACTTTCCTTTTATAGTAAATTAATTATTAAATAATGCAGAGCTTACTGTGTACTAGCAAATGATATTAATGTAGATAGGTTTATACTTGCTGTCTTTGCACCAAAATACAATTTAATAATTTGCTGCTTACACATCAAGGCAAGCAGAGACGGTTTTCTTTACGGCATCACGAGCATATGGTATGTAGGAGAGGGAATACCAGGTCATAGCTAATGATTGTATGATGATAAAAATTAAAGTCAGACCGGCTTTATGAAGCTGCGTTGTTAAAGAAAAGAACAAAAATAATTCTAATAAAACCATTTAGAATAATAAAAAGAAAAATAGAAATATACCACTACAGCAGCTATAAAGGTCATGACAATGGCTACAAGTACTATGCAAGTGGCTATTAAACGTGTGGATGAAAACATTTTTTTTATTTGATTAACAGGACCCATAAGAAAGCATGTACTGAAATTGAAATTATAGATATGAAATTTTATATATGTATACAACAAATTTCATTTAGAGCGTAAATAACTTGTCGTTTACATACATACCTAGCCATTGATATTATATTACCAAGCGTATAAAAGACCGCAAACACAACAACGCCTCTGTGTAAAAATAGGGCCAGCGAGCCGAGAAACGATAGTAAGATGCCAAGTACGAAGCAAATGCAAAAGCCTTTGATGCGTGTCGACCAGCTAAGCGTTGACATCTCATTAATCTACCATGAACATGATGCGTTGTAAATACAATTATAATTCATTGATTAGCATGAGGTTTTAAATAATAAAAAGAAGCTTCAAATAAGTTTGGTATTCGCAATAGCTGAGTTACATATAAGCATATTAACCCTATTTCTATAAATACGTCAACAAAAGACGCCCACTATATTCCCTATGGACCTACATTAGTCATGTATTTTCAAAATTTAGATACTTCCTCTAAATGTCTGAATTATTTACCAGCAAACTAAATTACGAACACTTGTTGCGTCAACAGCTGCTATTGCAACAGGCAGACTTTTAGAACATATCAGGGAAAATATTACCACAAAGCAATTGCGCTTAACTATTTCTAATTGCAATTGAATATGCTAGAATTAAATACATAAACTTTATATTTCCAAGCAACATGATACATTACCTGTGTGATGATGCTACTCTCCTCCTCCGGTGTGGAATCATTCCCATTAAGCACTCGACGCAATTTATCCATTTTAATGATAGTTTATACGTATTTACTTTCAAATGAAACGCAAATACCAACTTGTAAAATTAAAAAACAAAACCGAATATAAATTACAACAAAACAAAAAGAAATTATGGAGAAGAAACAATCACTTCTGATGGAAACGTCAGTTTACACACGCAAATGCACACATACATATTTCTATTTGAAATGTCACGTTAGTGTTGCTGTTGTGATTGTTGTTTTACAATATTCCTATTTTTTATATATGTTTATTTGGTTTTTAATTAAATTATTTATATATCTAATTCTCTGTTTTCTACTTTTTTCTAAATAATTTTTTGAAAAAGAAGTCAAAATATTAAACCCCAAAAGTACTATTACTTACAACACTGCAATAGGCATAATGCAATTACACAGAGGGCAAAGCCAATCATATGCGCACATGTCCTTCAAACGTCAAAAACAGCTGTTTATTGTTTTGATAAAGTGGAAAAATGTTAATTTTAAGAAATTTACGTTTTATAACAAAAGTTACAAAACCTGATGTCAATTTATTACATAATGCTCCACGAATTGTAAGGGAACTGCGTAGTCAATCAAGGCAACGACCTGATATAAATATTTCTGAAGAGGTAGTTGAACCTAATACAAAGCCTACCGCACAAGAAAACCATGACGAACAACATGCACAAACCGGCATTACGGAAGCAGTAAATAAATATTTAAAAGATGAACTAAGACAGATTGAAAATGCTCAGTCAGCTGATGCTACCACCACATACAATAAACCTAACAATGAGGTGCTTAAAAATGTCGGTGACGAAGAGGCCGATGAAAATGCATTGTCCATTGGCGAGGCTAAGAAAGATTATGTGCCGACATTCAATTTAGCAGCATATGTTAACAAGTCGCCAACCTTACAGCAATTTATACAGCTTGGTGTTGATTTACATAGCATTGAAAGACGTAAAGGTTTGGCCAAATTTGTGTTGGGCTTAGAATTTGAGAAGGATGTGAAACCTTATCTGTACTTTCTGCAAGATCAAGGTGTTTCACCAGATGTATTTGGTGAATTTATTACAAAAAATCCACTGTTTTTCAAAATAGATTTAGATGACCTGCAGACACGCGTCAACTACTTGGAATCCAAAAATTTTACACCAGATCAAAGACAACGTATATTTACGCGCAACCCCTTCTGGCTGATGTTCTCAACGCGACGCATCGATCAACGACTGGGTTATTTTCAAAAAGAGTTTCGTTTAAATGGCGATGACGTACGCTTTTTATCATCGAAACAACCACGACTGATAACATATAATATGGAGCATATACGCAAATCATCATTTTGTATACGGGAAGAGATGGGCTTTGATCAAGACGAACTTAAATGTTTGCTGTTGAACAAGCCGCGATTATGGATGATGAGTGAGTGCATTCTTGCATTTTGCCTTCTACAAATTTTTTCACAAATTTTTGTACTTTTTTTTAGACTCAGATCTGCTCATTGAACGTTTTGCTTATGCACACCAAACTATGAAGCTTTCGCATGATATGCTAATACAATTCCCGGAAGTACTTTCGTCGCGGGAATTTCGTTTGCGACAGCGACACGAGTTTCTCGTAACACTGGGTCGCGCACAGTATGATCCTGAGAAGGATTTATACATATCTCCAAGAGATTTGGTCAGTGGAAATGACTACCATTTTGTGCGCAATGTCGCTAAGAGTGATCTGGAAACTTACGAACTTTTCCTTAAGACGCGATAGTAATTTATGTATACATAAAATAAAAAAAAATGTTATAAGTTAGTATTAAAGGTTTAGTTTAGAAAATAATAAAGTTCGAAAACATTAAAACTATTTGTCTGCAGTATTGAGTGTCGTTTGAAATCAGTTTGAATTCAAGCTAAACGATATGTGTTTGTATATACATATCTATACCTTTGTTGTTGTCGAAATAGAAATCGCATACTTTTGAAGAATGTTGCCGATAGTCTTTAGCCGGTTAAAAATTTGGGAAGGCTTCTATTGTGTAGTCGGAATTGATGAGGGAACGGCTTCTATATATATTTAATAGCATCTCAGCATACCATCTCCAAATATTTTTATAAAGTTGCGGTTCACCATTTAAAACGCAAAAATCTTCCCTTATTATAAATTGTATTTAGTAGTTTTTATTGTATTTTTTATATATTTCCATTTATCGTTTCTTTATTATATCAAAAATGTCTATAATATATTTAATAATATAATTATGCATGTACATAGGTATGTAAATATATAAATATATGTATATATTAGTTATATGTACGAATTGTATGTATGTATATAGGGAAAGGGGGTTTTGTATGCGTAACGGTTTTTTATGTAGTTTCGTATGGTTTATTAAATTCAATTGTATTCTTTTTAATTTTCAAAAGTAAAATTATAAACATTTTTCTTTAAGTTTGGATATATATATAGTATAGTTATGTATATGTATTCAAAACATTGAGGTTATTACCTCCCGCCATACATGGACTAAAAGCTAGAAAAAACAAACGCGTTCTGGTGGTACTGGTCAGCCCGTATTATGCGGGTACCAATCATACTACAATTGTAGTTACAAATATATATATAGAAATATGAAACATAGATAATTTTAATGAACCGTTAACTGTAGAATAATTAAAAAATTAAGTCTAAAAATAAGCTGGCGAAAACGTTAAGGTAAAGGAGCAACATATTGCGAGCGCAAGCATAAGAAAAAAAAATGTCTATGGTTCCAGACGTTTTTTAATCTTTAGCAACAAGTGGTTAAAAATTATGAAAACGTTTTGTAAGACAAACAATTTTTCCAAATATGAATGAAATATTTATGTTTTACAATTATTTTTATCTTTACTACTAAGAAAGTATGCTACATACTAATTTCTAATGCATATTTTTTGTTATACTCATTGTTTCATTTTCATCATAAACGCATTAAAATAGTTTAGATGTATTTATTTAATAATAAATGTTGTAAAAAAGTTCAAATACAAAGCACTTTCGTAAGAATAATAAATCGCATTTTAAGTTTGAAAAATTCGGTATAATATGTAATAATAAAAGACCTGAGCCCACTCTTGTGTCGCACGTTTCGATCAGTTAGTACATTTTAAATAGGTTTGTATATATATTTTGTATTATTTTCATATACAAAGATTTGTTCCGCATGTGTGATTTGTCAAATACTTTTATAAGCTTATTTTCAAATCCAACCTGTCAAATGACAAGCAATTAAATCAAATCACACAGCGTTAATTTTTCTAGTATTTTCCATCGTGCACATATGCATGTATTTACATACATATGTGCAATTACAATTAAATTATTTTTCAATAACATTGCAATATAAAATGTAATTCGCTTTCATCATCTGCAATGATTATCATAGCTGTCGCACAACTTACAAATACTGCCCTATGTGCAGTGCACGTTAGTATGTGTATATGAAAATTGTTATGGAATACACAAAAATTTAAGAAATTAAAAATGATTTGCTTATCTTCTTAACGCCAAGTCAGATGTGCATTACTCCTATACTTTGCTATAAATATCTCCACTGTTTTTTTAAATTCCTCTTTTTTTGTTTTGTTGGTATGAAAATATGTTTAATTCTTCTTCGTATGTTAGCTCCTTAACATTTTTGCATTGCATCTCGTATTTATTTTAATTCTTCAATTTTGTAGTTATTACAAATATTTATATGTTGCTTATGTATTTTTTGTTTTCGCTCCTTTTTTGCTTTTACGTTTCGCTCCGTTTAAAATTATAAAATTAGAATAATATGTATATAAATCACTTTTCTTTAACATTCAGTTCAGTCAATGACAACTCGGGTCAAGAGGATGCCACGTTTGCTCAGCCACAAGCTGGAAAAAAATATTTAATTTAATATATTTTTCCAATGCCTATTAAAAATAATATATGTAGATATGCTTACCCTAGTCCAGCGCCCAATAGCAAGGATAGTACATTTGAAAGAATGAGCGAGTATAGTATTTCTCTGGAAAAGAGCGAGTTCTTGCCTACGCGAGTCAAACGTATGGAATAACCTGAGCTCTTTTTCTTTTGTGGATGTTCGAATTTCCAATCTCTGAAAAATTAAATGACATTGTTAAAATTTAAAAATAATTATTAGAAATATTTTTAAATTTTAAACATTTAGAAGTTATTATTAAAATTATTAAAATGACAACTGTTAAAATTTAAAAATTATTATTAAATTTAAAAATTATTTTTAGCAACATTTTTCAATTTTAAGTAAAACTTGAAATGCTATTCACTTGCATATGCTCTAAGCTATTTATAGTAAAATTATAGTTATCTACATAATATCTTTTGCTCACACATACTTTGGTGGTTGTTGGTCCGGTCGGCTATTCCATTCATCCAGCCAATCGGTGTCTTTGTGACTATCGCCTTCCTAAAATGAGTGCATACATACATATTAAAGTTAGAAAGCTTTAAAATCCTTATAGTTAGTGCTACGAACCTTGCTCCAATAATTTATGTAAACATTTTTGAGATCTTCGTCAGGTGTGAGTTCGGTATTCGGGCTGTTGGGTGGTGATTTCGGGCTATAAAAAGCATAAATATATATTTATTAAAGAAAAGTATGGTTAAAATATATTCTGCTAGGCACATACCTATCCCTGGGTGTATCACGTCGCGAACTGGCTAGGGAGACGACACGACTGGATTGATTTGATTCGCGTTGCGCCTCGCGCAGCAAACGTAAATATTCCTCGCCACTTGCGAAAGGCAATGGTGTGATTCTGTCGGGGCTCTTCACGCCAGCCATTGTAGCGGCACTGCTCAGCTCAATCCAAGATTCTAAAAATATTAAAGAAAAATTTTAAAATAAGTAAAATTTTATTAAAAAAAATACAATAAATATATTATACTTATTGAAATATCAGATATGCTGGTTAATGCGCACAATTGCAACAATATCAATGCGAATTTAACAACAAAAACACAAAATAGCTGGCAAAACTGCAGCAAACAAAGGAACTGCAGACAACAAGTAAATAGAAAAACCAGCTCGTAAAAACAAAACCTGTGAGTCCAAAAGCTCTTTGTGCGAATTTCAACGAAAGCGGATACACGATATACAGATATAGCCAGCTGCACTGCAATAAATTCACCGACTGACTGAATTATCTTTTGTCTACTGAGTGGCGCTCTAATGGACACACGCTCCAACACCAAGAAGGCTTATCGTAAAGACTCAAGACTGGTCTCATATACAATCGCAAACATTTTTTTTGCAATGTTGTATTTCATAAATAACAAAGAGAATTAACAGCAGCTGACTGACGACCCACAACAGAATGTGTAACTTACGTGCATATATTTGCGCGGGTAAACAAGTTGGCATGGAGTTAATGGATCGTCAACAGCAACAAAGGTGGTAAACATTATTGAAAACAAATTCAAAATAGTACTTGCATATAGAGGAAAACAAATATCGAAATATATTAAAATATACATATGTACAAAGCTTATACGAAGTATTGAGCAAATTACTCATTTACTCGAATAAATGAGTTTCTACTCATTATAATCATATCATATTTAAAATCACTCATATTGAAACATAAAAGACGCAATTGCATATAAATTAATGGTATACATACATACATATGAATCTGTATATGTACATATATGCATAGTATACATATTTAGCGAACGTAAACAAACACAAGCTCCTATCTACTTGTAATATATATACGAATACGAACCTATAAAAGAACAATGACAGCAATTTAATTCATCGAAAGAGGGACAGAAGAAAAGTCAAGTTTCCAAATGTTCCATACGTGTTTCCCCCAGCGGGCAGGGGGTAGAATTTGCCCGCGGTAAGGTATGCCTGTCGTAAGAGGCGACTAAAATCCATATGCACTATGTCTGTATTTTTGGTTTGCCTAGAAATTTCAGCATAGTCTTTGTCAGTAGCTACTCAGCTTAAACTGATATTATAGGCTTTGAATGAGTTTCCTTCTAATGAAAAGACATTTGAAGTTCAAGTGACAAATGTCAGCAGTCATTGTGTTGTCGGGTACTCAACTGGTAGTTACAAAAGCTACAAGGTCTGACCGAAGACTTAAATCTAGTACCACGGTCAGTCCGGGTAAAATTTGATCCGTTCGATTCATAATTTCATTGTAATATTTGGAAATAAGAAAGGGTTCTACGACAGTCATAGAAAAATCTATGAGAGTTTTTCTACGAAGAAAGCATTACTCATGAAATCTATCAGTGGTTTCAAAATTAATAGAATCTTCTAAAGCGCATACGAACTCGGTAATAAACAATTATACATACATATGTAAATAAAGATCAGCTGATATTCTGTACTAAGTACTACCAGTTTATAAGTATATTTAAATATATTTACATAAAATTGCTTTAGAACTGTGAATAGTCGAGGTAACAGCAGACAAGTAAGCAAACAATAATATTGAACGAAAATATATGTATGTAATAAAAAGTACAACGTCTTATTACAGAGAAACGAATGATAATTATAAATACACAAAATAAACTAACAATAGAGATAAGAAAATAAAATGTGAAATAAAATTTAGGAAAATAGTTATATATTAATATATATATGTAAGTACAAGAGCGTAAAATAAAATCGCATGTGGCGGTCAAAAACCCCATAAGGGTATAAACATACAAACAAGACGAAAATACCAGTCATATTTTTTTTAAGGAGAGACAGACAGCAATGACTCCTGTCGCCGGTCGTCATTAAAAGAATTTTCCAATGTCGATTGTCTGTTGAACAAAGTAAAGGAGTATTGTACATAGATAACCAGACAGGAAGGTGTATAGACAGTAAAATAGACGGCGATGGCGATGGCCATTAGTGTCACTGCCTTAATCAGATTACACGTCCTTCTTACACTCACTTTCTGTAACAATCAGGACGTACAAGCTAATCATATTATTGGCTATATGATACCAAGGACATTGAAGTTAACGACTATGAAAGTTGTTGACATTTTTTTCATAAAGAAAACTATAAAAAAAATTAATATATAACGCACCCCACTATAATTGAGAAAATTTTATTTTATTATTGTGCAATAAAAATCGAAATAAAAACAATGAACACTCCTTTATTTTTACCTTCATAATAATACGCTATAACCATGTGTTATTGTAAGCAAATATCCCAGCCGAATCTAACAACAACTTTACGGAGACTTTAAGCGTTGGCAAGTTTGTTCTGCCTCAGCAGCCTTTTTCGAAGGCGATAATAAAGATTTGTACCAAAATAAAATATTTGTTTTTTTGCGAATCCGGTCAAATTTGATCAGCTGATATATGGCCATAACTTTTGCAATTTGACTTCCTTAAAAAACATTTTAAAGTATACTTATAGTCATACGCTACATAAAAGCCATGTGACAAATTGTTAATGATTTTTTTCAGTAACAAAATTGCTTCGAAGGCCAATAAAAATTTATAATTCAAATAATTTTCAAACCATCTTTTATGGCCCTCCCTTCTTTTTATTTTGCTAACTTCGCAAATACTACAGTTCGCACCCTAATTAGGTTGGACCTCGCTATAAAAAGTGTAAAACGTTCCCTCATTGTTATCAAACGAAATTGCGTAGGTGGCTATGTTTTGAATTTCACCGTTTCAGTTTTATTATGTGCAAATATACTTTTGTAGATAAATCGTGCATATGCTATGTCTACAAACCGATTTACTATATACATATATACATACTTTGTAAATAAATAACAATCATACTTTCCGCACCTGACCAGTCGCGAATTGTTGGTGCATTTTCATATCAGCTGACGATGATAGTCATGCTAATTTGTTTTTATTTTACTTAAATGGTTTTTTGCACAGTTATGACGCTTGTCGATCATGATAAACAAGTTTAATGACCACAAAATAAGTGCGAATCAAGTGATGATTAATGTTCTTGCAAAACATTATCAAAAGTGAAATAAAAGGCGATTAAAGGGATAGCGTAGAATCTAAAAATCCAACAACCTTAATTGTCTTGAACAATATTGTAGTTAGAGCTATGGAAAATATTTCTATTTAATTTTGAGGTATGGTGTCGAGTTGACAGTCCTTGGCCGTATAAAAAAAACATCCGATAATATTTGACTCGGACTGTTGCAGAAGTGTTTTTCGGGAAGTCTGCTTGACAACAAAAGAGCCGAAACCGATTTGCAAACAAAAATTCGGACTGAAGACACTGAAGGCCATCCCGGCATAGCCTTAGTAACATTGGACTAATAGCGTTGACACGGTTGTATTGGCTCAAAGGAGCCTATTTTGAAGGCGATGGTAAAGATTTGTAATAAAATACGTGAAAAATTGGTTTTTGTATTGTCAGTCCGGTTCAAATTTGAACAGTTGATGTTTTGTCATAGCGTAAACGAGCCTTTATTGTTTTTTTTGCCATTCCCGGTAAAATTTGATCAGATCAATAAAATACTGCAAAAAGTGGTTTTTATATTGTCAGTCCGAGTCAAATTTGATAAGTTGGTATTTTGTCATGCAATGTCTCTTAGTGTTTGTTTTGTCAATCCGGGTTAAATTTGATCAGATCAATAAAATAGGCGACAAAGTAGATTTTGTATTATCAATTCGGGTCAAATTTGATCAGATGGCTTTTTTTTGTCATACATGAATCACAGTGTAAACGAGCCATTAATGTTTTTACCTTAAACAATATTAATATAGTTGAAAGCTTTTAATTACCATTATTAATCACAGTCATTAAAACCAGAATATGTCGCCATTACCAATTACAATTACAGTTTTGCTCGCTTGACACTGGATAATGGTTAGGTCACACTACACTCGTTATTGACAAATGTTCTAAGTTTTTATTGTAAATTATATGCGCTGTGAAGTGGTAATGCAACAAAATCGTAAAATATTTTTTAAAAAAGCTAGTAAGACAAGAAAAACTGGGTAGGCGAGTAAAACTAAATATGGATTAATATATTTATAATTATATACGAATGTAATTTTTTTACATATGGCTGATTTTTAAAAGGCTTTACTACAAAACAGTCATTGAACGGCTGTGTAAGCGATCGTAGCGTCAAGGACAACAACTGTGCTTAAGAGCGAAAAACAACAATAGGAATAATATGTATATATTTGCATACAAAAACACAACCTTTAGTTTTACAGAATGCCACGCTAATTGCGCATGCACAAAAGCCACGTTGACAAGCCACAGCACACTGCCGTGGTCCCGTCCAGTTGGCAATAAAACAGCATTCTTTATCTGCAATTCGCGTGGTTGCAAAAAAAAAACAAGAACACAATAGTTGAAGCAATTTTTGTTTCCGAAGGGTGTGCGCATATATACACCGTGTGCCCACAGACTGTATAAAACAAAATCACTTCCATTAATTTACACAGTTAATATTAAAGCATATGATTTAAGAGGAGTCGCTCCGCATGTACACTATAAGCATACTATATAATAAATACAAGTATAAATATCGTGTGTGTGCTGTTATCTCAAGTGTTGTTTTGTACGGCGTCAGCCAGTGAGCCAGAGTGCAGTAACTTTTGCACAGCGCTCAATGCCATACAAAAGCACGGCGATCACCCCGGGCCGGCACGCAAGGCGAGCGACACAACAAATCATTTGGCAGACAACGATGCACCGAGGTACACAACGCGTGGCCCCCGACATTCGGTCAATTAAATGTAGTCTAAAAACTCTCTTTGTTGGCGTTCGCTCTTTGTGCGTGTCCCACTATTTTTAGTTGTGTGATTTTTTTATGAATTTATTTTAAGCATTTAGCATATTTACAAATTTAGCATTTAAATGATTGCGGCTTTAAATTGAAATTTATTTATGGTTGGCACAAAGCGGCGAGTGTTGTGGGTCAGCGGATGCCACAATTTAAGCATGGAAATGGGGTTGTCGTACGTTGTAGCGCACATTGATAAGAGTGTACGTTTTTGTGGCAATTGCACTTGCAACATAATCTTTTCATACATGCAACATAATCTTTTCATAGGTCCAACATAATTTTCTTATAATTGCAACAAACTTTTTATTGCTTACATAAGCACGAGGAATGAATTTTTTCCAGAGAAAGTGCTCAGTTGCTCTCAGTTTTTCATGTGGCAACTACATAACCTAAAATCGACGTTCCAAGCCGGCCAATTAAGTTTCCGCTTAGTCTGATCATTGTGTTGGAGGATCTAAAAAATGTGTTAGTTGCGATCCTCTGTCTTCTCTCTGATGGCAACATCACGATTTTAAAATTGAAAATTTTCCAAAATCGTTGTAAAATTTGTAGTTTTGGAATAATAAAAAGTTTGAATAAAATGTTTTTTTTTTATACGAAAAACAATTATTCCAAATACACCGTTTTTTTGCCCGACGAAACCTATGTAACCCTTTAAATGGGCCAGGCCGGGTCAAATCTGATCAGATGGTGTATCAGTTCAGTATACAAACCTTAGCTATACATACAGATACTCTACGATAGTGTTATCTTATTCGCATCTTGCATCAGCTACAACATTCTATAAATACCTTAGCTATCAGCAACAGTAATTATGGTAACTAATTATTTCACAGTACAGTGTATGTAACGGATACAAACGTTGAAGGGAATGCAAATAATTACCTCATAAATTTAATTATAGCAAAAAATAGCAAAGAGAAATAAAAAAGCATAGGTTTTAGGTATGCACGATCTAACGAAAAAAAAACGCCACGAAGTCGACTGTGAGAATGAGACTTGTATTTGTGGGCGGTCTCAAGCTACTACATACACAGAAATGACAAAAATGACTAGTGACCGAAGTACTTCTCACATATTTTAATACAGTGGAGATCAAAAACATTCACACTATTAACTGATTGAAGGGTTCAAGCGGATGTACTACATCATGGCAGTCAAGCGAAACCAAAAATATATATGCCGCCGTCTATGTACGAGTGCTAATAATATGAAACGCGCAAAAAATACAACTTGATTGCAAACAAAAGTGGAATTAAAGGCCTGGGAGCGCTAGCGGATTGACGAGTCGCTTGATAGACATGCTGTCACGCCACTGCAATCCATATGTGGCGCAGCCCAGCGCGCTAACACAGCTACAGTGTGTGCGTAAGTATGTAGTGGCAGCTCTTAGCGGCTTACTGACATATGACAGTGCCTTTGTATACATGTTTGTTTAAGCGCACAGCGTCTTCTATTACATTAGCTCCATCATAATGGCTTTCGCAAGGCAACTACTTACGCGGCGAGTGAGAAAAATGTCTACAGCCCTATTTGGCAGGCTGCAATACGTTAGATAGTCAGGCAGATGTTGGTAAAATAAGCGCATTAGGCGAAGTAGAAACTGGGCAGACATACACTCGAGACAGCATTCAAATTAATTAGAAGAAACTGGTATGTTATTAAAGATAACGCACTGAATTTTTGTTTAGATGCAGCTTAAGGGGGTGGCCAGTCTATATATATTTATATATAAATATCATTCAGTTGATAGAATAGAGAAAATTTGTTTCCGTAGATTAGGATACCGAAGTAGCATCTGTTGGCAAGAGCGTGGGATTTTTAGTTTGACGTTGTTGTTGGTGTTAATGCTGGTTCCAAGATAGACGAAATTATCTATGACTTCGAAGTTATGACTGTCAACAGTGATTTCCCTCAGCGGGCAGGGGGTAGAATTTGCCCGCGGTAAGGTATGCATGTCGTAAAAGGCGACTAAAATCCATACGCACTTCCGTCAATATCGGCGTACGCAAGCAGCTGTACACTCTTATAGAATATTGTACCTTCTGTATTCAGCTCAGCAGCTCGAATTATTTTCGATAGATTGCAGAAGTCGCACGATGGAAAGTCGCCTTGTCCGAAAACTCGTTTGGTATCGAAAGACTTGGAGTGGTCCTTCCCGATCCTGACAGAGCTTTTGGTATTTCTCAACGTCAGTTTATGCTTCTTATTAGATTTATGGTCCTTTACGCATCCCTCAAAAACTGACTGACTAGTCGCGTATATACAGATATACGAACATGGCTAAATTGACTCAGCTCGTAATGCTGAGTCTCTGACGCTTCCTTACTGGTATTATAAACTTCGTGAAAAACTTAACATGCTCTGTTTAGGGTATAAAACTATTATTGGGTTCATACAACGATTCAATTCTGAGAATATTATAAGCTTAGGTTAAGCTTGACACAGAAATATTTGTCAGCACGTCAAAAAAATCAGCATTGTACTTCGATAAGCTTAAAATGATTTGGCGGTGGTTGTGGTCAGTAGAAAAAATACCCTTAAATACATTACATGCATATTTGTTTGATCAAATCAACATGCAGGCTGCGTGATCATTCGAGCGTGTGATATATGTATGGTGCACATGCATGTACGCACGTATATGGTATACGAGTATTATATTTTTTTATATTTTCCAATCAACTGATCACAATCACGTATGCAGCGCAATGTGACTTTTACAACTAAATGCACATGCAACTAGATGACAAAAATAAAACTACATACAAAACTATATACAAATTCCATATGTACTTAAGCTTGTTATACTTTTATCGCATTATTATTTTGTAGTATAAAATTTTTATAGTCGCACTTCAGTGGATTTGCACTTAAGTAGCAGATGCATAAGATGCACATATACAGACATGCAAGTATACAGTTTCATATTTGCAATTGCAGATATACCGTTGACGAAATCAAATGACACAATTCAATGACAAACAACAGTTAAGCATGATCAATGTGGCGTTTGCACTGCTGAGATCAGTCACAACGCACGCTTACGAAGATACATAACTGTCATAATACACAGTTAATAGAATGCTATTGCTTATTCTTATTTAGAATTTATACATTAAGCACCTTAGAGGCTTAAAATAAAGTATACATACATATGTATATATGTACATAAATACACATTCACCACTTAGCAGCCTTTTCATTCGCGTGCAGTTTCTCAAACACGATTTTTGATACCCACAGGCTATAACGCCTAGTTACCGTGCAATTGATACACGAAGTGCAATTTTCACTTAGTTAAGTCTGATAAATTAGAATTTTTTAATTTCCGTTCTCTTCTCCGAAACTCAAACGTGACAATATGCTGAGAACCTGAGAAACTGCGCGCAATTACTTGTTCATCTATTGCTATTAAGGAAACTTGCACCTAGCAGGCAATTTCACGTGCCAGCTGTCACGGAGGAAGTACATTTCCGGTTAGAAATATAATTTCTGAAATAATTTGTGCTTACTTCAAGTATAATTTTTTCAAATATGTACAGACAATCGTTTAGGTATAAGTCGAAAGGCATATGGCGAGTTAAACTGAGCTTTATGGAAAATATAATATAGCCTGCCTTCACCGGAATGAGTGTAGCTGAAAGAATTTTTCACATCCGTCAAGTAGATTCGGATCATGCAAATCATCGAATCTTTCGTCTTAAACCTGGATGGACATCGTTATTTTGCTGCTGTTTGCAAAACACGATGGTTGTTTAAAAATTCAATTTTCTGTAATTCCCTTGCAGTATATGAGACTTTAGTAATTTGCTACTCCGTATTTTGACACCTCGAGAAACGATTTTTGATTTTTCAAAATAAATATTAAACTGAATTGACAATCTCAACAACAATTACTTGCATACTAATTACGCTCTAGTTACAAACAGAACTAGTTACTTTTTCCACAGTTATCATTTTTAATGTTAGCACATATTTATATGTATTATATGTACATGAGTATTTAGTTTTTCAATTATTTAGATGGCACGCATACCACAAGAGCATGTAATGTAGCCCAGATAACAGTCTGTTCGACAACAATGAGTTCCGATTCATTCAATTCAGTCACACGAACGCAATTAGTGTCGGAATGTTTGGTGTGATTTTATGGATATTATGATGCAACTGCACTACGTTTGGAATATTTTATAAATTAAAATGAGCATGCAATGCAGTATCTGTGACAAAACGTTAGCAACCGGAGCGGTGGAAGATATTTTTATACCCTGCACAGGGTAGTAACAAGCTTGCTTGAAATTTGTAGCACATAAAATAAAATATATTTGTATAAACATAAATAATTAGCGTAATGAGCTGCGTCGATTTAGCCACGTTCGTCTGTCATATGTACATACTCGTATATACATGAGCAAGTCCCTCAATTTTTGAGTTATCGATCTGAAATTTTGCATGCATCCTTTTCTACTCAAGTAGCTGTTAATTTGCCGAAAAAGCTGAAATCGACCAAATATAGCATATAACTGCCATACAAACTGAATTAGCCAAATCTAGTTCTTGCATAGCAAACTTTTTTATTTGACGAGATATCTTCTAGAAATTTGGCATGGGTTACTGCCTCAGGAAATAGTAATATATCCGAAAAAATTTTGCAGATCGAATCACTACAGCATACAGCTGTCATACAAACTAAACGATCAAAATCAAATTATTGTATGGAAAAATTTTTTTCTTTGTTAAAAAATTATATAACTTCGATGTAACTGTAGTTAACGGTAAAGTTTTTTTTTAGGTACACACAGAAGAAATTTTGTGGGAAGAAATTTTTAAATTATTTCATATTGTCAGTCATGAAATTTATTACTACTGTCAAATATTGGAAGCTAAACACAAAAATGAATGTCATATATACTAATAAACATTGAAAAATTAACATTCCAAAAAAAAAAGAAAAAAGTATAATCTGACTTCAGGTATTTATGTACCTACTTAGCAGAAACGCAATATAAATAATGCTTCTGACATTGAAAAAAGGGTTTTCATACAATGCGAAGACAGCTGCCAGCAAAATGACCTCTAAAAAGTTGTTGGTCTTTCAAAAATATATTTTTTTGTCACTGCAGCAGCTGCAATATGAAGACAGTACCGGCAAAATTCGTTACTACCCCTGACAGATAATAAATTGTAGCTGCAAATGAAGTACAAAGAGCAAAAAGTAAATTATGTTTAAGAAACAAGGAAAATGGGCGACGCTGCACAGGAATTGCGAAGCACACAAACGAAGTGGATGCACGTTTCTAGCGCTATATATGTATGTATATGTGAGCGTACAAATATTCTTCAATACAATAGGTAAACAAATAAAAATGCTGTGGGAATAAATAGCACAAAAATGCCGGCTGTAGTTGATTTGCAACACGCGCAGTTCGACACAGAAACAGTAAAGCATGTGTGCATTATATATATACATATATAAGCAGGCAATTGTGGTCAAATCTATCGCTCACGTCGGCAATCTTCTGAATGATGCGCATAAAATGCATGTTAAAAATAAAAATGCTCATCAACAACAATAATAACTACAACAAAGTGTCGACGACATTGACCGACCCACGCTAATAGCCGCTATTTACAGAGACTTTTCTCATCTTCGTCATTTTCGCAAATTGCGCGCGTAACAGATTTAAATTGAATGTTGCTCATACGCCATGGCGGCTACAAAATAAGACCAAACGACATACACAAAGCGAAACAAAGTCTAAGCAAATAAATTAAACAATTGCGATTGCGTCGTTTTAGCATTTCAAATTCCGCAACGCAAATTTTACTTAATTTATCTTCACCTTTGCTTTATAACTGTGTGTGTGCGTGTTTTTATTTTTCTCTTTTTGTAAGAAAACATTTGCGCAATGCTGCTGTGCAGAAATTTCGAACAAAATGAGATGTTGAAATTTTTGTTTTATCGGATGTTTTGGATTAGTTAATCTAAACTGACATAAAATATTTATAATTTTTTTATTTTTATATTTTATATTATTTATTAATTTTAAAGAGCTTTATTATTCAAACGTATAAATATATTATTAAACATGTATAAACTAAGTATAGGAAATATAAATTGATTCTTTGTATTTTGAAAATAAAGGAAATAATAAATTAGTCGCAAACCGGAAAAATACATAGTTTTCGAAGTATATGCATATACATATGTGTATATGTCTGCTATAATTCTATAAATATTTATGTATATTGCTACTATTTCTATATTCCATTGTATCGTTTTAGGTAGGTGTGTATATGTTTGCATATAAATTCGCAAAATTTGAACAATTTATTTCGGACGCAGGTGTTAAGAAGCTGAAATTCATGATTAATGTAAATATTTCATTACATTTAGGGTAAGTGGAACATCATTGTATCTGGTGTATCTAAATGAACATTTTTATTTAGCAGAAAGTTGATTTTCATTGGTTAATTTGTATGGCAGCTATATGCTATAATGGTCCGAATTGAACAATTTGTTCGGAATTGTAGCGTAACTTCGGTCAATAATCCATGCTAAATTTCGTGAAGATATCTCGTCAATTCATTCCGATCGTTCAGTTTGTATGACAGCAATAGATTATAGTGGTCCGATATCGGTGAATTCTACAAAGGAGCAACTTCTTGGTAAGAATATGAAGGTTGGGAAATTTCAGATCGATAACTCAAAAACTGAGAAGCTGGTTCGCTCATATAAAGACGCGAAGAGAAATAATTTTCTACAAAATTTTATGTATGTATATTTTAAATTTAGTTGTGATTATTGAGTCATAGATAATGCATTATCACTGAAAAAAGAGTGCAAATTATTTAATTCAAATGAAATTATGTTTTATATTTCGTCATACTCGTCATTCTCAACAAGGTTTGTATAGTGTGCACAGCGTTCCAATCACTAAAACGCTTTCGTTTACTACTAAATTTCATTAATTGTGAAGTGAAACTTTTGGTACACATACGTATTTGAAAAAAATTTGCAAAAATTATTAGTAATAATAATTGATAAGCATATGAAATATGTATGTATGTATAGTACAAAAGGCGCAGACAGATGAAAGGTAATATGAGCGCGTGAAAACCCAGACAGGTTAAAGGTGAAATTTAAATATAAATATAGACTTAACATTAATTTGCAGAGAAAAAATGCAAACGTTAAGTTTAATTTCAAACGCAAAGTAAAGCAAACAGAAAAGCGTGCGTTATAAATGTATGTAGAAAATAACGCTGCTTAAAACGCAAAATAACGTAACATAACTTTTATTAATTTTTATAAATTTACAAGATATTGAAAAAACGATACAAAATAGAATTTGTGTTATAATTTGGTTATAACGGGTGACCCATAAGTCAGTTACCAGCCGAATTGCTCGAACGAGCTATCAAAAATTGGACTCAAGGGATGGACCATCTGAGGCATAGCCGCGACCAACATTTGAAAGTAAAAATCTTCAAAAAATAAATGTCAAAAAATATGAAGTTTCTTTGTTTTTTCTTTAGAAAAGCAGGGAATCTCGCAAAGGATCGACCTTTATTTACTACAAATGCAGTAAATTAATAGCACAATTAAATTTAGGCAACGAATAAATTGTTTGCGATTGCACAAGTTGTACGTGAGGAATGTGGGCATTCGTAATTTAATAGCATTTCATTTAAAATAATTTTCAAAATTTGCTGGCACACAAATAAGTACACTGCGGATACTTACTAAACGGTGACAAATTCAGCAATAATGTGCACTTGTACATATGTACTATATATGCATATACATATGTACATGAATAAAACAGTTTGTGATAAGTATGAAAGTGCGCACCTAACATTTTGGGTAGCTGTGGCGTTGGTACTCCCTACCAAACGAAAGACTTCCCCTTTTGTGGATTTTTAATGGTTATTTGGAACGTTTGGCAGTTGACACAAATAGATAACGCTTATAAATATAGATAGAAAGTAAATATATGTATGTATGTCTACCACGAAAACACCGAAAAATTAACATTTTGAGGTTAGTGCGCTAAGTTTTTAACCTTAAGCAGTTTATTACAGTGTAATTATCAGTAAAAGTATATACTTGTATGCATATATTGCAATTATGCTTAGTAATACGTAATTGACAAGAATAACAATAATATGTAATTCTGTCCACAATTTTAAAACTATCCTAGGCAAATGAAAATAGCGCTTACACACTTAGATGTATAGACATATGTGTATTTAAATACATACATACATTCACAATATGTACATGTTCTTACACAAAAGTTTGTTCAGTGATAAGAAGAATCTTTCTCGCAGAAAGACTGTAAAAATAAATATAGATAATTTTAAAGGCCTTAGCATCTCATTTGCAAAGTAATTAATTCGGTTCAGCAAATAATAACAACAGTAAAGTTAACTTTATCAGCCGATCGATTTAAATGTTAATTAACTATATGCAAATATGCTTATAGAGAATATTCAATTGTTAGAATATGTGTCAGTAACGGAAAATAGTACGAGTTAGGAAATTTAACAGCTGATAATGCGGAATTTCGGTCTGTAATACAACTAGTTAGAAAGAAATAATACAGAAAACATTAATGTACATATAGAAGAGGGAAATTGATACTGTTTTGTTGTCGTACCACTCACTATCACTTTTTGTTGGTTTTATTTTCAACAGTCGCCATAAAGTGCGTACATTGAAAAGCTTCGTTTCGTATATACATACATATGTATACAAAACTCTCGATATTTGTTTTTAATGTAAATAAAACGACGCGAGTGGAAATCAAATCGCTACTGAAATCTAAAATACTGTATGTATGCGAGTATATAACTTACACGTGTATAGTGTATAGTATATTCAAACTATTACAGTATGTAAATGTACTATGTAAATGACGCGCGCAGTTTAAATTCAAATGTTTTTGGAAACAGTAGTATGAGCAAAACGTTCTCAATACATGTATAAGTAATGTGTAACGTTTCAGAATGCCGCAAAAAACGTTTATCGAGAGGGCGGACGTCGGAAACGTATTTATCTGGGGAAATACTAATGTTTCAAATCTAAACGCGAGTCGCACAACGCGATGTAAAAGTTAAGTATTATTGATTTATTTTATAATGACATTTGTCAGACACTAGCAGATAGGGTTACTTTGCTTTCATGGGTGAAATATTGGTTAGATAGCTGATTGGGAAAAAAATTAATTTATTGCTCGAAAAATAATACTATAAATAATAAAAAAATATTATAAAAGCATTTAATATATACAAATAAATAAACACAATGTGACCAAATATGACCCGGACTGATGCATTTGAACTACAAAGTACACGAAAAATTAATAATTTTTGCAAACAAATGCATACAATCTGATAAAATTTAACTTGGACTGGTCTATTTACACAGCACGTGTAAATCGAAGCGATAAAAATTTTTTTTCCTAGATTGGAACAATATGTTTTACGTTCGTTTGAAATTTGAGCTTCATATGTCAAGTAGTGTGTGTCTTCCAGCTGTTTGCGGCAGACTACTATTATATAAGACTCTAAAGAATTCTTAAAAACTAATCAAAAAATGTTCAGTACTAGTTATCAGATTTAAGGAACCTATTTCGAATTCAGTGATAAAGATGTGTGTTTTTCTATCTCAGTCCGAGTCAAATTTGATCAGATGGTAAAACTTATTTGAATCACATAGCAAACGGCGCAAACATTCACTAAGAAAGACTTAGTAGAAATAAATTCTCTTTAGCAGACGTCAGCAAGATTTAATTATAACTATAATTGGCTTTCTACTAACAAATATTTGCTGAATTTACATAAAAACAAACATAAACACATATTGTGTAAATTAGTAGCAATTGAAAAATGGTCAGTCAACGCAAGCGAACGGCAATGTGAGAACTGCTCAGCAATAATGGCTGTAAAAACGGTTGTAAATGAGTTAAAAAGTGCCGATAAATTCCATGTACTTACATAAAAATCTATGTACGCAAAGCAAATATGAAATAAATTGACTGCAAATAGTTAGAAAGCACGTGCTGTAAGTGCGAATAAAGACGTAAGATCTATGGAACACTGAAAGTAAATGATATAAATGTTTGTGTGCATGTAATTGCACGTTTCCTTAAGCACCAAGCCACAGCTACTAAGTATTTAAAGCACAATGCAGCTAATGTACCAATAGACTAATAAGAATATCCGGCACATGCATATGTACATATTTATATTTATTATACATTGCATAGCGATCACGTGTCACGATCAATCAATTTTCGCATTTATAGCGGCTTTATGTGGGCAGCTTATTGTGTATGTGTGACAGAAAATAAAGCAGATTGTACAAGGACGCAAGCAATTGCATATGCAATAGTAAATATGTTTATTTAATAATATATGTAAATAAGTAAATCGCATGTTATTATGTGGGTTCATGTCTGGCCACCTCATAATATTACATATCTTTAATAAAAGTAGCTTTAATTACATTTTATCGAAAGCCACACTCTGATGCCAAATACATATAGAAATTTTTTGTTGCATTTTATATTTAGATTGCATGCATTAAACCATAGTAATGCGTAAATGCAAACTGCAATACTCAAATGCGGGGTATCAATTACTATAGAATTATATCGCGCTGTGGTTTGGCTGGTACTCAAATATCGAGGTGAACAACAGGTGTTGTAATATCCACAATTTATGCAGTTGTTTGTGGCAAAACATGTTACCTAAATATTTGCATTTGTTTACTTTTGTTATAGATATTGCCAGATTTTTTCAATTTACGCGTTATGTGGAAAATCAAGTTGAAATTTAGCGCAACAAAATTTAGAACATAAGCTACATTCATTTGCTAAATTAATGAAAGAGACAACAGCAAATGGAATGAAGGTATGAAGTCATTATCTAGGGTCTACACACACATTTCCTAACAAATTACATGTATATTCTAGTAATATTAAGAAAGCGGAGAAATATTTGTATTAAGATTCGATTCTTAGAACTTTCTTCAATACCAAAAAATCTTTTTCAGCTGCTCTTAACATCACTTTCGTCACTTGCTGCGTCTAAATAATTTTGCAGCAGACAGTTTAATTTGCGCTAATGCTTCAGACAGCCTAAAAGGTTATAGTTAACAAGGGATATTTTTCGTTCATTCCCTTTTAGCAGGTGGGAATGTCTTTATTTGCTATTGCAAAGTAATCCTTCGGAACGCATTGTAAAATACCTGTAATAGAGCGGAGAGGACAGTAAAAGCAGCTGTGCGAATTTCTTATTGTTTGTCTTTCTTATTTTGCAGACATTTTAGCTATAATCTTAGGTAGGGAGATCATTAAATATTTTTAGGTTGGCTGAAGGATGAAATAAAAATGCTGAGGATCGCAAAGAATGTTAATTTATCATCTTTAACATTCTCTGCTTCAACCATACTGATATCTAACAGCACTAAATTAAGCGCTGTTAATATAACATTTGCTGTAATGCAAAGGCATACGAAAATTCGAAAATGTTAGCGGATGTAGAACATGTAATGTTATTTTCACTGTTATTAGCCGTTGAAGCAATGCATGGTGCATTATAGCATTAATTTACACTCAATAATGCATTTATTAATTTTATATTAATCAACTTATTTATCATATATACATATTATCACTATAAAATAACATAGATGCCATTTTCTGTTAAGTCCATGTAAGGTATGAAATGTGGCTGCTATTAATTATATAAAGATCTGTTAAGAATTTAAGCTTTATACAGCTTAAAAATTCTAAAAAAAATATTATATCTGTTGTGTTTTTTACACCTGACTGCCTTTCAATACAAGTTCGTCTTTTTAATCTCATGAATATACGAAGTTTGAGTTATCAGCCAATTTTTCACGCTTCCGTTAAGGTCTTCACTTAACATTGACGTAGGTAAAGGAAGTATACTTCAAACAATAGGTATACATATGTAAGTATGTATACATATTTTTTCCTATTAAAAATTTCAAAAATGCCAGGTACACATTTAAAAGGAATTGAAGACATGCGTTTGGCTTACGAGAAGCCGCAAAATTACATGCAACACGTACAGTCAGGTCCACAGCCACATAACAGTGGCATGGTGACAACCACTGCAATGTATGAAAAGCGTACGTGATGTCAAACTGGCATTCGAAATGATAACGAAAACACTATTTACACCTGCACATGGCGAATAATAGACAGGCAATGAGTCGCATCTATAGAAAACGTAGCTCGTAACGTCCACAGGTACTCGTAAAGAGAATTAGCAAAACAAACGAAAATGTATTTAAATATACATACATACAGGTATACGAGTAAGTAGTCGTCGATTTGCGGTGTCTAAAAATAGCAAAGAATTAATCATACATTGATTTGTTCTTATACAAAGCCACATACAGTCAGTCTTTCGCGCAGCGCGTGGAAGCGTGATGAAATATTTACAAACACTTCAAGTCACTATCAATGGGCTTTGCTAAAAACGTGGTGGCGGTTTACTACGCAGTAAGCAAAAACTGATACGCGTTTGTGATAAAGTTGTACACATCAAAGGAAAAATATTACAAATTAACGTACATACATAAGTATTAGAGAACCAAAAATAATATGTATGTATGTATGGCTTTATAAGCATATTTTTATTTGTCAGTCCGGGTTAATTTTGATCAGTTGGTATGAACTTGTTGATTTTTATGCTACGAATTTCATTTCAAAGTGAGCGAAAATCTAAATAACGTATAGTAAGTATATAGTTAGTTATGTGTATTATTAAGTATGTAGCTGCATAACCGGTTGAAGCACGCCCATGAATATGTGCCAAATATGCCGCTTACGCTGAAAATATCGCTAAAAACCGGCTATTCTATGTTTTATATATATATACATACATACATACATAGATACACAAATGCAAACACACATAAATCAATTATTTATAAGAGAAGCAAAAAAATGTACACTCGAGTGGCAGTAGAAAAACATTATGAATGAATTATAATGAAAAATGCGTTTGTACCAGTTATTAGTCGTGCGCATCACCTAAGCTGATAATTACAAATTACATGTGTAGATATATACATAAATAGTTTATATTATATGCTTGTAACGTTCAATAAACTTTGCTGTTAACAAGAAAAATTGAGGTAAACGTAAAAATGACTGCAAGTGCTAAAGAATCAACGAGAAGTAAACAAAAGTCAAGTTGAAAAGAGCAAAATGAGGCGTGTTGTTAAAACGAAAATTTTGTACACAAAGTGTTAGATGAAAACCAAAATGCCACAAAAAAAATTGTTTACACTACGAGTGGCGACGTCTCAAGCAGTTGCTGCCACACTGAGACAATGCCGAAGGGATGGGATCTAAAAAAAAAAACGCAACGTCAGAACTGTTTACACAAGAGAATAGGCCAAAAGCGCTGCAACTAATGTTAATAGTTGAGCCTTAAAAAAGGGACATCGAAAAACACATGCTTTCAAGTGTAAAATCAATAAAGAAAAAGAAGGTAATAGCAAATACAGCAGAGGCGAAAATTGCCTCGTAATGTAAATAAATAATGCAATTGAGCATAGTGTGGGAAACACATTAGATAAGCTGACGTATTGACAATAAAAAACGTACGTATACCTACCCTACATGATTTTGTAAAAATTTTAAAATAATAAAACAAAATTCTATACAAGAATTACATTTTGATTGTTATACATACATACATATGTTCTATCTGACCCATATAGATAATCGGAGATTATAGCGTTGCTCTAGAAAATAATCATTTTCAAATTTATTGAAGATATCTATTCAAAAAAAAAAGTTTTCTATACAAGTTATCTATCTACGATTTTGCTATAAATGTAAATATCAGTAATGAATCACACTTTTCATCTGAGGAAAAATTTCATTTAGCTGTTGTGGTGAAATTCGTAATCCACCTTTAAGTACCTGCTTAGCGCTTTTCACTTAACATGTCTTAACCGCTTTTTTGTGTTCTTATTTTTTACGTGAATTACAAACAAAATGACGAAGCTAATTTATTGAATTCACAAGTTTATTAGCACATCAAAATAAAAATGAACAAAGCATATCGATAGTCAAGTGGCAAAAATAAAGAAAGAAGACAGCACTTTTAAACAAATAAACAAAGGAAGTCAACGTCGACAGCTGGTATCCGGATTGGAGGCAATAAAACCATTCGCCAATACAGATGCATGTACATTACCCCACATGAATGAAAATATATAATCAACTTAACAGATACACAGGCGCTAAATGGTAGGAAGTAAGCGATACGACGCATATGACAAAAATAAAATAAACAGAACAATATTGTAGCACTTTAGGAGAAAGGTTACGTACCTATACTACAAAAATATAAATTTTATCATAGCGACAGGAGCGAGGAGAAAACAATTCATAGTACTACGCATTGTGAATTTTCAAGATATGCGAATTTTTTGATAATTAAATACATTGTATACTGTTTAATTTATAAATATGTATTTAGAAGCTGATAGGCGTAAAAAAATAATTTATATAATAAAAGCCTTAACATATATGTAAGTATTACGAACATTTAAGGATATAAAATAATAAGAATAATCAAATGCAAAAATAAAATAAACAAAAATTGCAATTCACTCATGTAACAACTATTTTACGACGCTGAGGCATATGGAAACAATATAAAAACGTGAGTTTGCTAGTGCATGTGTATGAATGTATGTATTTAATTGTTTCACAAATGTAAACAATTGTATTCATATAATAAATATATTCATACATATGTACATACATACATAGGTGAATAAACTTTCAATTTTTATTGTGAATATTCAATTTAATATAGCTTTATAGGCGAACACTGCCAACTCAGGAGACTTTGACCCATAATAATTGCTTAAAAATTTACAAAATTCGTATATTGTTTTTTAAAGCTATATTATGTACCCTAAGCGAGGTTTAATGCAAAGTGTTTAATTTTAAATGGAATCAAAAACAATAAAATGCAAAATTGACATTTCATTGAGATAATTTTTTATATTACAGGTATAGATATTGACAAGGAGTAGTTTTGCTCTACATTGAATCCGCATTTGGAATATCCACGAAAGAAAATTGTATATGTATGGAGGTTTGTTTGGTAAATAGTAAATACCAACAACGTACTTATAAAACTATGCCAGAAATTATAGTATAAAGCTATGACGTCAATGGAGGTATATAGTATATATGTGTGAATTTACATATGTATATGTAGGTGTTATTTGTGCATTCGTAGACGGAGAATTAAAACATGAAGAAGTAAAGGATGTGCACAGCAATAACAGAATTATTACACATAACACTTCAAAATAACAATTGAATCACTCTCAAAATTATTACACATTTTCTAAATATCTATTGATTCACTATTTAATAAAATAAATAAAAAATCTATAAAAATAAAAATAAAATGTTTTGCTAAGAAATGAAGTCAGCATTCGAATTAGTTGAAAAGATAAAAAAAAATCGCATAGTACCCAATGTGGTTATTATATTAAGCTCCTATCTGTTTTGAAAACTTTTGTTTTGCTTTTTAACTTCGTTACAAGAGTCAAGAGTGACTACGTGCCGTTGTAAGAGCACTGAGTGGCGAGTCTAACGTGTGTGTCGACAACAGGAAAATGGCGTCAATACAAAGACGCAAAAAACCGGAACCAAAAGCAGATGCAGAGGTGGTGGTGTCCGACAGTTAACAGATGTGATGCATATATGTATGTACATACATACATACATACATATTTAGATGATTCCAAGCGGAAAAGTCTGGCATAACAAATGCTTATATAAGGCTTATATGAGCAACAGCTAAGAAATAACCCCCGAGCGAATCATTCAATAACTACCTACCTTAGAAATTCGCTTGTTTACCAAAACAGGCATCCAATTTTATCTGCTCACTTTTCTTTTTCATATTCGTAATGTCGAAAATAGCGCCTGCGCCAACACGGGCACTCTTCCAAGCTTGCTTTTATTTTAGAAAAACCAAATTGATTCTTATACATAAGTATATTCTATCACAACTTTTTTTTTGTTTCAGGCTTGTATTATGTAAACTTTCAATTTTCAACTTTTAAACCTCTTTAACCTCAAAGAAACCGCTGTGTACAAATAAGATTCTCTTAACCATTTAATTAATAATTTTCTTATTATTGTATTTAGGTAAATAATTTTAGGCAAATAAAAGGCATAATTTCAAAACCAATAGGGACAATAATACGCACCACACAATGGCACTGTAAATAAGCAAAACAACACCAAATTTTACCATTTGCCTAGCATTTAAAAGTCAACAAATACAGAAGTAAATAAGAAAATGAAAATGCAAAAATAAATGGAACTAGATAAGTAATGGAAAGAAAACTGGTATGTACCTACGTAAATGAGACACAACCACAAATGTACATACACAAAAACAAAGTTAGCCACGAAGAGATACTCGCTGCTTTAACGCCGATAAAAGGTAAACAACACTTCAAAATAAAAACTAACAACACCTAAAAAAATGTAGTAGCTTGAAAAAATGCCAGACAAAATGACGAGAAAGCTCTCAAAAATGGCTGCTGAATTGAGTGGCTTCTAAAATAGCAACGATTTATTAACGTGGCAAAACAACATCGAATTGATTTGCGACTTTTACATAGATACTTATTATGTAGGCTGTTGTAGATAATAATAAAATACAAACGTATATATGCACAATTGTAAAACTACTTACCGCCAAGCAAATCTTCGCCCGTTTTTGGTGGAGTCGAGGTCATCTTGTTGGATTTTAGTATATGTGTGTGTGCTTTTGGGCGCTTGATATACACAGTCTGCTTTTAATTCCACACTTCTTGTTTATTTATAAAGGTATCACTAATCGACGGACGGCTGGATATGTGCGTTGTAAATTTACGTGATTTGTAGTGAGCGTACTTTTTTAAGTTCGAAATGTAATTAAAACAAGTTAATACTAATAAAACGATTAACCTCACAACCACAAACTCAAACCAAGAAATTATGCGTAAGAGATGTCCTATCAACCAATAATTTGCTTTTAAATTAATTGAGGCTCCCACTCATTCAAACAATCCGTTTAAAATTGAAAAACACGAATGTTTTTTTAATTAAGAACTTTGCAGGCTTGTGCGAACACTATTTTTCACAAAATAGTTTTTACTTCAAAAACTTTAGTATATCGCTAGAACTGATACTGCAATTTTACTTTTGTTTAGTAAAACGCCTATAATATCCCTAATGCGTTTTAAATAAAAGCGTTCGAAGCGAATGGTATATATGTATGTATATATGTATATATATATCGCAAATGTTTAAGATTTCTACAAATATTACCGTTCGCGGCGAACGAAAGTTAACGAATGGCACGAAGCGGCGACTTCTGCAAAGAACGAGCAGATTTTATTGAATTTATAAAATGTGGCCACATAGAAAAAAGTAGATTACCTAAAGCCATGTTTACATGCAGTATAATTACATTGAAGAATTAACGCAACTATTACTTAATAATAATTTAGTTTCTAATAACAGTTTGGTACATTTTTATTTACATAGGTCCTTTACTAATTGAGGTTGATTTTATACAAAAAGTAAAGCAAGTTTACATAATTAACTTATTCAATCTTTCAACTTTTTACTATAGAAATTTATATTTAATTATTTTTTTTTAATACTACGTAATTAACATATAATTTGGTTTAATAATTGTATGTACTTATGATTTTATAAACAAATCTTTTCATATTTTTGTTTATAAACTTGAGTTGAAAATCAAATCAACTTCTTATCGTTCTATGTTTTATTTGACATTCGTAAATATGCATACCCACATACACATCAGTGAATTAGCAGAAGAAACAACTACCAAAATAACAAACGTGCCCTTTTTCTTTAACAGCGTAGCAATTTTGTTCCACCTTCTATTTCAATTCCTTAAAATGTTTAATAATATTTATCTTTAAAAAGACGACAGTTGAGCATTGCTGATATCGAGAACTTAGGTTTGCAGCCATTTTTAATTGTATATAATTACAATAATTGTGGAACTACGGTGAAACATGAGAATCGCGGATGTGCTCCGCCGGTTGGATGCTTATCCACGTACGCTCGAAGATTTCAGTGTGCGCACTGTAAGCGGCGCTGCAGGTATATATATTTTTTTTTTTATTAAATTATTAAACAAAATTCAACAATTAATTCCACTATTTGTTTTCAGTTACCCTAATCAGCACCAGCATCATTGTTATACTGATATTTCTAGAATGCCTTGCCTATATGCGTCCGCACCTCACAGAGGAGCTGTTTGTAGATACTACACGCAATCACAAGCTACGGATCAACTTGGATTTAACAATACACAATTTGGCTTGCAGCTGTATGTAATTATAATTTTCACATTTGCCTGTGATTTACAAATATTTTTGTTTTTGTAGATGTCTCACTGGATGCAATGGATTCTTCAGGTGATCAACATTTACAAGTTGATCATAATATTTTCAAACATCGTCTAGATTTACAGGGTAATCCAATGAAAGAAACTGAGCCCATAAAAGAAATTGTTGCTGTGTCGCCATCAAATAAAAATACCACCTGTGGTAGTTGTTACGGCGCCGAGCGTAATAGTACACAGTACGTTTCATGGATACATAAAACCTCTTTAAGTGGAATTTTTAAAAATTTTCTGCTCATTTAGATGCTGCAATACTTGTGAAGAAGTGTTGGAGGCTTATCGCCACATGAAGTGGAATGTGCAATTAGATAAAATCGAACAGTGTAAGGACCAGTTTAAACGCAATGATATTGATGCATTTAAAGAAGGTTGTCGGGTGCAAGGCCACTTAGAAGTTAATAGAGTAAGTATAAGTGCCGGTAAATACAAAATGTATAGTAAATCTTGTTTATAAACAAAATTTCAGATGGCTGGTAGTTTCCATATAGCACCTGGTAACAGCTTCTCAATTAGGCAATTTCATATACATGACTTTCAATTCTCTGATGTGAAATTGGACCACACAATTAATCACTTGTCTTTTGGTGATAAAATTGAATTTGCCAAGACGCACCCACTTGATGGGTTACATGTGGAATCAGACAAAGGTAAGTAAAAAAAATATAGTAAACTTATTAAACTGACAGCAGTAATTATGACCCACCAATACCCCGTCCTTGGACTGTCAGCTAGGCAGAATTCTGCAACTACAAAGGCAACAACCCACTAATACTCCATTCTTCCAGTTATTCCAAACAATAATTTTCAAAAACAAAAAAATTTTATGTGTTTAATATACATATAATATATAACTTCTAAATGAATTCCATTAAATGATTACTCAAAACTTAGTATTACGTAAAAATCCCGAAAATATGTTGGACATGTCGCTGTCATGCATGCCTTACAAAATAATTTATTTTAGCAACGAATACCGGTACCAATAGCCATAAAAGTACCAAATGTTCCTCCACCCTGCAACATCACTTTTCCCACATTGTTTATTAATTCGCGTCCGCGCAAACCATACCTGCAAATCAGTGAAATTATTAAAAATCTTAATCATCTTCATTCGTTCGAACAGCAATCTTTGAGCCGCATTTTTCTGGCCCATTATGTAATTAAATGAAGTTGCATCAGCCGCTTCGTTATTAAGCGCAATACTCACCGCAACGCAGAGAAGCCGCCAAAGAGTGCACCACTTGCCATGCCCACACAAAAGCCAATTGTGAATCCAGTCTTCATTTTATCAAAACATGATGGGCCTTGTGCTTGGCCAAAAGCTCCACTTGGCAAAGCTGGCATTCTAATTTGTTAGCTTACTTCGATTAGTAAGTTTATTGCACGTGGAATAATGTTTTTGTTCCGCGGTAGACAAAAGTTAATTTTGGTTTGTTTCACAACCGAAGCTTAAAGTTATATATTCGCAAACCGATCTAATGGATTATAGAATTTCTTTCCATGCGAATTACACGCGATTTCGTACTATGTCGTATATTTTTTTTTGTGAGAAATGTCATAAAGACAAAGAGAAAAATGACAGCGAAAGTGCGGTAATAAACAGAGAACACCTACGTAAATTCAACATTCTGTTCTCAGGTTTTCAGTAGAAATTTAAAATTTGTGAATTATTAAAACATCTGTAAATCCTTTTATGGTGTTGATTTCACTTATTTTACGACTCTGTAACAAAAACATTGAAAACTTTTAAAGCGAATTTTATAAATTAACATGTGGCAAAATGAGTTAAAAGTGAATTAATAACACAGGGCGCCCTCTAGTTGTGACTTTCTGTAATCGTAAGAGGAAACAATATCACTGTATTTTACAATTTCTTTCCATTAGTGCCATTTTAGCATTAAAAATAGGTTTTTGTTAATATGCAACACTTTTTAAAATATATTTATTTATTTTTATAGACGTAAAAAGCGAAATGTATAATTACTATTTGAAAATTGTGCCTACAATGTATGCAAAAGTGAAGAGCCCGCCCATACATACCAACCAGTTCTCAGTGACGCGCTACAAGAAGGACCTTTCGAATAGGGAGCGTGGAATGCCGGGTATTTTCTTCAGTTATGAATTATCGCCGCTGATGGTGAAATATGAAGAAAAGCAAAGGTAGCACTAAATATTTAAACAAATTTATAAACCAGTATACTCAAGTTTTGTTCGTAGATCATTTGGCCACTTTGCCACGAATTGCTGTTCTATAATCGGTGGGGTTTTTACTGTTGCTGGGATTATTGCCGTCTTCCTGAACAGTTCGTTAGAAGCATTGCAGCGTAAATTGGAAATAGGAAAGCTGAGTTAACAACAAACGCGATGCCCAATATTCTTTACGAAAGTTTTCAAATTGTTTACATGAATTTACCAGACTGCAGGTTATGGTTATAGACCACTTACGACTAATTGTCGCTTCCTACTAACTACATTTACATATATGTATGTATGTATTATGGGAAGCGTTTGCGTGCACATTCCGGTGCTGTGTTTTTTTAAGAATCTCTTCTATATATCATACGCATTTAACTTTATGCTTGTATCGTTAAAATTTTTGTTTGTATTAATTTGTGTTTTGCCTCTTACTTTTCACATGTCCAACATTTTTCTCTGTGTATAATGGATTTTATATATGGACTATTCCAAAAGTGTAAATTTTGTTTTATATTTTAGCTCAAATTCGCATAATATAATATTTATATAATATTCAATATCTTGTTTTTTATTTTAAAATTTATGTGGTACGTTTGCCTACAGATATGAAACCAGACGTATTGGAAAAGTACTTAGCGTTATTCTCTGTTTGCGATTTCTCAGCCGCCTGTGGGTTTACGATTTCCAAGCCTTGCAATGGTGTAAAAGCGACACTTGAAGCTGTACCGGAAATTTGTCGTTTCACAGTAGTGCTACCACCGTAGACCTGTTGTTTCTGTAAGTTCTTTTGCAGCGTTTTGCTAATGCGCACCTTGGTCTTTTCATCAACTTGTGGTAAACGTATACGACCTGTGCCAGTTTTGCCAATTGTACCACGCGAATAACCCAGATCACCTTGGTAGGCATCCTCTTCGATCTAAAAAGTGTTTTGATTAAAACTCAATTCGCAGTTAATTTAAAAATCTTCACACTTACATCACCAAAGTTCATGCGATTCGCTTGTTTACGGAATTCCGTAAGAGCATATCGCTCCTTCATCTTACGTACACGTTTGCCACCACGTTTTTTCTTGCTACCCTCTATGGGCTTACTTAATGGTTTGATAAATTTGACTGGCGGTGGCTCTTGCAACTTGTCCAACTTTTTTTCGATATCCTCCTTGAACTTTAAGCCTACTTCACCATGCACACTCTCATGGCAAGCATCAACACGTGCCGCGAGTACAGCCTTAGCTGCAACTAAACGTGCTGCTTTTCGTCTGAGATCCTGTAAATATATGAGATGTTTTGGAAACGTTCATATATATTTAAAAAATGTACATTTTAAAACATTAACGAACCGGTGGCGTATCTTGCACAATCTGTGAGAAGTAAACATAACCAGTGTGGGGTAGCATTTGTGTTTTGGAGAAACTATAAATATTTAAAATAAGCCAATGTTGAAACAAAAGTACTACAAATCATTTACCCTGCTAAAGTTTTCTTTTGTGAGCCCAATACTTGCACATTACAAGCAGGCATTTTCGATAGTTTGGTTAAACCACCCGCAATACCTAGTAATTTTGCTGCGGTCGAAGCACCAACGATCATTGATAGATTTGGTGCAATAAAAGTCATTCGACTTTCTACGTACTCGTAGATATGAGATTTGTAGTTATTTAAATCAATGGCCATTTCACAAGCTTCATCAATCTGTGCCTTTTCTGCGGCTGTCAACTCAGTACTA
>JBAWJQ010005222.1:600000-770583 GCA_037783105.1 Bactrocera zonata | reverse complement strand
ACGATGGCTGCTATATATATTTCTGGCCTAATAATGAAAATGCCTATTTATCAACGAAAATGTTTTTTTTTTTGTTGGATTTGGCTCGTCTTGGAAGACCCACACGGTCGATTGCTGTTTTGTTTCGGGCTCATACGCATAGATCCATGATTCGTCACCTGTGACGATCTTATAAACGTCTTTTGAAGCACCGCGATCGTATTTTTTCAGCATTTCTTTACACCCTTCCACACGAGCCTTTTTTTGAGCGATTGTCAAATTGTGCGGGATCCAACGAGAACAAACCTTTTTTACGGCCAGGTGTTCATGCAATATCGAATGTATGCTGGTGGGAGAAATGCATAGGCATGCCTCTATCTGAAGGTATGTTACATGACGGTCTTGCATTATCAGTTCACGTACGGCATCGATGTTTTCTGGCACAACGGCTGTTTTTGGACGACCTTCACGGAATTCGTCTTTGAGCGAGCGTCGGCCACGATTGAATTCGTTGTGCCAGTTTTTCACAGTGTTATAGGATGATGCTTCATAGCCATACAAAGATTTTAGTTCATCGATGCACTCTTGTCGTGATAATCCACGTTGAAAGTTGTGAAAAATGATGGCACGAAAATGTTCACGAGTTAATTCCCTTTTTTGACCGAGATGAATTTTTTAATTCCCTGTAAATAAAACAATTCACGATTAAATGACAAAACGTTCTGAGTGATGTTATGCTAAAAAATGTCAAACTTTCCAATGGAAACATCAGATTGCACCTGGCAACATTTAGTGTTGCCTAGTCCAGAAATATATATGTATAGCAACCTATGTAGAAAAGGTCGTAAGATTGTTTGAAAGAAAAGTGGAACAGCGTGGGATAAGCAAAATCCAGCTAAATTAGTAGGCTCAATGAAATATGGTCCATTAGAAGTTATTAAAATAATTGGACATCGAACTATTTTTGATTTTATTAAAACATATAAATATACTTTTAACCTATAGCCTTTTCATCTTTTATTCTTGAAGTGAAAGCAGACTTTTTCTGTTTGGTTTAAATGACCTTTTATTTTTGTGTGAAATCATTTGGAAATTAATTACATTATGGGTTCTTAGTTTTGCTTAACAGTTGCTATTTATTCATTTTGTATCATGTTTATTTATATCGATTCTGGTAATCGATAGATTTATGATGAGTAGGTGATTGGCTGCTGGTAATGTTTCTATTCTGGAAGGAACGAAGGAGTTCTCTTCTCGCTAATGATAAGATTAAACCGCCTACGATTGAACGTTATTGCCTTGTATGTTGTGTAGAGGGGGATGGTGTGATTAGGGATTGAAATACAATGTATTTTCCCATCAAAAACTGCATTTTCCCATCTTTGGTAGCTTAAGGGCCCCCTTTACGGGGTGCAATAAAAGCTGTCCAACTTCTTTGCTCGCACACCAGAAATTATTGAATTAAATGTGTGTGTGCTGACTCAGTACTTTTCGGCAATTATGAAATTGAAGAAATGCTTCCATTGTTTAGAACTGCTACTTGCAGAGATCGCCTACCAGTTGTCCGAAATGCCGGTTTCAACAACACGACAACCGATAATTGGAAATGCGGCAAAACAAAGCAACGTGAATTGGCTAAGGAGGGGAGGAGAGAAAAACGTTTCTTCAATTACCAGCAAAATGTTTTTTTTTTTATTTAACTAAGGTACACATATACATAACTACTTACTCATACGCATGTGTTTGTGTTTAGTTAGAAATAAGCAGCATAAGCTCAACTGTGAAAATAACGGAAATGAAGGCGGTAGCTACTTGCAGCAGAGCACAGGATACAAATGTTGGCAACATGCAGGGCAATATCTGACAGGCGAGCGTTGAGAATGTGTGTGCGTGTAACTTACATGTGTACATATATAACAGTTGTGGTCTTAGTCGCAGGCTTTTGGGTAGCATACTTTCTGGCGTTGAGCCAAATAGAAGGAAAATTAAAATGAAGGAAATCGCTGCACATTGAGGCGCTGTAATGGAGTTGCCGAAAAATATCAGGCCGGCAGTAAGGCCAGCAGTCTACCTACTAGCACCCTCTGCTACGCTTTGGGCTGCTGTGCGTATAGAGAGAGGGAGAGAGGGGTGTTGTACCCCACTTACCTTGTTGTTGGCTGCTGAGCTGCTACACTCTTGCTTCACTCGCTTTCATATTAGTTTATTTGGGTCATGTTTTTATGCCTGACTACTTGTCGGCGCACCGTTACAGCCACATACATAGCTGCAGGCACAAACCCTTGCACACAAACGAACATATGCCGCATACGTAGCATAGCATATAAGTAAGTATGTATGTGTTGAAAGTAACTAAGTAGGGCTGTTGGTATGTTGAGCGCCGGCGTTCAGCGAGAAAAATGCTGCCATGCTTGTATGTGGCACTGCATATTTGCTGTTGCATTTTGGTTTGTGGCATGTGGCGCATGCAGTTTATATATTTCAGCTATGTACATTTTTCGTTTACTTGCTGGCGTCTTTGTGAAAAAGCCAAAGCGGTGTTTTGTGTGCGCTCTCGATTTCCAACTGTTTTCGATATTTCTGTCATGCGATCATAAATATTGAAAGCTGCTGACAGGCGAGGCTGCCAGCAAGGCATATATTATGTAAGTTCACCATCGGAGCCGCTGATGTCAGACTATGATAGCATGTAGTTGACTTTTCTATACTACTGTGCCCAAAAAAGAAGGCATTTAAATTTAAACTGCGCGCGTCGAAGGATTTGGAGAATTATTTTTTTTTAGATTGGTAGTACTATCAGTCACATTTATGTCAAATTTCATGTCAAAATATTCATTAGTGTTTGAAATACGTGTCGTTTTGTGAGCTGCTAAAAGGAAGATTTTCTTTTTTTGCGATGTCGAAATTTGTTAAGCAAAGAATTTGCATTAAATTTTGTTTACGGAATCAATTTCCTGCTGCGGATACGTTGAGGATGGTGCAGAAAGCCTTTGGTGATGAGGCTATGTCTAAAAAAAATGTTTACAAGTGGTGTAGTGAGTTCCAAGTGGGGTGCGATGGGGCATAATCATGCTTCTGAGTAAGCAGTTACATTCGTAGGGCTATATCCAATTTTTTTCTTGCGTCTTTGCCGCGCACCCTGGAAATGTGAACAACCCATATGTAAGATGCGGTGTTCAACCAGTGTGAACCCTGGGGGCACGGCTGAAAGAGAGAAGAAGCCTCAGCGAGGTCACTCTCACACTTTCGGTTTAAGGGTTTACTGAAGTCCAAATTCGGTAACTGTTCACCAGAGGTGCGGCTGGGAGCGGGCGTCGTTCTTTAAACAATCGGCTCGCTATATAAATGTGCAGAAATTTATAGCTGGGTTTTAGACCCGCCAAGTAGAAACCACTCCCAATGAAAAAGAAACAAAAACCCCAGACCCCACTTTAAATGACAACCACACTAAACGTATAGAAGATAACGATTTAAGGGCAATGTCCGGTCCCAAACGGAACAAGGACGGAGACGAGTAAGTCCTTGTACTATTTGATGAAAGACTCAGTCGTCGAGTCTTGGAATTCTCTACGGTGGATGAGCGTCTGTCCACAATCCGCATCAGAGCAAAAATTTTCAACATAACACTGATTTGCATCCACGCTAGTTTCCACCACAAGACACAATCTACTTGGTTGTCACCGGATCGAATAGTTCAAAACCAGATCGTGTATGTTGTGATAGATGGGCAACATGTTTCCAGTGTTGTTGACTTTCGTACGCTTCGAGAACCTAACATCGATTCGGATCACTATTTTGTTGTAACAAAGTTACGTGTCCGTCAACAAATACAGGGAAGGTACGAGAAGCGGCTACCACAACCGAAAGCTAAAGGGTTTTTTACTTGACTTGAACTCCTGCTATCTGGGAGCACTCACCAGCAACTTAGTATGAGGGAACTGTGGGATGGGAGAAAAACCGGACAGACTCCCTCGCGAGGTTACGGTTAACCACAACACGAGCAGGGTGGGATAAATATCTAGAGTTAAAGAGGGGCGCGAGTCGCATGGGTAGACAGCGATAATGATCGAAAACTCAACGAAAAGATGCGGCGACTAACAGAAGGTTTCAATGCTGTTGCATATTCTTATAGGGCCCAAAGTGTGCGATGTTCAGAGCATACTGAAGTTGTGGGGGTAACACTTCTCCAGCCTGCTGAAGGGCAGAGAAAGCGTAAGATTTGGAGATGGCGAATCTTATCATCCAATCCATTGCCGGACAATGATGAGATTCGAATAGCAATTACGCGCCTAAGGAATAACTAAGCGACAGGGGACGTGAACTACCGGCCGAGCTATTAAAATATTATGAAAGGATGCTCGACGATTTGAACCTAAGTGGGCTCTGCCCAATCCACAAAAAAGGAGATCGGACCGACTGTTTTTGACTTAATTTAACACGTAGTATTCCTGTGAAACAATCCAAGAATGGACTTAATCGAACTGCAAGTTATCTCAAGCAAACTTCTGTAAATTTTTTACTCATAACGGCGTATCTTTCGTTATCAAGAAGAGGGAAATAGTATTCCTGGCAGGAGAATATACTTAGTATATTTCTTGTAAAAATAAAATAAGTGAAATGCTGGATTGCTGCCATATTTATGCATTTTTAATTATTTATTCTGAAATTTAATTAATTTTTCTTAATTCACATAAGCATAATGATATATAGTATGTACATAAGTATAAATACATAAATATAACACTTTGTACAAGCAATAAACGTTTGCAACTTTTAAAGCGAATGACTTTCATTACAGCCGAAAGAGTAAATCAAATATTTACAAATATAAATACGCAGCGCAATAAATTCAGACTTGACGACGCAAAGCAAACAGCTGCAGACTCGTGGGTAGCCATATGTGCATGGCGAAATTTATGTAGTATTTGTATCAACTGTGGTGGCGTGTGGTGCGAATGAAATATATAGTTGTGTTGAAGGCTGCAAGTAGTAGAAGGAAAAATCGTAGAAAATGTTATGAAAAATACTTATGTTTTTACATAATATACTTATGTATGTATATATGAAATGTACGTGGGTATGTAAATATATTTACATACTTAAGTGCGCTTGCTTGTGGGTGTTTCTCTGGGCTGTACTTTAATCCAGTTGGAGGTATTCCCTGATTAAATAGCTATTTCATCACCGCTCCGAAATGTGGGTGACTGTTTTTTATAAGGTAGTAAAACTCAAAATTGCTGAGCAATGAAGGTTATGATACATACTTGTATATTTTATGATGATTTTCTATTATAATTTTTTTCTATTATAATTTAGATATAATATTATTCTAATATTATATCTAATACTAGTAGACCCGGCAAACGTTGTTTTGCCATATAAATAATTTCCTAGTAATTTTTAGTGTAGACAAAATATAGCTTACTTATTGCAAGTATGTATGTATGTTAGAATGTGGTATATGCGTGAAATAAGCATGGAGCGCTGTGAACGATGAAGGAATATAAAAATAACAAAATGCAAACATTATTTTTAAGTTATTATAATTTATTCCTTAAAATAAATTATATATCATTAATTAAACAATTACGACAGTAACACTATTAAACAATATTAATCTCTTAATGCTATAGCGTGAACAATATTTTTTGTTAGTCCATCTTTAGCTAACACAAACAAACTTGATGGTTTACCCACTCGAGAGCATGCCACGTATAATTGTCCGTGTGAAAAACATGGTGTTCTCAAATCTAATCCACAAACAGACATCGTTTGACCTTGGGATTTGTTGATAGTCATTGCAAATGCCAATCTAATTGGAAACTGAATACGTTTGAATTGAATTGGCACATCTGTAGGTATAATAGGAATCCGTGGTATGAGTATATTTTCACCTCTGAACTTGCCATTTAAAATCCTGGCTTCGATCACGTTTTTCATTAATTTTTGAATGACTAATCGCGTACCGTTGCACAACCGGGGCGGGTTCAAATTACGAAGCAAGATAATTGGAGATCCAACCTTTAATTGTAAATTATGCGGTGGCATGCCTGGCAAATCCAGTGAGTTCAAAAACTCTGTGGGAAAATTTACTGCTTCGCTGTCGTCGCAAACCTGGCAACAACATTTGTATCTTCAGATTTAAATTGTCAACGTCTACATTTTTTTCCGCTAAATTCGCTCTTTCTGCAAGCCACTCATGATTTGTATATATCGGGAAATATTTGTTCAATGAGAGTATCTTGCGAATCAGCGATTGTGCAGAAATCGGTCGGTAATTTTACGTATCCAGTTTCATCTATAGCAACTTTTCCATCACCGATATCTAAGAGTTGTTTTGAAAATGTTTCAGCGGATGGATCTTGAAGCATTTGAACGCGCATATTTTTTTTAGCTGTAATTTTTCAACATTACTCCACAATGGAGATGATTTTAAGCAAGCGTTGATCTCATCAGCGTATGTTGAACGTGGAATGACTGGAAGTGTTTGTCTGAAATCACCTGAAAGGACCAACAGAGTTCCGCCAAATAGTTTGTCACTGTTTTTAATATCTTTCAATGTCCTGTTCAACGCCTCAAGTGAATGTTTGTGTGCCATAGTACATTCATCCCAAATAATAATTTTACACCGTTTTAGCACTGTGGCCATGGACGATTGTTTCTTAATGTTGCATACTGATTGTTTCTTATTATTTATAAAATAGGAATGATTAAAAGTTAATATGGGAGTTACACTGAGATAGCAAAATAATAATTGTCAACGTTACTACTACACTTGATGCATAAACTATAATGATGGCCGATAACTGTGTAGGTAGTGAGAAAGAAAGGAGACCTGCTTCGTTCTCATCCCTACTCCGTGCTATTTACTGGTTCAGAAGTGACACCTGTAGACATCTTGCGGGGATAACTAATTAAATGACGATTGATCAGTTATCGACCGGAGAGGAAAAATGATTAAATTACTAAAATGGCTATTAAAAAATAATGGTTGATTGTAGAAGGGTGAAAATTGAGGATTGTATGTATTTTTGTATGTTGTATCATAAAAAAATAGAAATTAAAAATTTTGTCTAAAGAATAAAAAAAAAAAAAATTTGGGATGGACTACCCCTAACATTTAGAGAGATGAAAAATAGATGTTGGCCGATTCTCATAGATACCGGATAAGCACACAAAATTTCATCAAAATCGGTCAAGCCGTTTCGGAGGAGTATGGCAACAAAAACTGTGACACGAGAATTTTATATATATAGAAGATTAAATATTTATGCATAGATTTGACAATACAAATGGAAGGAAGAGCTCTTTTAGCAAATTAATATATTTATATTCTTTTAAAAAGTACAAAATATATTTATATACAGGGTCCGAAGTGCACTCGAAGTGTAACCAACTTAAGACCGTTCACGCAGCTATCGCACTAGGATCAGCTGTTTATAAATTTTCTGAATGACAGTTCGGAGTATTGTTCAGAAGTGTACTAACGCGTTTTGCCAAAAGGGAACCCAAAAAAAAAAAAAATGATCAGCGATGGAATTCAAACGTAATAGTGTGATTGCTTTATATTTAGCTATAAAATCACAGCTAGCAATTGTTCGTGAGCTCAAACACTTTAATGTGAATAAAGTGTTTTGTTTTTCGCACCATCACTCGTTACAATGATACTGGTATCATCGCAAAATGCCATGGAGGGGGTCATCAAAAGACTGCAACGTCACGTGAGATGGTTCGGAAAGTGATGAAGCGAAATGGGTAAATAATTGAAAATATCCGACCGCAGCCTCCTACGCATATTGCAAAATGAGCTTAAGGTCAAGCCTTACAAGTTCCAAAAAGCCTATGATCTCACATCGAAGCAGCAACAAGTAAGACTTGAGAGAGCGAAGCAGTTGCTTCGCTTGGCCGAAAGCGATCAAATTCTGAACATTGCGTTTTCTGACGAAAAAATTTTTCCAATTGAGCAATTCGTAAACTCTCAAAATGACAGGGTTTACTTGACCGATCGTTCATACGAGAATCTAAGTCATCGGTTGGCCACCAAGAGGCAGCACCCGCCACAAATAATGGTTTGGGCCGCTGTCATCGCAGATGGGCGCACTTCAATTGTTTTCATGGAGCCTGGCGTCAAAGTAAATGCGACATATTATCAGGAAAGTGTACTGGAGGCTGCTTCCAAGCCGTGGGCAAACAAAAATTTTGGTCGCAAATCATGGACGTTTCAACAAGACTCAGCACCGTCTCACAACGCGCGAGTGAACCAAGAATGGCTGAAAAACAACGTTCCGAACTTCATTACGACCACACAATAGCTCTCGAATTCACCAGATGCGAATCTAATGGATTATTCTCTCTGAACTACTTCGTAGAGCAAGATCCGAAGTAAAAAATATAAATATATAAAACCATTGTCCGTGAGTGAGCCAAAATACCGGCAAGTCACATTCGGGCAGCTTGCGTTTCGTTTTTTGACCGTCTCAAGGCCATAGTTAAGGTAAAAGGTGATCATATCGAACAAACGTGAACGTGGTCTGAATTTATGATTATTTTCACACATTTTGTACTTCAAAATAAATAAAAATAATTTTCCAAACCGAATTATGGCTTTTTTTATCGGTTACACTTCGAGTGCCGGATCTTAACGATTGTTGAAAGTTATTTCTGTATTTATTCATTAAAAAAGGAAAAAGCGATGTTTGTAAATCAATACTGTTCTGATTAAAGTTCAATATATAACATAAATTTTGGTAACATTCGGGTAGAAATCCCAAAAATATCGATATTTTTAAACAACTTATTTCCAATCCATCCATTTCGATGAATCGATAAATTTATGCCAAGAGTATGATAAAAATATTGTAAATTAAATTATTAAATTTGTAGGAAATTTCGGTAAAAAATTGCAAATATATCGACATTTTTTAAGGTATTTTATAAATAATCGATTTCGATATATTGATACATTTCATATTAATAGTGCGGTAATAATTTTTTGAACAAAAAGTAATAATTTGATAGTTGTTGTTGCTTGTAAATAATTATTATAATAGACAAATAAGCACATTTCGATATTTTTGAATCGATACTTCTTCTGTTTCACTTTTAAATAACATTACAAATAAACAAAATTAACAAATATACTGATATTTTATAAATAATCGACTTCGATATATTTTATATTATTAGTACGATAATAATTTCTAAACAAAACAATATTTTGATAGTTGTTATTGCTTATAAATAACACTGGTCAACAAATTTGTATTTTTTTTGTCACATGTAAATTTATATCAAATTTTGAATATACTAGGGCCACCAAATAATAATACATCAATGAAAAAAATGTACACATCATGTTTTCTTGGGACATCAAAACATATATTTTCGTAAAAAGTACAAAATTCAGCCACACTTACAGAATTATTTCCTAATATCTAATAGATATTTTTGATTTTCCTGAATATTTGGCTTCCGATAGGTCCCTTTTAAGTCTCCAACAATAGTCTGCTAGCATACCTGGACTCCATTTCCCTTGATATCGCTTCTCCTGTCTTGATGGAACCTCTCACCTTGTTCGGCTTTCACAACACTTAAATTTGCCGGAAAGAAATCCAGATGAGAGTCTAGCTTATGTATTTTCAGGGACATATTACACCCCAAAGCTTTAAATGATATCATAAGTTCATTTATTAAATCTTTGTAATTTTCCGCTTTATGGTTGTCTAGAAAATTTTGAACAACATTCACAAAACATTTCCGGGCGAGTTTAATCTAGACCCCAAAAGCTCAGCGTGTTTTTTAGACAGATTTAAATCACGTACTAAATCGTTTAAGTCACGTTGTGTCAATAAGTGCGGTTCTTTTGAAATTGGCGGTTCATAACTTGAGTCACTATCTTCAGATACCTTATTATGCTGACAGAGAACAAATTCCGGACTAGAATTCTCACTTTTTGATCGATTTGGAGGCATCGGCACAGGCAGTTCGGCACTATGTAGGATGGGTCTCTTGGCCGAAGATAATTTTGGATACTGATAGTGTGTTTGGATTTGGTAGTGATACCTTTTGTTTGAGTCAAACAAAAATCACTTACATGATTCTTTGGTTCCATCCAAATCATTGGTATAGCAAATGACAAATTTCTAGGTTCTTGTTTAGCCCAACCTAAAAGGAGCCTCACACACGTTACACAACATTTATGTGTAACCCAGGATTTGTCTTGATTCCTCACAGGAAAACCAGAATAGTCTAAATTGCACTGTTCAGTTAGTGATGTGAAATTTCGACGCTGAGATGTAAAAGTTAATTCTCCACACATATAACAAAAATTGTCCGGGTTGTTCAAACACTTTCGTGGCATATTTACGATCTAACTAATGTAAATAAAATGTAATTTAGCAAACACAATAGTTACACAGTCGACTAAATGCAGTTATGTAAACAAAGAAACGTAAATGAGAGCAGAAATGAATATGTAGCTGTCACAAGAAAACTGGATGTGATAGAAACAAAACTGTTATGTATTTTTAATGAGGGTACACTAACATAAATAAAAATCATAAAGTTCATGTGACAAAAACAGTGTTTACCAGTGTAATTATTAAAATAGACAAATAAGCACATTTCGATATTTTTAAATCGATACTTCTTCGGTTTCACTTTCAAATAACATTACAAATTTAAAAACGATAAATTTTATTTTATTTTTACGGTAATAATTTTTTGACGACAAAAAACAATATTTTGTTAGTTGCTTTGTCCCTTGGCCCTAATGGTTGATAGTAAATAATCAATAAAGTAAACAAATAAACGCATATCGATTCATTTAAATCAATACTTTTTCTATTTCATTTTCAAGTAACATTTAAAATTTTAGTTTTAGTTATAAATATCTGAGATTTATTGACAATCTTTCAAAGAATGTATCGATATTGAAAAATTCAGGCGCACATCTCTAAATAACGCTTAACGTATGCCATCGTTGCCATCTAAAGCTAACTTAATCCCACATACAATTAATTTCAATTAATTTGATTATACCAAACAACCAGCCTTTGCCTGAATAATCATTCATTATAATAGATATATTTGTAAAATAAATATACAAATTGATGAAGGTGACTTATTTGGAGTTTCCTCTAAATCCTTTATAAGCAAAGTTATACATATAAAAAATTTGTTTGGCAAATTGTAAGAAATTTATCACAAATTTTACAATAAAAATGTCAACGGCCAACTGAGCGATAACTTAAAGGCAACCAAGTTTGTATAGAATATGAGTAGAAGGAATGTAAAATAGCAGTTGTCCCTTTTTTATGCCTTCCATTAGACTTGCGTTGAGGTTGTGTGGCGCAATTCCATAAAATTGGGACCCCATTTTTTATTAGACGCATTTGACTCCATCAATCACGCGTCCCAGCCGCAACCGGGAACAAGTGACGTCAGCGAAAACCGTTTATTTACGCCGAGCAGTGTGCTGAGCTGACAACATTGACGGCCTCAGTGGTGGCCCAAACAGGCATAACAACAGCTAAGCCAATGGGGAGAGCAATCATGGCGAAAATGTCCACTGTTAGTGACAGCGGCGACGTCTGCTGCTGACGGTGAGTGTGACAGTGACATGGCATACTAACACACAAAACGCTTTGCCAGACACACAGACAGACACTTACACAAATGCTTTTGTTTTTCAGTGCCTCCTGTTTTGCCAAACAAATGCACATGATGCCCACTCTGTTTGCAGCGTGATTTATTCTAACGCTTTTTAGTAGTGTGCTAAAAATTAATAAAATCATTTTAAGCATTGTGTTGCTGTTATTTTGGCATGTGTGGAAGTTAAATGCAATTTATTTGAATTTCAAATATTGATAACCATTTATTTTTACCTTTTCCATATGATGCCAATTAATTTGGAACAGCATTTTATGATTTGATTTTTAGGCAAGCACTTAATCAAAGAAAAAAAAAAAACAAAAATAGTATAAAATCATAAATAAAAAAAAAAAAAAAAATACCTAGTTTTATCTGAATACTCGTTTATGTTTTTTGAATGCTCGAAGACGCTACCTTTAAATGTGTATTGCCTACCTTTAGGCACGACGTTGATAATTTATCCTAGTCATACACCTTCTCATATACAATAACGACGCAAACGTCCTGAGTTGGAATGGGTAATGTTGCAAAATTAATTTCTAAAATTTCCAAAATCACATTTGTCTTGTTATTTGCGCAACACTTCAAGCATTTTTTTTAATTTTTTAATACCAGGTAGTTATATAAGTACTCTGGTTTTTGTTTGAGGTGTTGGATGCCGCATTAAAATAATGTTAAGAGTGTGTATAAATATACCAAATATATACAGATATTAATTACAGTTTGCGCTAAGCCATATCGCTCATTCTGGTTTTGTCTAAGCTTATATTTAGGGGGATGTTTAAACTAATTAATTAATTATAAATTCTCAACATCCTTTTGAGCTTAAAATAACTACATGAAAAGAATGTTGCCGACAAAAAAACAACAAAAAAGGCCATAAAATAATTTGGATGACTGTAAAGTGAAGTTATTCGAGATAGCAGGCACTCTAAAGATATCAACTGAGCGTGTACATCATGCCATCTGTGCAAAGTGTATGCCACAGGAGCTCACTTTTAAACAAAAACAACGACGAGTTTATGTTTCGGAGCAGTGTTTGCAGATGGCAAGCTTATGGCGTCTGTATTTTGGGATGCGCGTGTTAACATTTTTAAAGACTACATTGCAAAAGGAAGGATCATTAAAAACGAATAGCGTTATCAAACCGTTTGAAAGACGAAATCACCGAAAAGCGGCAAAAGTTGGAAAAATAGAAAGTGCTGTTTCACCAAGACAATGCATCGTGTCACAGGTCAGTGAAAACCATTACAAAAATTCATGATGGAGCTTTGAATTACTTCCGCTTTCACAGTATTCTCCAGATTGAGCATCTAGCGACTATTTGCTGTCTCAAAAGAATGCTTGCTGGGAAGCAATTTGCGTCGAATGAAGAGGTAATCGCCGAAACTGAGGCCTATGTGGAAGCAAAGGTCAAATCTCTAAAACAATTGTATCGAAAAGTTGGAGGGCCGCTAGAACCAGCGTATCACCTTTGAAGATAACTGTGTTGAACAAACAAAAAAAAAAAAAAAAAAAACGTTTTTTTACAAAAAAAAACTTTACAATGGTAAGGCGGGGATTTTTCAATTGACCTGTTAAGTACATCCTGAACTGAGTACATTAAGTTGGCCGCAACATTTGAAACACACAGAAATTAGATGATCAGCATGACAAGCTGATATCATTTGGAAAAAACGACGATTTAGCTGTCTGTCCGTCTGTGTTTATATACGCGAACTAGTCAATCAGTTTTGAGATATCTATCAGTACTTTTGCACGCCACATTTTCTCTCCAAGAAGCCGCTAAATTCTCGGAATCGCCGATAGCGGACCACTATAGCATATAACGGCCATACAAACGGATCGATGAAAATCAAGTACTTTTAAGGAATCCTTTTTATTTGTGAAGGGCTTCAATAGCTTCGCTGCAGCCGAATTTAACGTTTTCTCTATGTTTTTCATTACCTTCTTGCTGTCTCAAAGTGTCCATTTGAAATGATTTTAGTCCCTCAAACTACTTTAAATTCCTTTAAAAAGCCTCAACTTGCTTAGCTTAAAAGCGCAAATCTCTAAGCCAATATTGTTCACCAAATGTATGTTTTTTACTGCGCCGCAACTACTTATATAAGACATACAATGCATACGCTTTTATGGTAAATAAGTAAAGTCAAATAAATGTTGCGCATACCACCTGTGGTACCCTTATGTTTTATGTGTCTTTTGCTGCGAACAAAAGCAGAGAGCAAAACGGTAAACATTTTAACATATTTAACAACGGCGAGCGAAACAAACGGTGTCAACAAAAAGCATTAACTTTTACAACTGACTTACTTAGGCTTTACAAAACGGTTGACTGTGGCGTAGGCACATAAAGTCGAAGGCGTTGTGGCAGCGTGGGTATGAGCGAGTTGAGCGCCAAATTGCATGAAAGGAAATGGAAATCGTTGATTTTTGAGTAGGTGCGAAATAAAATAAATATATTTTTGTGTTTATATATTTTGTTTTTTAACTTGAAAATACGATTTTAGTAAGTCGAAATATATTTCAAAAGTTTTTGTTAATTTGTTTATATTTGCTCAATAATTTTTTCTTCAAACTTAAAAAGGAATTTTTTACTTCCTGTTTCATGCATGAAGTAGCATCATTCAAAATAAAATTTGACTTCTTATTTTTATTATACTTGTAGGAGCATACATAAAAATATTTTAGAACAAATAAAAAAAATGTCGTTAACATTTTTTTATAATTTTTAGATCACATGTTCTTACAGGCAAACTTCTGCCACAAACATATATGTTTTTGCGGCACTGCAAGTTTACACCGTGTACTCGCAACCCTTGCTGCGCCATTTTGTTTATCCGGTTATTTTGTTGCAGATTTAAACGTAGATTATAAAGCTGTGGAAACCGCAGCCGAAACCTTCATGGCTTCAGCAAATGCAGCTGAAATGGAAAATGGAAATTTGTACAAGCGCTTATGGATGCAGTGACTCACATTACAAACACACAAAAATAAGTTATGGATGCATACATGTGAACTAGTCCGAGACTTGCATTGTTATACATATGTACATGCTTCATTCCATTTTTTACCTATATAAATACATACGTATGTTTACTCGCATTTGGTGAAAAAGTCACCTAATTACAGATTATATTAGCATAGCTGGCGCCAAGGACGTAGCCAGGATCTGAAATAGGAGGGGGCAGCTATTAATTTAAAATTTTTTTTTTTTAACTTACAAATTTTTATGCAAGTAGTAGACGTCTAGGATTTTCTGAAAATTTATTAATGATTTTTTCTTCAATGAGCTGTTGATGTTCTTTCACAAATGTGCGATGCACGCTCATCAGACATAATCCAGATAGTCTCTCTTCTCCCATCGTGCTTCGAAGCCAAGTTTTAACTTTCCTTAGCGTACTTAATGAACGCTCCACCGTTGCTGTAGTGCATGGTAATGTACATAATATTTTGAGAGCTTTTTGAATTGTAGGGGAAAATTCATCTGCCTGTTTGATCAATTCAACAACTTCAATTTCTCTTAATTCCATTTCTGATAAATTTTTATTTTTCCATAAATTGTACCAAAGTTTCAATTCATTGCTGACATCTAAATCGTAATGCTTTTCGAATAGTTTCGAGTTTTCAAAAACGGCTTCAATTGAACTTTTGAGCATATACAATGGATGTAACCGAGATAGCGCAAATGCTGGAGTTTCAAATCTTATTTTAAACGAAGCTGTTAAGGAGTCAAGATATGGAATCAAAATACAGCGTCGCCAGTACACATCTTCGTTGTTTGATGGAGGATTGCTTCTATGTTTTCTTCGCGCTTGTGCAAGGAGTTCATTCGTTACTTGCTCTGCATTGCTATGGTCGTTTTCAATTACCTCAATAATTTCAATTTAGGTGAGGCTATCGTCAACCAACTGAATAAAATTTTAAAACCTCTTAAAAAAAATCTAATAATGAATAATAATGAAAATATTAATTTTTCAATCTGTAGGGGAGGGGCAGCTGCCCACCCCTGCACCTACCTGGCTACGTCCTTGGCTGGCATCCTAATGTTTTTGCTTGGCTAAGTATATTTCCCTGTTATTTCGACCTTCTTTTGCTACCTTTGGGCAGTGAAATTCCTAAATTTTATGTTATTCATGTTTCCATAATAATTTATATATTTTTCTTTTAAAGTATTTTTTGGTGGAAATCATATTGTGAAAATATTATTTTTTTAAACCACATGCTGCCTTTTGGCCACATGTTTATTAAATGTATAAGAATCGAAATTTGTGTTTTGAGTAGTTACTTTACAATTACAAAAAACAACTACCCAAATTTCTACTATAAAATTTAGCCTTAGATCACTTCTTCTCATCGTAATAATATTATGTTGTCAAAAAAGTCTTGCGGTATTTTCGCTAGTTGGCGCTGAAAGCGCGTAGTTCTAGTTTTATTCGTCGCTTCGGGTCATGCTATACCTTTTTGGAAAGCTCATTTCACGCGCTAACACGTGTTTGATTGATTGTCGTTCCTTTTAAGTCGTTCGTGAGTTATAGCGCCGCAAACATGGAGCAAAATAAAGAGAAAATACGGCATATTTTACAGTACTACAACGATAAAGGCGAAAATGCATCTCAAGCCGCCAATAAAACTTGTGCAGTTTATGGACCCGATACAGTTTCCATTTCCACCGCTCAACGATGGTTTCAACGTTTTCGTTTTGGTGTAGAGGTGGTCGAAGATGCGCCACGCTCCGGAAGGCCTGTCGTCGAAAATTGCGATAAAATCGCTGAATTGGTCGAAACAGACCGGCATAGTAGTCATCAAACCGTTATAAACCATTTGAAGAAGCTTGAAGTCACTAAGAAGCTCGATGTATGGGTGCCACACGAATAAATTCAATAAAAAATACCGCAAGACTCTTTTGACAACCGAACCTTTCCCTCAAAAACTCGTAACGTCGACTCATCAGATGTTGTCATCGTCTATGTCTCTGCGCCATATAGCAAGATAGGAATATTGAGTGACTTATAGGGTTTAGTGTTTGTTCGTGGATGCGAGTGCAAGAACTGTTTATTTGATGACAACAAATATTATATTTCGTCTTGCTCTCGTTCACTGCCAGACGCCTCCGCTTGTTGAAACCAGTGATATCGATATCATCGGCAAACGCCAGCTGTTATACACTCTTGCAGAAGATTGCACCTTCCCTATTTAGTTCGGCAGCTTGAATTATTTTCTCCAAGAGCAGATTGAAGAAGGGAGTCGCCTTGTCTGAAACCTCGTATCGAACGCCTAAGAGAGGTCCTTCCTTCAGTTTTGCGGGAATAACAGATTCAGACATCACATCATAAAGGCAGCTCTTTTTCCTGCTGTCAAGAGATGTCGTGTGTCGATCCTCTTTTCACGGCAATAAAGCATTAATATATTGTAAATCAAGGAGGAAAACACACTCGAATTTATTTTTGAGAAGAGCTCTCACAACAAACTGTTCAAATAAAATATATGTATTCCCTCCTGAGGTTAAACAAGTGGCACTTGAGAAATGCTTCATACAAGTAAAGACATTTTCATTAGAATGGCCTTCAATCTTAAGTTATGATATCAGTTAAAGACTACGAAAATAATGAATGAAACTTATATTGGGTTGTTAAAAATCCCTAAATACTTGTAAGTTCTTATACTATATATCCTTTCTTATTGAACTTAATGTTTTCTACAGACCAAGGGAACCTACATACCCTCACGGGTAGTTCTACGAACACAATTAAAGAACAAACTCTAGTTGAGCCGAAAGCTGAAAATATGAAACAGAACTTTTGTACATTTGGCTCTCAGCCTTTATGTCGAGTAATGGTAGCTGAATAAAAGACTGAACACGAAAGCTGAGAATCGACATCACAGTTTTCTTTGTTTTGATTTGTAGGGTACATAATAGTAGCTGAATGAAGCGCTGAATACCAAAATTTGAAATTAATATCAGGTTTTTCAGTCAATGGGCTTCCATTCTTTATTCAACTTCAGAAAATGTTATCTGAATAAAACGCTGAATTCCCTAGTTAAAAATTTACAAAGCAGTATTTTTCCCTTTAGCTTTCGGTCATTATTCAGCTTCAGAGAATGATAGCTGAATGAGGCGCTGAATACCGAAATTGGAAATCCACACCAGATTTTTTGTTTTTTGGCTTTCAGTCCATATTCAGCTTCAGAGAATGTTGGCTGAATGATTAGCTAGCTGCATGTCAAAGCGCTTGAAAAATTCAGATGGAATTACAGTCTAACAGTGACTTCCGTGGTTGATTCGAGCTTAAGTGGACGTATTATCAATTAGTCTAGTCAATCTAAAGTTAGACAAAAATATGTAATATTTTACATGTGGGGTATGTTTCTTACTCATTCAGCATTTGCCATACTTAACCTGATAATTAGTTTTAACTTAAGATCTAATGAATGGCTTTTGTTGGTATATCTCATTCGGCTGGTTGCAGCAATTTCTTTAAAAAGAGGTTATGAAAATGCAAGTGTATACCCAGTTTTTCTTAATTTGAACTAGTTGAACTTAAGATAACTTAGAAATCAACAGATAGATATGTAAGTTGTATACTCGAGTCTAATGTAAATAGATAAACGCACCCTTCCGATTCGAATCAATGATATGGAAAAGGTAGTCTGGTTTATTCAAATATAATTGGGGTACAGCATAATTTTTGATTTCAAAGGTGTCAGTAAACATGAGAGAAAAGTGCAAAAGCAAAACTTCAAAGACTTGTGGTGAATAGTGAAAACGTAGACACATGTTAAGAAATCTATTAAAATAAAAAGCATTTTGGATGTAAAAATTGCAAGGATATTATTATTAATAATATATATTTTTAGTATTTATTGTACATTATGTGAATAATAGTCAGTATTTGGTTGCCTTATTTGCAAGCAAGCTAATGTCAAGTGTCTCAATCAGTCTTAACTTTTTCAAAAAATTCTTAAATTTTTTAATTGTTGCGCTTTGCAGATTTTCACTTTTCATCATTCGCAACTGGCTCTCCTTGCGGCTTGAGTTTATTCAACAGCTCCCAATAGAGCGCCGATTGCACCGAGGACTCTAGCACTCTGCGTTTTTGACGCAGAACAACGCTTCGATTACCCTTCGCTTGCAGCGCGCGATAATTGTTCTCCAATGTAGCGCCATGACCATCGGACAGCCGGCGGAAACGCTCCATTTGGCTGGACGTAATTGTGATGGGATGCGAGAACACCACCCAAGTGACGGCCTGCGAGCAGGGCGGCGTAGTCAGCGAGCCAGCGTAAGTGTAAAATTCATCAACGTCCATGTCGCCCAGTAAAACGGAGAGCAGAAAATTGTCAATTTCGGTGGAACGATTGAATTCGGAAATGGACTCCAAAACATTTATGACTTCATTTAAGCCGACGAAATCCTCTGTGACAGTGGCCTGAAGTGGAACATTTGCTTCATGTTTTTTGTGTTTTTGTTTTTATTTTCAATTATATTTTGCTCAAACTTACATTCACTGCGTACAGCACGGCCAGCACAGCCAAGCCGTCTTCGTATTCGCGCGCCTCCTCCACCGTCGCATATTTAGTATTGCGATGCAGCAGATGCATCTCCATCGAGTAGCGTTCACTGTCGAGCACATGCTCGGAGCCATGCGTGTCGATGGAGCCCCAATGAAAGTGCAAACTCTCCATTATGTAAGTCGTGCCGTTCTGCAGCGGTCCGCCAACGATGTAAGCGCTATCGAGTCTCGCCGTGGGCAATTGTATATTCGCCGTGTGTCCGTTATTCTCACTTCGCACCGCTTTCTGGTAGGGTACGTCATAGTGTATGAATTTCAACGACGGTAGGTCATATGATATAACAGCCTGTGTATAAAAAAAAAAAAATAAAAATAAAAAATATAGCAAGTCAAATATAATTTATAGCAAGACAATATTTATGTCACGTATTGTTTGTCATTAGTGGATGACTTCCGGTTTGAGATTCTTCAAAGTCATTTTATGGTTTTACTTTGTTAAATGGCTAAGTGATACAAAGAAGTTTTTTCCAGAAATAAAATCATACACTTTTGCTCGCTATGCTTTATGAACTTTTTATTACCCAGTGACAAGCTAAGATTTACACTGTGTGTTGTCTGTGGTCAAGATTTTGTTAATTCGCGATAAAAACCACGAATTTGGTGCGCTTATCTCTTGCTTTAAATCTTCTGAGAAAACTTGTCTTATCGAATTAGCTTTTATTATGGGCATAAAAGAATAATATCACTAGTTATACATATGTATAGATAACAATCATAAAAAACAACAACAATGTATAGATGATGAGTTAAGGAGAATTGCTGCGTAGAGACATAGAAATGAGGGCGAAAGTTTTAAAGCATGGGACAAATTCTTTGCATTTGCAAACAATGTGGTTTACCCTAAAAGATTTCTACTTTGCTTTATATTTACATATTTTTTTATATTTTTTTTGTTTTGAAAATTTAAGTCAAACAGAAGCACAAGTGACAGTGCCAAGCGCCTTACCTCATTAGAATTTAGTTCAATCGGTGATTGACGATTAAAGCTGCATTGCAGAAAATCGTCGTACCATTTGGATTGATGCTCATAGTCGAATTCACTGCCTGAAAAAGTAAATAATTATTATAATGCTTGTTTCTGTGAAAAGTGAAGCTCTTAAAATTTTTTCATATCTAAAATTTTCTCGATAAATAATTTTTATGCCTGTATGGTTGGTTTGAATTATGTTTTACTTCAGTAATCACACTTAGACAGTCAAGAAAGAAGTGCTGAAAGAACTCCATTTCGTCTTCTTTTATACAGGGTTTGCAGCTTGGACGCCAGTAAGGTCCACACAATTAAAAAAAAAACTAGCCTTACTGATGGCAAAGAGCTCCCTGGATCTTGCTACATCGCAAGAACCGAAACGCATGTACAGATGGTGACTCAGTATGGTCAAGTTCAGCGCAAAGCCCAGCTATGCTGTAGTAGAAGACACGAAGAGAGAGAAGCATCGATCCATTCCCATTCTACTAATAGCGGGCCTAGGGTACGCTTGTTTGCCAGCTCATCAACTTTATAGTTGCTTGTGGTTCTGCGGTGACCTGGCACCCATACCGGTCTTATCACAAAGTGACTCGCTGCCCTTAATAACGGGGTAAGGTATTCCCCTAACAAGACTTGAATGGAGGGTTAGTGAGTTTAAGACTGTATCGTCGTCCCGTTATCAGAGTGGACAGTCTTACTCTCATACCGAGCAGTCAAGCTATTGTTACCTTAATGGCAGCAACCTCGGTTTGAAAAATACTACCATAGTCAAAAAGTAAGAAACTGTAGTTGATAGAGAGCTCCTGATAATATACCCCTTTACCTCCAAGCTTTGAGCCATTCGCAATTAAGCTTACTGCCCCTCTTCTCCAACAGCTTCTACCCAGTTCCCTCGAAGATATGTGCTACAGTTCTCTCTCTTATATGTGGTTAGAGAAAAAGCCGGCAGAGTTTGGTTTGGCAACTCCATGATCCCAGAGATCCCCTATGAAGTCAAAGCGTGGTAGGATTTTCGAATGTTCAGACATGAATTTGTTTAGAAACCCAGATTCTTTAAGTCTGATAACATTTCTCGAGGCCATAAACCTTCCGGTGTTATCTGTGGACACTATATGCCATTAGCGCATTGAGGGCCATGATAGGAGTGGCGAGTGGCGTTCCTTGAATGCTCTCGAGCTCCTTAGCAAAGGTGCTAAGTAGGTAAGGTCCTCTACTACACAATGACTCCATAGAACATAGTGAGCTTGACTAAGGTATTGTAGAGTCAGAGGACTACTTTCGGTGAGAGACCTCTAGCAGCCAATAGCTGCTCTGCAGCAGTACAAGAAAAATTCCTGTCTAGGATGTGCCCTAAAGACTTCACTGTATACACAGGTTGCAGCCGAACGAAATTGCTCTGCGTTGATTTTTTGAAAACACTGAATGAACACACAACAACACAACGAATAACTTTTATTTGTATTTTTTATTTTTTGTGCAGTTAATATTCCTTTAATGAACACTAACACGTACCGTTAACCGCGGTATGCGCCACTAAAATGCAGAAAACAAAAAATATATGGCATTTTCTGTACATCTTCACTGAGTAAAACTTTACTATTATTTTGCAGCGTTAATTTCAATTGAATATTCTCGGATATCTTTTAACGAAAAACCACGAAATTCTCTTATGAAAAATTTGTTCTCGTTCATTTCACTTTCAGCACTGAACTATGAATGACAACCCCAAATTGCTGCTTAAAGAAATTTATAGCAGCCATTAGCGCTCAATGAAGCGCGCATTTCACCAACTCATTGTCTGGACATTTGTAGCTCTTTTTTTATCAAATTATCATTGGAGATATCAGCGTTATTCCGAAATCCGCGCAATCAAAGGTGCGTGGCGTGTAACGGTATCTAAGGTAACCATAATAATAATAAAGTTATAAAATTTATCCAAATCGCAAAAAGGTAAATATGTATATAACTGAAGTGTGCTTGCCAGCCAGGTGATAAAACAACCATAGACATTCCATCATAACTACAAACGCATGACTTCCAGCCGCTGATTTTATTAGATTTTTATTAATTGGGGGAAAAAATTCCACTCAATAAAGATACAAAAAGCGTGTGTAGTGTGTTTTGAATAGAAGGAAGAAATGAGAAAGCAAAAGCAAAATGTTCAGCCACGAGTTTGTTTGTACCTATCTATCTAGTTAAGATACAAATAGCTACACATAAACCTAAAATAACTTGTTTGTTAATACAGTTAGCTAATTTTTGTTTAACTGTTATTATATGTATTATATTAAAAGGTGTGTCTCTAATGTTTCATTGACTTCGAGAGCGCTAAAAGCATGGTTAGCCGAAATGAGGTGTGAGATAAAGAAATGTACATGTATGTACATTAGGGTGATTCAAATTTTTTTATTTTTTTCGATTGGTACTCGGAAAAATAGGTTCCTAGACACCTCTAAGAGAGCCTCTCCAAAAACCTATGAGTTTCATCATTCATAATGATTTTTTTCATTGAGAAATAAAATTCTTAAGAAATAAACAATTTTCCCAAAAACAATCAATCTTTAACTATTAATATCTTTTAAACCGTTGGGTTTACGAAAAACTCATAGAAAACCTTTTTTGTAGAGCATTCAATTTCCTACAAAATCTAAGGAGGAAGAGTTTTTCTTAGAGGTGTCTAGGAACCTATTTTTCCGTGTCCCAATCGAATTTTTTTTTTTTTTTTGAATCACCCTAATGTACATACATAGTTACATAAATAATTATATTCTTTCCAAATTTTGTTACATTCTTGAGAAATAATACTAATAATGCTTTTAAGATTTACTTCTTTAATTTGCTTGAGTTATTTTCGCTGAAACTAGTCATTTGTTTTTCATAAGCTGTCGGTTGTTCGCTTGTAACGGGTGATCCAAATAGAGGTACTTTTTCCAATAGCCTTTTTTGACACATGAGGCGTGGGTCGTGTCAAGCTATCATAATATTTATGCTTAGTATTGTTTGGCATTTCATCATGGAAAGATTTACGACTAAACAACGTTTACAAATCATTCAAATTTATCTCGAAAATTCACTTTAAAAGTGAATCCGCGCGCTTCGCTCAATTTATATTCAATATATTTAATTGGCCTACTGAGTCTACTATTTACAACTATTTTGACCAAGCATTCATTATTGAATAATATGTGTACAGGAGGGCCGTGGAGAGAAAACTGAAGCCGTTCGACCTTTCTCAATGTTTTCGGATAAAATTTTGTTAAGCGATACTGGCTCCGTGGATATGTAAAAATGCAAAATTGTCGCATTTGGGACAAAGTGCAACCTGAAAAGATTCCATTTTATCTAGAAAAAATAATGGTTTGGTGTGGCTTGTGAGCCGGTGGAATCATCGGTCCATTTTTTTTTTTTTCAAAATTTGCCAGTCAGAACGTAACCGTTAATGGCGGCCATTATCGCGCCATTATAATCGACTATTTGATGCCTGAAATTGAAGTTCCTGATCTCGGTGACACTTGGCCACTAGGAACGAGTGATACCACACCGTTAGAGTTTTTCCTGTGGGTATATGTAAAGTCTGAAGTCTATGCAGACAATCCCGCTTCGATTCAGGCCTTGGAGCAAAACATCACGCATATCATTCACCAGTTGCCAGTCGAAAGTCTCAAACGAGTCATCGAAAATTGGACTTAATGGATAGACCATCTGAGACGAAGCCTTGAAAGAGATAATCTTAAAAAATAAATGCCAAAGAATGTACTTCGAATTATGATAAAAATTCCCCCTATAATTGGAAATTTCTGTGTTTTGCTTTTAAAAAGTAGGAAAGCTCGAAATGGATCACCCTTTATTACACCCTTGATAAATAGTACTTTCTTAAATAAATAACTTAGGTTCTAAGATTCACTTCTTTGAATTATTTAAGCTATTTTCGCTAGTCGCTTGGTTTCCATAATCTGTCAACAACGTTTCGAGAGCTATATTCTAAAGAGATAGTGCTGGCAATTGTCATTCAGTTTGTAGAGCACATTGTAGTAACCGGCTTCAATATATGTTTTGTATCCTCTTGTGTTCTACTACTAGCTGGCTAGGCTTCGTGGAAGATTGGTCAGCGCTGAGCCACCATCGGTATATGCGCTGTCACAAAAGCCTTTTGGTCCAAGATTGATCGCAAGAGATTTAGTGATCTCCTTGCCTTCAGTAAAGCAAGCCTTTCCCTAACTGTGAGGCTTTTAGCAGGCCATTGCCGTATTGGCGTCCATCCTACAAGGTTGGAAATCTTACCAGAGGCCATTTGCAGAAGCCGTATAAAAGAAGATAAGGTGGAAAAAACTCAACACTTCCTTCTTGACAGTCCCAGTTTGGAAGGTCAAGACTTAAACACTTGGGAGCACATACCTTCAGACATCACACCGAACTAGCGGAAATAATATCTATACTATTTTGATCGAGGAATCTTTAAAACTCACCCAAAAAACTATATTGCTAAATGGGCTTAAGGGGTCCTGGTGGTCTAGAACCCTGAAATTGAGGGTGTTTTCTGGACTTTTTTTAAGGTTTAAAAAAAGAGCAATCAATTTAAACTTTTTACAGTTTATTTATACACTTATGAAAAGTACGAAAATATTTTTTTTGCTAAATAAAATAAATGTTTAACAATATTAAAAATGGTGACCAAAAAAATCTAACTTAAAAGATGACTCCTGGTGCCGTTGTTGATTTTGACTCTTTGTCTCTTTGTCATCAACGGCACGCCGAAAAAAGTAATTTTGAAATTAATGTGTTTAAAGTTTATAGTGTCTATATTTTAGATACCAGCGCTACCTGCTAAAATGGCTGTAGAAGCTAAAATAATGTGAATATTCATCCAAAAATGTTAGAGTATATTTTTAAAGGACTATACTTTCGAACTATTAAAAAAATCGATTTTTTGAAAATTCTGGACCCTTAATATTTTAAAGGAAATAAAGAACGGAACCACGGTAAAGCTATTACAACGGGTTAGACTTCCGAAAAATGCGAAGGAAATAAGCAGATTTCAGAACGAACTAGCTAAAAGAAGCATTCTACATGTTTTTGATCGCAAGTATTACGGAATACTTTCTATGCATTACTTAATTTAATGGCTGAGAATATAAAGTACGCCTAAATTGAATGGAGCTTACTTGAAAATGGAAACTATATTTGCAGTTACAGCCTCAAAAATCAAATAAATTCTGTTGTTAATTAGAGGGAACAGGAAAGAGGGGAAGGAAAGAGCACAGTGAAGCAGAGTGAAGAAATGATTACTTCTTAGAATTTAATGTAAGCATTCCAGGAAATTTTCCATTTGCGATAATACTTACAATATGTATCTTGCAAAATTGATAAAAATTTTCGTATTTTATGCAATGCCATATCGGCCACTGCTTTCGCCATAAAAATTATAATATATGCTTTTATATTTATATTCATCGCCGTGTGCTACTGCTCTGGTATATGAATAAAGAAATTCATTTGAACTGCAGCACTTGCCGCGCTTGTAAGTACATGAAGCATATGCCAAGATATATGACCACATCAGCTGCAACAAAATGCTATTAAGGCAGCCATGAGCAGCCTCACATGCGTTCAAACTATTTATTTCCCACGTAATGTGGATACATGCAATAACATTGATGGGGTTACATTATGATATATGTGTGCGTGCAGCTGGCAGCGTTGCCAATGAAGAGTGCAAAGCGACTAAAGTCACACACACACATATGGCAATAATGGTAACAGGTACCCCGGTTATACAAAGGAGTTTATATCAGTGCACAAATGTGGCTTACTGTCATACTTAGCTCTCAGAATGTTTTGCTTCATCATTAAATAGATTTGCAGTTGCACTAGTAGCTTCAGTTGCTGTCGCAAATTACAATTTTGTTGTTGCATAGATATAAAATTTGAGCTGCTGCTCATTGCTAATCAGTTTCTTCTATGCGCTTAATCTAGGTTATCCTCCGACCTACTTAGCAAGTGTACTCCATCTGGTATTGCTAAGGACCAAACTGGTATATGCAAGGCTTATTGGCCTACCAGATTAACCTAACATAGTCTAACTAACCAAACGGGGTCCTAAAAGATGTAATCAGGCCCTCTTTCAAGTTAGAGATGCGTTTAGTATATTGTCTATTATCACCAAGTCTCCGGGTTTGTAAGATACTTCTAGTTATTTATGAAGAAGACCTTATACACAAAACGCTTAGAGCCTGCCACAGAATTTATTATGGCAGCTAATACCAATCCCCTCAAGTTTCCGGGTTCTTAAATAATATGCCAACCGAGATGCTTCAACTTTGGTCTGGCGAAAGCTGAACAGTGGAGAAGAAAGTGTCTTGATGTTTTCACCTCATCTTCCTCATTGAAATTTTGATAAGTGGCGACCTCCAAAATCTTTACCCTCACCGAGTAGGCGTCAATGGTTAGTGACTAGTAAAATTTCAAATCATTGCGGCAGTGTGAGCCTTGCTAAAAGCTAGCAATGCACCGTTTACGTTCCACTCTGAGCTAAGTCTTTTATTGGAGGAACGTCTGCTGAGCTCGAGTGAAGCCTGAATATGCGAAGAAAGGATAAGCTCAGCTCGTTGTCATCCTGATGGATTTTACTTATGGGTGTCTTTTCTTGGGATTCATCGGCTTAACATTTCGTACGATTCCGCTGAGGAGGAAAGTTGCCATTCATTTAAGGAGTGGCCAGAAGCGACTCAAGCAGCTCACGACTTCCGGTCTTAGTCCAAGTATCCTCTGGGTAGACAAAAAACATCCGTTTAAAGGCGAGTTGGGGTGAACCAACTCTCCGCAGGATTGTGGACTGGGTTAAGGATTCGCCAAATAATAAACGCCCCAGTAAAAAGAAGAAACTTGATGTTACTGATAGTGAGGTCAACATTCCATAACTAGCTTCGAACTCACAGTTAGCGAGCTTAAAGTCTTTACAGCTTTATAGAGACTATATTATCAAAGTGGATACATACTTCCCGAAAGGAAGGACTGGTGTTACCTTGATGGCTGTCACCACTGCTTAAAAAACATTTCAGTGGTCTATTAATGTGAAATAATAGTTTATTGGGAACTCCCGGCAGAAGACTTCACCTCCAAGCTTTCCCTTAAGCTTCGATCTATCCGTGAAAATGCTCACTGCACCACTTCTCTAGCGACACCGCCTCATCCACTTATCACTCGGAGATATGTGTGCGGGGAAGTTGCCGCTAGTAGTAGGTTCCATGGTGCAGTGGTCCCAGTTATCAGGGATGCAACTGAAGTGAGGGGTTTTCGGAATGCTCTTCTCGGGGAGCCTTAATGGAGTGCCAATGAAAGCTGCTCTTTAACCTATTTTAGGTGTTTGGCGACTAAGGCTTTACCGACCGCCATTCGCTAGATATCATAGATTAGTATTGGCTTAACTACGGCTTCGGAAGACGAAGCACAACTTTAAGTGAGAGACCCTAACACCTCTAAACAGCTCCTTTACGAGAATGTAAGGCAAGCCTCCTCTCCTCAAAATTACTTCATCTTATCCACAGGCTGAATTCGAGAGCAAGAAAGCAAGAAGAAGAGATGTCTAGTTCATACAGCGCATATAAATTTTCAAAATTCTCAGGGCTTTTGGATTTGAATGTCCATTCAATACTATGTTCAGGTGTTAAAAGTGAAAGTAATTTCTGTTTTTTATTTGTATTATTTAGCACCCACAAATAACAATTTAATATATTGGCCCGTCCTCACTATCTTCCTCTTTTACATCTGACACATCTGCAGCGTCATCGAAATTCTTCATATCAAAATCTTCTACTAGGCTAGGTAACGAGATAGATTTCACTCTCTGAAATTCAATCTTTTCGAGTTCGGCTTTCTGTTCGGCTGACAAATGTTTCATCTTGAGCAGTAGTGCAAACTTCTCTTTTCGGCTGCGTTGTTTCGCTTGCGAACGTTTCAAGCGATAGAAATCTTCACGTTCATATTCCTCCAGTTCGTCGCGTATATAGTTGACGGTATTGTGAAAACGCGGCAGCACCACATATTCCAAACCGTTCACGCGCATATTATTGTGACGTACACCATCGCGCAGCGTATTCACCGAGTACTCGAGCGAAGCGAGTGTGACCAGTGTACGTACGGCGTCTTGAAAGTTCTCACGCACGACTTCTACTTGTTCACCGCCACGCGACAAGCCGGTGAGAGGAAAACTGCCCGGATTATCGACGTACAGCTGGAATTGTGGCAGCAGTATGCCCGCTACCCTGGCATTTCTTATACGCATATAAATGTCCGCTTTGTCGATCTGCATGAGTTCGCAGGCCCGCATGTCGGCGTCGAGGAAGTTCGCTTTTGCCATCGAAAATATTGCTTCGGCCATCACTTTATCCACTACTTCTCGAGCGGCTTCCAAATCGGCTGTCAGTTCGCGTAGTTTCATTTCGAGAGCATCGCGCCTGCGCTTGAGCAAATTTAGGCCTCTTGACGCGGCTACAATGCGCTGTTTCATGAGCACGAGATTGGCGCGCGAGGGAAAGATGTTGACGCGATCTTGCATTTTTCGGTATCTCTTGTGTGGTGACTTTTTTTAGTTTTCCGATTTCTTCTGACTCTTTTTCCTTGCGTCAGCATAGAAAATATAAATGTAATGAAATGAAAATTGTTTGCCTAGGTAACTTGTTTCAATATTGTGGGAAATTGAGTGGTTTTTATTTTCTCACTCTGCTCCGTTGGTAAATGGAGTCGAGTTTCTTACTATAACCACAAACACAGGTAGATTAACTTTAGTTAAGATATTATTATATTCGTTCTCTTATCATAAAGTCAAGCTAAAATTTAAAATACTTGAGTCTTAAAATAACCAGTTGGTTTCGGTATAAATATTTACTTTATTAAGTGCACTTAAATGTTCAATACGGTCCACTATCGATATGGATGGAGTAGCTTCGAGCAAGCGAAACCATTGGTATTCGGAAAAGACAAAAGAACAGCTGGTATGTATAATGAGGAGTACCGCATCACTGTGGAGAGAAAACAGACTGCCTACCTCGCAACATAACAGCAGGAAATGGTGAACCCGATTCCACAATCGATGATGATGGAGTGGATGTTGCATTTGCCCGACCATAAATGAGTACAACAAAGCGGTGGAGGCCAAGGCAATGCCGGTCGCGCTATTCAAATACGGCGCGAAAAATTGATAAGGAGCACTGAAGTCAAAGCTGCTTTTGACAGCATGAAAAGGAACTGCCTTTATTCCTTTGAGTCTGAATTTGGTATCCCCGATAATATGGCTATGAAAGCTGACGTAGAGCAATATCGAAAGCTCCGGCAGGATCAGAAAGGACCTCTCCAAGCTTGGAACCAGCATTAACATCAACATCCACGTCAGCCTAGAAATCAAACGCAGAATAACTCTTACCAACAGGAGCTTGTTTTTCATGGTTTTAAAAGGTTGTCACAGTTTTATTGAAATATTGAGAGTGGTTTTCGCGCTCCAGTGGTCACCAGTACCTGCTCTTAGACGTTCCAGAGCGCCCTAAAATGTATTACTAATTACATAATCTGCCGGATTTAGGTTATATTTGTTTTTGATATCGCTTTATCACCCCTTATAATTAGTCCCGAAATATAGTAAACAAAGTTTATATATAAAATAGAAAGAGAGAGAGCAACTTAAGAACCATTTCGGAATAATTGACGGTATTTGCTCCAATAAACTCGTTCTTATAGCCAGATATTTCTCAAACACTATGTATTTTACAGTTACTTATTAATATCTTGCACTGTCGCATTTCCTGCCGACAATTTCATATGCATTTGTATGTAGCTTTCACCGCCTCACTGCCTCACTGCTGTCGTCGCTAAAATGGGTTCCCGCCAGTCTTAACATATTATTTACGACATTTTAATGGAGAAAAATGTTTAGACTCATAAAATATATGAGGTAAAAAAGAGGTTTTTCCTAGGGCAATGTACAGCATGAGCGAATAAAACAAATGGCGAGAAAAGACAGTGCAGACAACAAAGCAATTACTCTTTTGCGCCAGAGGAAGCAGCGTAAGTGAATAGACCAGATTGTGCGAATTTTAATGAAATATGGCACAAAGCCATACAAATGCGCTTAATTATTATTTATATGTATGTGTAAATATAACTATTCAGGTAACGGGTAAAATGGCGTAACAACATAAAGTTAATAAATTGTAATTTGTTGATTACTTGGGATTCACCCTATCCTTTAAAAGTACAATAAAGTATAGTTGATAATTATTTTCTTTGATTTTTTCCAGAAAATTTGAGGCAACGTAATTCTAAAAAGAATACTTTACAATGCATACTTTTTGCAACTTTCACACAAAAATCATCGAGGTTACCGACAGTTCGCCATATCGTAGCAATCTCAGTGCAAGTATACGGAACTCTTTACATTACATTTTCATCGGATTGCGGATCTAATTTTGCTACATCTACAACAACAGCATCACATTTTTCATTGCTCAGGTACTCGTACATATATGTAAATTAGGGTGTTTGTGTTTTTTTTTTTTTTTTGAACTATTAATTTTGAACTTTTTTTTGTTTTTGGAAACGCCCTAAGAAAAGTTCCCTGAAAATTGTAGCCCTTAATATTAACATTAAAAACTGAACCAAGTCATGTAAAAATATTTCATTGAAAATACACTAAAATCTTGATTTTTTATCTTTAAATTCCTACAGCTCAGAGGTATTTTATAGCATCGTTTTGACTTTAGACGCATATTTCTCAGAATCGTTCACTCCGCAAAAGTGCCCAGTGCAACAAAGTCGTAACTCACACCGGCGAGGTAAAGGACTTTCTCATATCAGGAAATCTCAGGTGTTTCAGAGATTTGTTCTAATTCAAAGTACGCAGTAAATGCACAAAACAAATCTTGTATTGGAGGATTTATTTGCATGTCGCAATTCGTTATAACTAAAAGGGATTCTGCAATATTGTGCGAAGCAGAACATTTATGCGAAACGCGTTTCATTGAAAACGTTTAAACATAGTTTCATGTGGTTGTAGCGGTCATAATCTTGTAAGTATGATTTGGTTCTCTGGACCAGAGTTTCTAATGAAAACTTCGTCGGCCTGTAAGCAAGAAGGAACCTAACATTATAATTCAATATTTGAAACGACGGAAGGCAATCAACCTGAAGTGTAGCAAAAGCAGCAACGATGGAAACATCATCAATATCATCATCAAACCACTGTTCAGCGTAGTTGCATATATTTTTCGTGTTTTCAACAAAGTTACTGGTAAAAATAAACTTACGCCAGAAATGATACTTCATCTACCGGTAGAGGAACTCGAGCATACTTGGTGGCGAATCGTCGCAGCTATTCAACAGATCGATTTCGCTGAAAAAACTGAAAAAATCTTAGCAGCCGAAAGCACTAATTCCTTTTGACGCAAAATTTCCCGCACTTCTTTCGAAAGATCATCGATTTACAATGTTATACAGAGAATAACTTCATCGCAAGCATTACAAGCTGGCCCAAGGGTTTAATAAATCTCTTGGCTGAACGAATCTCGGTTATAAATGCTCGCGAAATCGTGAGAAAAATCATTCGAAATTACATACACTGTTTCAATTATACAAGTATATCTAAATTAATGAGTCAAATTTTGGACGGATCTTGCTACCAATCGCTTGTACTACTACTTTCGTCTACACAAGAGGGTCCAGATTATGAACCCTAATAATAATAAAATATAAATGGAGTTCGGACATCCTGAAAAAATCGGAGCTAACTAGTTCTTCCCAGAGAAAAACAGGTTTCGTAAAAAGCTCGAAAGCAACCAGCGCAAAGACAGGAGAAGCTTGGACTGAGTGTATGCGATGCAACTAACTCTGCAGCTGAAGTTAAGCCTAGATCCAACAGCATCAGTTGCAATCGGAACTAACAATGTAGCCAAAGTATGCTGCAAAGCAGGAAGGGAAAGGGAATGCTAAACGAGAGGCTGGTAGTAGAGCATCTGCCTTAGAAAGGCCTATGAACCAGCTGAAGAGCTTGGCCTTGAAGGAATAATTTCTAGATCCCAATGGAACTGGGTACAAACGTGACGCAAGAACTGCTATTAAGCATCCTGGTCACACGGAACGGTTTCTTGTTAAAAAACAACGTGAGTAATCTCTTCTGCATGCAAATACTTGGACACCCCTCTCTTCATGCAATGGAGCCTAAATCTTCAGTATTATGAGTACTTCAAATATGGTAATAATTTTTTATATTCTTCTTCTTTATTGGCGTAGAAACCTCCAGCCGAGTTTACAACAGCGCGCCATTCGTTCTTCCATTTCGCTGAAGGTGATCTACCTCTGCCTCTATTTCCACCGACGACGGAGTTTTTTCGTCCATTCGGAGGACATAACCTAGCCAGCATAGCCGCTGTCTTTTAATTCGCTGAGCTGCGTCAATATCGTCGTATATCTCGTACAGCTCATCGTTCCCCCGACTGCGGTATTCGATATTGCCAATGCGCAAAGTACCATAAATCTTCCACAAAACTTTTCCCTTGAAAACTCCTAGCGCCGACTCACCAGATGTGGTCTTTATCCATGTCTCTGAACCATATAGCAGGACGGCCTTAAAACGTTTGTAGTGCTCGTCATCAAAAGGTAGGCCTCTCATCCTAGGCCGTTTTTTTCACGTGGCGTGGAGGATTGTTTGCCTTCCCACGTTAGCTTGCCTTCAAACGTATATTTTTTGGCTACCCAGAGGACACTTGGTCTTGGTCTTTTCCATAAAAATCACACTCTATTTATATTATTGTATTATATTATTATTGTCTGTAGTTTTTTCAGTTTTCGTTGTCTCCTGCTTCCTGTTTCAATGGCATTTTTGCTCGTTTTATTGACTGATGTTCATGACCTTAGCCAACAGTGTTCTGGTTTGTGCATCTCCACTGATATACTTACAATATGAACAAAGTTCTTGCATACCTATGTAGTTAGCTGCTAAGAGTTTTGAAATAAATGCAAGCATATCCTTTTACATATGTATATTCCTTCAAATACATATATAATATATGCTCACGTGGTCGTATAAAAATCTGACCTTAACTTTCGCGACAACCGAGTTTTTTCTTTTCGTTGTACTGCTCCCACCATTCGCTGTTTGACAAAAGAAAATATTTGCCACTCGCGAGCGAAGGCTGAGCTGAAATTTTTGAATTTCGACTACAAATTGAGGTCAAAGCTATGGTGTATACATATGTACATATGTTCCGAAGCACTATGTGCATGTGTGTTGTTGCGCCGCGATGTATCGTAAAAGCATTGCGGCGTGTCCTTGACATCGGCAGCAATGCAACTTGAAGAACTTGTGAAGGTTTCCGCCATTATTCTAATATACCACGACACTCAAACTAGGTACATATTGCTTTGAGGTTTTTATATGAAATACACTTGAAAATATATATAAAAGTAACTTTCACTTTCATATAAATATATCCATACATTAGTTGAGCTTATAAGTATTCTAGGAGTAATATTTCTCGTAGCAATTTTATTTTAAAGAGCAAAAATAAAACGTATTTATGAAAATAAAATGAAGTCTTGCAAAATCTAGCCATTTCCCACAGCTGCCAAGCAATTTCGCGTCGGCATTTCATCGCATCTACGATGTCATATTTCTATCTTTCCTTAGACATTTCCTTCCAGTTCGCCATCCGAGCGGCTGTCGGCAAAGCAAACGGAAAGTAACGTAAGAATCAGCTTTCACTGTCACGGCGTATCAAGAGCGTTTCCTTGCCACATGTTAGCTTCCGTTTTACTATCAATTGGCGAATATGGCGAGGAGGCCATGGCTCACATATATAATTACACTCTATGGTTACAGTGGTCGAGATGTAATTAAAAAATCTAGACATGCGGATACTGCTAACGGCAACTTTGGAGAGAGAGTTGTGTGCTTGACAATTCAACCGAAAGCTCGTCGGCTCAAAACCCGGCTAACAACGTGAAAGATTCAAGCTTACCAGGGTTCTCGGGGGCGAAATTCAAATTCGGGTCCGAAATCATGAATCTTCCCTCTTCTGTTACCATCAACAGGTGCCATATGAAAGGAGAGTGAAGTGAATTAAGGTGTGCGCTTTTAACGACGAAACAATATAGATGAGATCTTTAGTTTCTTCATAGATTGCTAAGGCAAGGCAAGTGGAGTTCCTAAGTTCTAGTGAAGTTCGTAAGGGTGTGAGCTCTTAAGAACAGAGCAACTTAGATGAGGTTTTCAGTTTTTCATAAAATGCTAAGGGAAGGTGAGTTTCAACAATCAAAAATATACTTCATCATCAAACTAAATCCGTCTTTTGGTTGAAAAATTAAGATCTCTGCGGATTTGTCTTCGACAAACATCTCAGCTTAAGATATGATCGCAGAAATCGAATAACTAGTCTTTAAAACAGAACTTATGGATGGTTTGATGAAATGAACTAGCCTCTACTTTCAAAAGCTGTGTGAAGGGCTCATCGATTCGCTATTATACCCGTTGAATATCTTACCATTATAACACTTAAAGCCGCTTTTAAAGTATACAATGAAAACGAGATACTTTAGCTTTCGATCCTGCAGTGTAGTATATCATCAATTCCCGGAGTATAGAAGTCTGAAGATAGACCGAAGAATCTCACATGAAGTCGGAAAATACTGGATCCATTCACAAAGAGTACGATTCCCTACTGGGTATCTTGGCATGTGCATTTGTATGCACGACGCACGACGAACGCTTGTAAGCGAGACAGGTAACATGACATTTCAACCGTAAACGTTTCGCCTGAATTCGGTTGACGCATGGTGACGGGCATAGCGCAGCTCGTACTACCACAATCCAATATCTGGCTTAAGCGCCAGCACACGTCTGTCACTCCTTACCGCAATTCGTTTTCCCAGAAACAGTCTGCCTTGCTAGTACTTGCATAACTCACCAGTTGCTCGGCACTGTGCTTTCACCTCGACGGTTGAGATGCAGCCTTACGCTGTCTTTGGCGCTCTTGCACTAAATGTCAACAGGGGCATTCTTGCTTGCAGCCGCTTGCTACTTGTGGATGCAGCTATTCGTGTGTGCTGTTTACCTCAGCTTGCCTTTAAATGCGAATTGCGTTTGCTTGGAATTCAATGTTTGCATTCGCGTTGTCATCGCCGTGTTCCTCTTGTGAGTCAACAAATAACAGCTGTTTGCACATATGTGTGTACATTTATGCCTGTTTGTACACATACATATAGCTTCTTGAGGTGCCCATTAGTCATTACTTCTTGATTGTTTGGCATTGCTCAGATTGTGTCTGCTTGTTATAGATTGAGACATGCCAACTAACTGTTTGTAAAGCAAATGGTATTTAGTAAATTGGTTAGAAAATGAACACAATTATTCGTCGCTGTACCATCGTTAAGGAAAGAGTGATTAGTATATGTAAGTTATATTATCCTTTTATGGTTTTGTGAAAGTTTACCATGAACTTAACTGTGTCTTTAGTAGATATCTTGAACAACCGGATTCCACTAAGTTTATGTCAAGGAACAGGAAACTTGGTGGCATGCAGTGTCAATATAATTTTTTTTTTTTGAACTCTAAAGGTTTGACCGAAAGTGAATATAATTCGCATAAATTACAAAGCCTTCGTTTTTAACAGGTTCAACCTAGGGCATTTTTTGCGTGTTCGTATACAGCGTGTGCATGAGAAACCAAGTTGTTCGTTCGCGGAATTTTTCTACTGCGCAATAGTTTTCGTTATTGTGAGCTGACAATTTTGCGAATTTTGAAAAAGGTGTTCGGTTAGTTGAATAGCGATTTCTAAAATATTTTAATAACCACTCTAACTTTTGGAAATTTATTATATTAAAATTTACCATAGGAATTATGAATTCAGACGATGACTTAGAGAATATACAAAATTCTCGAAGAAAAATTCGTAGAATATATTCATCATCGGAGTCGGAAGATAAGGATTGAGACAAAATTCACCAAAATTGGAGTCGTGTCACAACAGATTCTGCGCTCTTTGAAAAATACAGTGAAGAAGAACACATCATACTTCCAGAAATAGATTAGGAAAATCCGTTTTCAATTTATAAGTTATTGGTCAAAGGATCCCATGTACTCCAATGACCGCATAAAAAGTGCTATGCCACGAGATCGGTTTCTTGAAATTCTGCAATGTTGGCATTTTTGTGATAATATGGAAATAGATTCCGGTAACAGATTATTCAAAATTAGTTCACTATTATAAAAAATAAACATAAATTTTCAACAAGTTGTGGAACCTGGCAAAGAGCTTACAATAGAGAAAAGTATGATTCCTTGGCGCGGCCGATTATTATTTCGGCAATATACATATACCAAACAGACGTCATAAACTTGGCGTAAAGCTTTATAAGCTTTGTCTTACAGAAGGATACACTTATAAAATAAAAATTTATTGTGTGAAAAGCCCGACATAAAAAATACAGTCGTATCCATACAGTGTGGTCATGGATCTTATGGATGGTCTTTTACATGAAGGAAGAATTTTGTACGCTGACAATTATTATATCAGTGTACCTTTAGTAAAAGAGCTCTGGTAAAAAAAACCTTTTTTTGTGGGACTCTCCGATCAAATAGAATACTATTGTCAAAAATTGCGAAAATTAAACAAAAAAAGTGCACAAAAAGAAGGTGTAAAATTTATGAAATGGACAGATAGGAGGCCAGTGATGATGTTGACAACCTGCAAATAAAGTGCTCTCTAATTAATGTCACTACTAAAAGACACTAAACTTTAAAAAAGCCTGATTGTATTATAAGCTACAATAAAGCCATAAAAGGTGTAGACCTTTCTGACCAAATTTCATCTTATTACAGTTGCCGCAGAAAAACTCTTAAATGGTACAAAAAGATAATTATAGAATTAATCTGTGGAACAATGTTAGTAAATGCATGGTGTATCTATACTAAATTTGGTGCCCGTAAAAATTTGTGTATTCTAAAATTCCGTAAAAATATAATTGAGGCTCTTTTGGAAGTAGAAAAGCCGCCGAAACCATTCGCACATATTTTGAAGCAATATGATGGACCTCTAAGACTTACAAGAAAACGATGTACGAACTGCTATCGGTTAATAGCTGAGAAGGAAGGAAGGCAATATGCCATTAGTAAGACCAAAAGAGCCAACACATATTGCGCAGAATGCAAAGATAAACCAACGCTTTATATTCCATGTTTTGAAAACATACAGAAATGACATACTTATTATCATTCTCATTTTCATTTTAGATACTAAGTTTGAAGAATTATTATTTTTACTTTTGAAAATAACTAAATTACTAAATTTTCCTTCATAAAGAACTGCAAAAATAAATTTTGTTTATGTTGAAAACGCCTACAATAAATATAAATTTATAATTTCCAATCTATTTTGTTTTATTTCTTTCTAGAATGGGTTTTGAATTAAAAGTATAAACGTTTGTGTACCACCGCCAGATAAATGAATTTGCCTGTGTGCCACCGGGGTACACGCCAGGTAAAACGCATTAATGCGACCGAGAGAAATTTCTTTGTGCTATATACGCGGTAAAATACAAATTTGGCGTAAAAATTAGTAATTGAATTGTAGGTTTGAGAAACAGTTTGTAAATAAGCTTAGAATTCCTAAGGTTGAAGAGGTTTTGAAAAATAGTTCAACTTTGAGTCAGACAATAACTTACAAGTTAAAATATATCCCTGTTTTCTGAAGCAAAAACGAAAATACTGCCATTAACGCTTTCATATAGATTCCTTATCTGCAAACGATAAGAAAGTATGGTTATCTAAGTCGCATTTGAGCCGGCAAAGATGTCGAATATGAGAACGAATTACCATTCATATTTTTTGGGAAATTTGAAACTGTTTTAAACATGTTTACTTTAGAGAATTATTTAAAGATTCTAACTGACCAAATGTATGGCATGGCTTAAGGGTAGTGATACCTACAGTGGTTACCTCTCCTAGTCTTTAGATTGGTTTATATCTTCAAATTAAATTTATAGGATTTCGCAGTGGCATTTTCGAAATTTTCTTCGATAGCTAAAGTAGAATTTTTCATCTGCAGAATCATATTTATTTGTATATTACCTTTTGAAAGAGATAAGCGCCAGTTGCAAATTTCTTTTCTGGAGGGCCTATACTGTTTATTTTTTGGAAAAGTGAAAGTGAGAAATTTTGATGCTGTTATTTACTGCTTATTTGTAGCTTGATATACGTATCCACAGCAATAATCACCAAAAAATTCCACCAGTTCGATTAAATATATAGATATGTATATGCTGGAAACAGGAAATAAACCTTGCAACTACATATATTTTCATTTAATATTTATGCCATGTTTGCTACGAAATTTGTAAAACGCAGCATGGAATGTTGGGGACCCTGCTACAGGTATATATCACACCATATGTACATATATACTTGTATATATGTTAATTGAACAATTTGAATCACTGAATCGACTTAGGCATGCCCTTTTCTCAGTATATACGTAAACTAGTAACTCAGTTCTTGAGAAATCGGTCTGGAATTTTGCAGATATCTTCCACATATTCTTCCGAAAAAGCCGGTCATTTGTCGAAAGCACCAATATAGCTTCACTATAGCATATAAGTGCCATACAAACTCTTTGTATGAAGAACTTGCTTATTTGGCAAGATTTTTTCATGAAACTTAGCATGGGTTATTGTCCAAAGCAACGATAATGGTATAACGGGTGATACAAGTAGAGAAAGAGTTCAACTTTATTACGAAAAATCACATTCTGTAAAGAATAGAAACTTATAGTCAACATAACCGGCCTACTGAGCGTCCTATTCGCAACAACATCACTCATGTCAGGACCAAGCTTTCATTATTGGATAATATTGGTCCGAACAGACCACATCCTACACACAGTGAAAAAATTATAGTAGCCATAGTTGAGAAACTACACGAAGACCGTGGAGATTCAGACTGATGTATGGCAAGACTTGGCGCATTTTATGTCAAGATCTTAAATTGAAAGCGTAATACTGCGTGTGCAAGAACTGAAGTCGTTTGACTTTCCCAAGCGACTTCGCTTCGCTCTATAGGCTCTTGAAAACTTTCAACAAGAACCAAATTTTGTTCAGCAATGGGGCCTATTTCTGGCTCAATGGATATGTAAATAAGTAAAATTGACACATTTGGTACACAGAGCAACCTGAAGAGATTCAAGAGCTGTCATTTCATGCAGAAAAAACAACGGTTTGGTGTGGTTTGTTGGCCGGTGAAATCATCCGTCTATAATTCTTCAAAAATGATGCCAATGAGAACGTAAACGTTAATGGCGACCGTTATTGCCTCTTGATAACCGGCTATTTCGTGCCTAACATTGAAGCTCGTAATCTCGAAATTTCAACAAGGCGGCGCACATAGGGATTTCCGTGGCTGAAATTCAAAAATGGCGTGTTGTCTGATTTGAATGAAAATTTCACAGTTTGTTACCAACTATCTATAGATTATTTTACCAAAGTATTAGGATTCTATCTGCATTAGTTTTTTGTCCGGAACTGCCCAAAGTTGGTGAATGTGGAGAACATCAAAATTAGCAAAAAATTTACTCAAAAGTCAAATCATTGATACAATAAAACAACTATTGAAATTCAACTTTATTATTATTTTTCATTTATAATATGTATCAAAGAAAAAATTTACATCAAAATCCATTGAAAAAAATAATGCATAAAAAATTTTGTGGAACAACATAATTTGGACGTCAAAATTTCAATGTTCTTCAAATTCAAAGTGGTGCATCTTTTTAGCGCTGTCTACCGCTGTCGACATACATACACCGAATTAAAGCCTGAAGTCTCAGCTAAACGATAAAAAAAAATCCAGCTGCCCCAAATTACCCCCCTTGAAAAAAACAATGAAATACTCTAAAATGGCAAGTTACCGCCCAAAAGTATGCAATATATATGTCTAGACGATTTTTTGAAAATCCTGATGTATCATTCCAAAAGAATTGGACGCATATCCACTAACGAAGATGTGATGCATCACTTATTAATGTCTTCGTTATGTCCGTACATAAACATTTTTCGTACTAAAATAAAATTAAAAAAATTAGAATGTCACGAAGATGTAAAAAAGTTGCTAAAAGAGACTTGATAAAAGAGAATTTAGTTGTATGCCTACCTTGGTAGGCACCTTGCCGTGGTGTAGAGGCTTAGTCGCAAGGCATACTCGGCGCCCCCCAACCGGTATGGACAGTGCTGACTAGCGCTATTCAGGCGGGTTGTCGGGAGCTGCATGCGTGCGACGACCAAGGTCTACCACCTCCTAATCCAGGGTGTCATGCGACCCGTGCCCATTGGATGATTTGCAGCCAGGAGGTAAATTCGGCTGTATTTTAACGGAGCCTTCCCAACACCGGGCCGAATTGGGAAGTAACGGTGGCCTTACCACGCCAAGGGGCTCTGGTGTGGCGGACCTTCCCGTTCCCCATATAGACTATAGACCCGACAGCTCACCTTGTTGAGCCAAGGGTCGTACGAACAAGATGAACGACCAAAAACAAAAAATAACAACAACAAAACCGGATTTGATGACGGACAAAGGCCAACGACAGAGGACAACGGTAGCGGATACGGAGAAGGAAACTGTAGCAGCGGAAGGCAAGGGGGTCGAGGTGCCAGGCGCAAGCCTAAATACTTTGACGATCTCACGCCTGAGGAGCGCTCGCTGGTCGAGGAGCACGCCAGGGAGGATGACGACGACGTGCCCTCTGGCAGCGGAGCTCACCTGGGGGGTACGCCTGGAGCTGAAGCAGTACCTAGGAGCATCGGCAAATCCCCTGCCGGAGGGTGCAGTGGGTCGGCCTCTGGTGAATCGAGTCGGGCAGAGCCTGACGGCGCCAAGAGGAGAAGGAGAAGAAGGCGCAGGAGAGGTGGGCAACGCCCCCTCCCAGAAGCTGGCCAACCCGGCGGGGGTGGGGATCCACGTAGGAGAGGAATGAGTGGCTCCACCATGAGGTGGTACCTACGCCACCTACATGATGGGAAAACCCCGGAGGAGGCGGAGGCTCTAGCCAGGAGCAAGAGCCAAAGGAGTAACGTCAACCCGGCGACTAGACGCGACCACAATGTGCCAGCTCGCGCGCAGGGCAGCGGCAGCGGCGGCCGTGGCCCGGTCAGCACTACGCTGTCCGTGCGGCGGGGCGACAGCAGGGCATTGCCCGCAGGCACAAGCGCCCAGGCCGAAAAACGGAAAAGCGGCCAAATCACGCCACAGGAGCCCCCACGATCCAAGAGGGTGAGGGGCACAGACGAGAAAGCACCTGGGGGCCAACTTTCTGGACCGGCTCCTCACCGGGTGGAAGAGGGGCGGCGTGGGTATGCGGATGCTGTTAGGGGCATTCGCATGGCTGTTCTGCCTCTCAAATACCCGGCGGAATCGCTAAACCCGGAGCAGCTCACCGTGCTGCAGGACATCCTCATGGACGAGGTGTGTGGAGGAGTCGAATACACGGCGTCTTTCCTTGGTATTGACTTCAGGGGAGGCATGATGCAGGTAGACTGCTATGACGAGTCGTCCGTCGACTGGCTGAAAGAGCACGCTCCAAAGCTGGGAGGCTGGACGGGCCCTGTCCTCTGCGCGAAGAGGGTGGAGGACGTGCCAATCATGCACAGCATGACGGTTTTCCTCCCTCGGAGTGGGGACAGGTCCTACGAGTACGCCCTGAGCCTGGTGAGGAACCAGAACAGGGGGCTCAGTATCTCGGCATGGTGTGTTGCCAGCAGCAAGAAGGAGAAGTTAGGCGATATGGAGGGATGGAGGCTGAATGTATACATCGACGACGAGTCGTACAAGTACGTCCGGGCCGCGAGCTTCCGCCTGTTTTACAGGTATAGCACGGTCGTCATGCGGCCCTACAAGCCTGCTGACACCGGGAGCAAAGAAGCCAAGACGCCCGCGCCTCCACATGATAAAGGCGTCGTTAGCCAGGCAGTGCCGGTATCCGCCCAAGAGGATGCGATGATGGAGGTGGACGTGTCGGCGGAGCAGCCCTGCGTGAGCAGAGCTGGACAGGCAGTGCCAGGACCGACAAACGACGTCCCCGATGATGACCGGAGCATGGGGCTACCCTCAACACAGGAGCTCCTAGACGGACTTGGTGGCTCAATCGACAGCAGCGCGGTTGACGGCGGGGTCGAGGATCTTTCCCTCCTCGAGCCCAATTTATGATGGCCGTCAACATGGAAATTGCCCAAGTGAACCTGCATCATGCGGCGGCAGCCTCAGCTGTCATAACAAGCAGGTTCACGGCGGAGAAACTGGGCACGCTGCTAATCCAAGAGCCTTGGATATACAAAGGAGAGGTAAAGGGCCTCAAGACCGAGACAAATAAGGTAATCTGGGACCTCTCTAGCGAGAGGCCTAGGGCGTGTATAGTCGTCAGAAGCAATATTGATTTCTTTTGCATTTCAGAGTTTCTGACACAGGACTTGGTGGCGGTGCAGGCTAGAGACAGTGAGGGCAAAGACTTCGTCCTAGCCTCGGCATACTTTCCGGGAGAGGCAGCAACGGCACCCCCGGAGGCGGTGGGAAGGCTGGTGGAGCATTGTAGGCTGCACAAGCTCCCCCTCATCATCGGCTGCGACGCGAACGCCCACCACACGGAATGGGGCAGCACCGACTGCAACGCGAGAGGTGAGTCCCTTTTAGAATATCTAGTAGGTAGTAATTTAGCGATAGAGAATGTAGGGTGTGAACCTACATTCATAACGATAAGCAGGAGAGAGGTGCTGGACATCACCCTCAGCAATGAGCCTGCAACAGGGCTGGTCTCGCAGTGGAGAGTCTCAACGGAGCCCTCCCTGTCGGACCATAGAATCATAAGGTTCACGCTGAGGGCAGATGTCAAGCTGTTCCCTCCTAGACGTAACCCTCGAAGGACCAATTGGAGTACCTTCCAGGAGAGGCTAGATGAGGAGTTGAAGAGGAAGGGGCAGACTGACAGTAGCGCCACGGGCCAGGGCATTGAGGTCAGATTGACCATGCTCAACGGGTCCATAATTAATGCGTACAACGACAGCTGCCCTTTGGGGGTATCCGCAGACAGGCGCAATTGCGCTTGGTGGACAAGGAAACTCGCAGACCTAAGGAAAAAGGTACGAAGCCTATTTAATAAAGCAAAACGTACAGGGGTCTGGGAGGAGTACAGGAGCAACCTGACTCTTTACAATAAAGAGATCAGGTCTGCTAAACAGTCCAGCTTTAGGAGATTCTGTGAGAACGTCTCCTCTACACCAGAAGCGGCCAGGCTGCATAAAGCTCTGGCTAAAGGGAAGACGGACACAGTGCTAGCCATCAAAAAGAGTGACGGGACTTTCACGACCAGCGCAGAGGACAGAGCTAAAGAGCTCTTGCGCGCTCACTTCCCGGAGACTGTCCCGATTTATCGGTGTCTGCCCTCAACTGAACACAGGCCGTCCCGCACTGATTGGGCTATCGCCAAACAACTGTTTACTGCGGACTCGATCAGGTGGGCAATGGCCTCGTTCGAGAGGTTCAAGTCTCCGGGAGTGGATGGTATCTTCCCAGCGCTTCTACAGCAGGGTGAGCAGATTCTAATGCCACACCTGATAAGGCTGCTGAGGGAGAGCCTGGCGCTGGCCTACATCCCCGAATCATGGAGAACAGCTGAGGTTATCTTCATACCGAAAGTGGGAAGGAAGGATTACTCGCTGGCCAAATCTTTCAGGCCGATCAGCCTAACCTCCTTCCTACTGAAAACTATGGAGAAGATAATAGATTATCATTTAAGGTCTAACGCGCTGAGGGACGCACCCCTGCATGCAGCTCAGCATGCATACAGAGCTGGCAGATCAACTAATACAGCTCTGTACCAGTTGACCTCCGAGATAGAGAGTTCGCTGGAGAAAGGGAAATCATGCTATGCGCCTTCTTGGATATTGAAGGAGCTTTTGACAACACTTCTCATAGAAGTGTAGCAATGGCACTGGAAGGTAGGAATGTGGAAGCACCGGTGCGTAGATGGATAGAGGCGGTACTCCGCACTAGGATTGCCGAGACTACTGCAGGGGGTACTAAGATTCGCCTAGGCACAACAAGGGGATGTCCGCAGGGTGGTGTACTATCGCCCCTGCTATGGAGCCTTGTCGTGGACGACCTGTTAGCATTGCTGACCGTCAACGGCATTCGCTGCCAAGGATATGCGGACGATATAGTAATCATAGCGAAAGGCAAATTCGAGGACACTCTCTGTGACCTGGTGCAACGAGGGCTAAATCTGGCTAAGGAGTGGTGCAGGGGAGTTGATCTGAGCATCAACCCCTCGAAAACAACCATCGTCCCGTTCACGAGGCGTAGATCCTTACCCGGGCTTAGGAACCTCACACTTGGGGGCAAAGTGATTGAGATGACCAACAATGTTAAATATCTCGGTCTCACTCTGGATTCCACTTTGCGGTGGAAGCAGCATGTGGACCAAACCATGGTCAAGGCGACGAAGGCTCTAATGGTGTGCAATCGACTGGCAGGCAAATCCTGGGGTTGCAAGCCAAGGATTGTCAGGTGGTTGTACACCATGATTGTGCGACCGATAGTGACATATGGAGCGGTGTCCTGGGCCTCTGTTGCGGCACAGGCCTCGGTGGTGGTGAGACTATCGAGGCTTCAACGGCTAGCATGCGTTTGCATGACGGGCGCGATGCGGTCCTGCCCAACAGCGGCGCTGGAGGTCCTGATGGATCTCACACCGCTTCACATTGTGATCGGCCAAGTAGCCAAGCATTCACTTCTGCAAATAACGTCAGAGGGATGCGGCAAAGGGAAAATAATCTCGTCCCAGAGGATGGAGGTGATAGGTGCCAGTAATCCAATTGCCCTCTTCCCGAAGGACGGGACTACTAAGATAATTAACTTCACTAGGAAATTTAAGGTTACCTTTGGTAGCAAGAGCGAGTGGAATGACTCCACTCTTGAGCTGTTGCTGAGGGACAGTACACTGAAGTGGTACACCGACGGCTCGAAGACGTCGGAAGGTATTGGTGCAGGGATCGCGGGCCCACGCGCAAGGTTATCCATACCGATGGGTCGATTCCCCAGTATCTTCCAGGCCGAAGTCCTAGCCATAAGTCGGTGTATAGAGATAAACCTCCACCGCGGCTATCGTAATGAGAGAATAACCATACTCAGCGATAGCCAAGCGGCACTAAAAGCAATCTCGGGCTACGAGATCAAATCGCTGCTAGTGAAGGAGTGCAGGGAACGGCTAAACAGCCTAGCGGAATTGAATCAGGTGCACCTAGTTTGGGTACCTGGTCATAGAGGCATAGCCGGAAACGAACTGGCTGACGAGCTTGCCCGCTCTGCAGCATCCACAAGTATGGTAGGGCCCGAACCATTCACCGGGGTGGGCCCCCACACGATAAAGGAACTGCTCCGTAAGGAGGAAAGAGAGGGCAGAGAAGGTCATTGGCAACGGGCGCAGGGCATGCGGCATGCAAAGTTGCTGATAGGGGGGTACAACCTCAAAAGGTTCAAATCCATAATAAACCTCCCTAGGATCAAACTCAGGCTCTTGGTCGCATTTTATACCGGCCACTGCAAGTTGAAAAGGCACTTGTTCAACTTGGGACTTGCCTCTTGCTCCAATTGCCGGTTCTGCGACAGAGAGCCTGAAACCCCGGAGCACCTGCTGATCGATTGCATCGCAGTCTGTAGACGCAGGTCTAAGGCCCTTGGAAACCCATTTCCGGATAGGGATCACATCGACTCACTAGCTCCCAGCAGAATACTGGAATTTATCGATTTGTTGGGGCTTGGTGAGTCCTTGTGAGCTAGGAGAGGGCACAATAGACCCAAGGTCGCAGTGCATACCTCAAGTAATCTATCTATGGGAGGGGGGCGTAAAAGTGGGCGGATATTATTGAAAATTAACACCAACATATATAATGTCATAAAAATGCTATGTACCAAAAATCAGTGCTTTAGGTCAAAAATTAAGTTTCACCTTATGTGGGAGGTGGGCGTAAAATAGGGGGCGTGGTTTTGATTTTTTCATTTTTTTCTTGATTGGAATCCAAAACAATGATGTACCAAATGTCATTGTTCTGCGACAACTCCTTATATTTTTAGCCGCAGTATGCACTAGCAGAAACCTATGTGCGGCGCCACTTCCTACATATCACATCAGTAACAGATTTATAGAGAGAACACTTGGGTGAGCAGATAATTTTATGTTTTGGGCTGGTCGAGTGGCCATCAAGGTCGTGTGATATCACACCTTTAGAATTTTTCCTTTAGGGATATTTGAATTTCGCTTCGATTCAGACTTTGGAACAGAACATCATGCTCGAATGAGTCATCGAAAATTGCGCTCAAGGTATGGACCATCTGAGACGTGGCTGCGGCCAATATTTGAAAGCGATATTCTACAAAAAATTCCTGCTTAAAAATGTTCTTTCGAATTATAATAAACATTCCTCATTATTATCATTTGCGGTTTCTGTGTTTTTTCTTTAGAAAGGTATAAAACCTGGAAATGGGTCACGCTTTACATATAGTTGCTATTCGAAATGCATATGTGAAGGCTTGACAATTTTTCTGTATAATAGCTGAAAGCAAAATTAGAAATCACTTAATCAGAAATTTCGAAAAACAAATAGAAGAATTTTTTATATCGAAAGTGATTATTTATTGAATGTGTAATAAGAAAAGAATCAAATATGAGCTTTGCGAAGTGTTATTTATGGAATATTCACTTTCATCTCGTTTGGGATTTATGTGCAATTAATACTTGCAGCCAAACATATATGTACACACACACGTACGAAGGTCATGATGATGCAAGAAGTTTTTAATTAGTTTTTCTTGCAAACCCTAAAAAGCCTCAAACGGTACGGCTGACTGCGTAAATACTCGACCGAGTCTGCTTTGCTATGTGTGTGTGAGAGTGTGAAAAGTGTTCAACAATTGTGCAAGTGGAAAGTGATGATGCATTGAGTGAATGAATTTGCTGCAATTTATTACTACTGCGGAAGAATAGTTCAAAACACCTGAAGTGAAGCTGAAGAAGCGTGGAATGAAGAACGAGGTGTGAAAGGGAGGTCAAACGGTGCGTCCAACTCATTCTGGGGCATATAAATCAGCGTTGTTGTTGTTATTTGTTGCTGATTTTATTGCCTTACTTTCTGCAGTCATAGCTTTGGTTATTCGTTTAGCTTGTGTTGTTGCTTACTACTATTGTTAATGCTGTTTTGTTATTGTTATTGTTTGATTGTGTTGGCTGTCGCTTTCACAGCCACCATTGTCGTTGCAGAACTTTATTGCTCTTTTCATTGTGGTGTTTAAGTATGTGTGAACTGACTGATTGCTATTGTGCCAAATTACCTTCTTTCACTTGTGTGTGTGTGTATATGGACTCTATTGTGAATGGGTTGTTGCGACTTTTTCAAACTGCTGCATTAGTTCATTTATAATTGCAAATTTGGAACTTTGATTTCTGTTGGAATTATCTTGAATGAATGTAAGCAAGGTGATATTCGTTTTCACAACTCTGATTAGAAAATAACTGAAAGGAAGTGTTTCGGAGCGTAAATAATTTGGTAACTTAGTGCTTAGAAGGGTAATATTCTAAAGAAAACAATCAGACGTAGCGGTTTAAGCTATCAAATGGCATAGACATGTGGATGCTTAAGCTTCTTGGCTCAACGGTAATCAAATCCTCACCATGGTCTTCAACCGGTCGCTGACAACTACTGAACAAACTCGATATGTAAAAAAATTGAAAGAGGAGTCATACTACTGAAGTCTAGAAAACACACCAACCACAGCAAGAAATCACCCGATGACTCTTCCTTCCCCAGCAGAGAAGACACTTGAGGCCTTTACACTCACGATTTTCACACATCAACTGAACCTAACTCTTTACCACCACAGCACTTTGCGTCATAAACGATAACTCATAACCTCAATAAAAAAAAAAATACAATTTAAGAGGATATCCTAGTAGCCGTGGACTTGGGAAAAGCTCTTGACACCCTCACTCATACAACGCAACTAGAAGACATTGAAAAATGCACTCTTGGTTCTTCATTAAAGAAGTTAAGAAGAATTACACAAGGTGTTCCGTAGTTTGGTGTTGTCTGCCCGTTATCGTTTAACATCTCGAAACCGCCTACTCTACTAAAAAAACTTTCCATTAGCTCGTGCGCTGATGATTGCACGATGTTGACGATGGGCACTGAAAACGATGACAAGTATTTCGTTAGGGATCGCCTATTTCCTGAACTCTTCTCAAATTTCTCTCTGCCGCAGAGACCTAATTCACTAACTGGACGAAGAAATACAAAGTAGACCTCAACATTTTTGTCACTAATGTTGAAATTAGGACAGTGCACAACATCAAAATTTTGTGATTTAAATTTGATAGTCTGTTGTCTCTCACTTCGCACACTGCTTTCATTATCAAAGCATAGAGTCAGAACAACATTTTCAAGTCGCAGCAGCTGGCGGAAAGACAATTGTTTTAACGACCGGGCGGCCATTAATTACGTAACCGCAATGTTGTCGCCTGGGTGTAGCAGGTTGCAGCTGAAGAAGATTTAGACTAAACGCATCACCGCAGTCCACACTATAACAGGATGTCCCCAGGCGAACGCTTCCATAGTGAGTACCGTATTTTGCTGCTTAAGGAACATACTACTGTGCCCAAAAAATAAGGTGACATTTGAATTTAAACTGCGCGCTTCGAATAATTTGGAGAATTATTATTTTTTTAGGTTGGTAGTACTATCAGTCACATTTATGTCAAATTTCATGTCAAAATATTCATTAATGTTTGAGATACGTGTCGTTTTGTGAGCTGCTAAAAGTGAGTTTTTCGTTTTTTGCGATGTCGAAATTTGTTGAGCAAAGAACTTGCATTAAATTTTGTTTACGGAATCAATTTTCTGCTGCAGATACGTTGAGCATGGTGCAGAAAGCCTTTGGTGATGAGGCTATGTCTAAAAAAAATTTTTGCAAGTGGTGTAGTGAGTTCCAAGCCGGCCGAGAACGTGTCGAAGACGGAGAGCGTCTAGGGCGACCATCAACCTCAACCGACGAAGCTCACGTTCAACAAATCAAAGATTTGGTGTTGAAAAACCGTGGATTAACAATTAGAGACCTTGCTGATGAAGTTGGCGTATCGAAAGGCTCAACCAATACCGTTTTGAAGGATGTTTTGGGCGTCAAGCGCGTCAAATCTCGACTGGTACTGAAAACATTGAATTTTTTGGAAAAAAGGCGTCGCGTTGAAGTGTGTGAAACGATGCTTTCCGAAATGCATTATAACTGGCGATAAGACTTGGATCAATGCTTACGACCCTGAAACAACCGATCAATCGAGCGAATATCGTGCCAAAAGAGAGCCGAGACCAAAAAAATCGCGCCAAAGTCGCTCAAAAGTCAAGGTCTTGTTGACTGTTTTTTTCGATTATCGTGGTGTTGTGCATTATGAATTCCATCCACCCGGTCAAGCAGTCAACAAGGAATATTATTTGAACGTTTTGCGTCGTTTGCGTAACGCTGTCCGCCTAAAAAGGCCGGAATTGTGGAAAGACAATTCTTGGTTTTTACACCACAATAATACACCATCCCATAGTGCCCTAGTAATTCGTGATCAATTAGCCAAAAACTCAACCCATATCGTTCCGCAACCACCGTATTCACCTGATCTGGCGCCGTGCGACTTCTGGCTGTTCACCAAGCTCAAAAGACCGCTCCGGGGATACCGTTTTTATACGATAGAGGAGATTGAAGCCGCTCCGAAGACGGAACTGAAGGCCATCCCGGAAAGTGACTACAACCAGTGTTTCGAAGATTGGAAAAACCGTTGGCATAAGTGCATTGCATCGGGAGGGGATTATTTTGAAGGGGATGAAATTGACTTGAAAGAATAAATAAAGAATTTTCAAAATAAATACAATGTCCTTTTTTTGGGCACAGGTACTCGTCTGATGACTCTCCGAAATACTATATTATGCGTATGCAAAAGCCGCTTTTGAATAGTATGATTATCAAAAATAGGCGCCTTCACAGACTCTACGGAAATCAGGTTCTAAATACTCGTTGAGTCGTTGCTCAAACTGTCTACTCAAATTTTATCTGTTTCAATCTGGTTTTTAGTAAAGTATATAAAACTTCGTTCTTATATTGACAAATGGTTAGAAATATATCAGTTTGAAAAACGAGGATGATACACTGATTGCACTGTATCCTGACATAGCTTTCAACTTGTACAGAAAGTACGACGCATTTGTTACCTTGACTATTTTATAAATGGGTCTCTAGATGCAATATTTTATGCCCACACTTTCTCAAAATTATCTTGCAAATTCCACAGTTTTCAAAAATATAAAATATTAATATTAATAATACTTTAAAACATACCATACATCTTCCGAACACCTCGCTGCCTCGAAACAATTTTTAAGTGTTACCAATACGTACATATATACATATGTAGTCTGCGAGTACTTCATAACTGAAATACTCAAATCCAACACCAAAAAAGTCCAACGGTCATCAATAACACTCGCGCAAGTTTTGCCAAAATCAACTAAGAAAATTGTTTGCTCTTATTGAGCGCACTAAGTTCGGACGAAAAAGTTACTTCAACAAAGTATTCACCGAAAAAATGCAACAACTGAAAACTGCTATATAAACACTCGAATCGACCTGAAGAAGTTGTTCAATCTGTGCGCTCAAATGCGGCAGCATTCGCTTGAAGTAGAACGAATGTCGTTTACGAAAGTTGCAAGTTGGCAAGTTGCAACTAATTTTTGTGAGGTACATATGTATGTACACCCTGCCTTGGACTCATTCGCAGTGAGCTGGACAAATCGTAAAACTGAAAAAGAAAGAAACAAAAATCATATCACTTCGGGTTGTACGCTTTTGTTTTTTTTTTTTTTTTTTGGTTTTTTGGTGATATTCAATTTAAGTTAGCCAGCAATATTTGCGAACTGCCAACAAGCAGTCGAAGCCTTTGCTCCGAAGAAACGAGAATCAGCAGTGGTTTTAGTGGAAAATTCACTTGCAAGTGTGTGTGTTTACAAATCTATAAGTGACTTTCGATATTTGCACTTATGCAGGATTTCGCAGCAACCAAGTAAAAACTAAAGTATTTACACAAATTGAGAGGAAAACCGTTAAACCAACTGCTCAGACAAGTAGTGCAGTTTCAGTTTTCATCCATTCCGCAATGGCTTTAGCGTGGAATTGCTTTTAGCATACTTTTATGCGCACAGCCTTGTCATGAGTTAAGCGGGTGTAACTAGAAGCGGGCGCTGCCTTGTCGAAAACTCATTTCGAGCGCTTTAAATCAATACCGTGTAAAACTGACCAAACGTAACGTAAACGAAACGGCAGCTAAAAGCACACGCTCACACATAAATATCTGTATATATGCATGTATTTCTAGTTGCGCATTGGTATCATTATTTCGCTACTTTTAGTGGCCACTAAAAGTGAAACTTAATCGTTGCATTTGCACAGCAGCCGATATTGATTGCACATCCATGCTGACGCACGCCATACAAGTATATCCTCTCATGCCATTACCTCGCTCTGCAGCCGCCTTAGCTGGTGGCTGAAGGAGTGTGGGTTGTACGGTATCAAATTGTGCACTTAACGGTGGCACGCAAAGTTTTATTTATACTCAAGTACCTACGCTTTCTTGGAATACATGGCGGAGGAAGTAAGCAAAACTTTTGCGTGGTTTGACGCTGATGAGAAATTCATCGCAAAGCGCCGCAGAAATTAATTTGGCCAAGACTTACCTAGTGGTCGTTACTTGCACGCGAGTATTTATCTGGGTATTGCATTACTTTTGAAAAGTTAGAGAGTTGCATGCAAGTGTGGACTATTTTGGGAGCGAAGCTGACAGCGCTTGTTAAGTGGAAATGCATTTCGTTTTATAGATTTCTTATACATTTTTGATAAAGGTGGAATAATATTCGATTTTGGCTTGGGACGCATGCGAGCGTCGATTTTAAGGACCACTGTGGTATTCTTTAAAGAATAAGACAAAACTATCTACTAACTCTAGTTTAAGATTTCAACATCTTTGCAGCGTACTTCAAGCGGAGGTGACTGTCTTTAAAATGGCGGCAGATCCACAACTTCGGAGTGAATACCCAATTCTCAGTCAGATGAAGGAGTTGGACATCAGGACAGCGAAATAAGAATTGAGGTCTATGACCTTGGACTCGAGATTAGTAAAGGATAAACTGAAGTGTGGCAAAGGAAATTCTGGCCCCGTGCAACAAGTTTTAAGACAAGAATATTGACATCGTAGAGACCCTGAAAAGCTTTTATACATACAGTCTTGTCTCGTTAACGTCAGACTGAAAACAATGTTTCATTATCTTTTTGCGGCTTTCTACTGGACGGCCGGATTTAACGTGAGTTCGAAGTGTGCGGGTCCACCAGCAATACTTGTGTGGTCGTAAGTCTTCCGGCTTGGTTAATGTCACAGAAAGTACAGTTTGTAGCAAAATTCGTCTTTCATTTATTGTAGGGAAAATCAACTCGTCACTTCCTTCTTAATTGTACTTCTTTAACGAAACTAAGACTGAATCCTTGATCTTACTATTTTTTGCCCACAGTTGTAACACTCGTTGGGAACCAAAGACCGACATCGATGGTTAGAAAATAACCAAAACTTACAGATAAATACGCGAAAATAAATCCTGCTCTACACAAACTGTAGGATATTTTCTATATTCTGTCAATAATTACATAAATATAGCAGCTCGTTTTCCAATTAATTAACTCGCGCAGTAAAATTGTGTTCACCAGAATTCGCTTCAACTGCTATAGACACTTGTCCATTTTGTTGCCTAGAACTCTTAGGTATGGATCACAAAGGCCATCGCATATCGACAAAACACCTAGAGCCTGCCAAGAATTTATTGAGGCGGCTATTCCAGCCAATTCACCGAGATGCCTCAAACTTAGACTGGCAAAATTTGAACAGTCACGGAGAAGGTGTCTGGATGTTTCCATCTCAACTTACTCATTACCTTACTAAGAGCTAGCAGTTCAATGAACCTTTTACGTTTCATTTTGGGCTAGAAGGCTTTCGCTATCCCACAAGTGCAGGCTGCTGACCAACGCTTGCTGAGCTCAAGCAAAACCCATAGATCCAGCGCTCAAGTACACGAAGATAGAGGATCGCTCACTATCAGCGAGCTCAAGGGGTGTTTTTCCAGTTCAACAACAGTTCGATTTGTTTTGTCTTAATCTTAAGTGATTTTATAAAAAATTGAGTAATCAAACCGATATTGTTTAAGATAATTTTTAACCTTCAAACGAACATTCATAAAGATATTACTCAGATAGATCCAGGTATCACCAACTTTTTAACAAAACATTTAAATATTCAAAGTTCTATTGTTTTTTTCTTGTACAAAAACAATCTTAGACGAAATTCGGTCTAAACATATCTTCTTATGACCCGAACGGAATGTATTTTTTTATTTGAAGTTTTGAAGACGAAACATTTTTTTGACCCTAGTTGAAAAAAACGTCTAATTCTCTAACCAAAAATCTTACGTTACATTATTAGGTTTTTTAAGCTGGATGCATAATAAGTTATAACTTTTTTCAATGTATTTAAACCGATTTCCGAGCAAAATTAACTTGAGCCATTGTACTATTTTTATCAGTGCATATTACTTCCTTTCAGCCTCAGTGACTACAATCAACGCTATCTCTGGCTTTAAGCTGCCGTGCACACACACTCAAAAACTATCCATGTGCTGTAAGCGCTCCTCACTATCCTCAGCCACTGAGTGCTCTATTCAAGCGTAGAGAAGTTTTTAATTTCCAGCATTTGTTGACATTTCTTATCTCTCTGTTTGCCATCGCAGGCAAATGGGGGGTTGCACTTTTGCGGTGCACAGCTGAAATATCTATTTGTCAATTTTCATTAGATGGCAAATGGTTTAATAGACAGAAATTTTAATGAAGACACAAAGCTTATGGGCGAGAGTGAGTGAGAGCGTGTGTGTTCCGACTGGATTAGTGCATATGTTTTCATTTCGCTGTGTGTTTGAAGTGTGTTGAAGGAGTGAATAAGGCAATTTCACTATTTCCACGAAATGTGATGTGGCAATGTAAGAGACTTTGATTAAATTTTGGGGGAAATTGCTCACAAATAAATAATGTATTTACCACAAAAATGGTGATTTTCAAGATATCTTCAACAGAGTAATTTCCAGACAACTCGTTAACCAGGTATTATATATGCATATATACATATATCTTTTAAACTAGAGAAATGAAATAACACGCAAGTATCTATGTAAGACCATCCTTCATGCACCAAATATGTTAAAAACCAGTATTGTTTTAGGACTTTAGAATAATTATTTTATTTAAGTATTTTTGTTCATATTATTTCAGTTTTTTCTTCAAATGTTGTTTTCCATCACATTAATAACCTGAAGTTGCTAGCGCGCTTATCTTCAAAATTTTACGCAAAATATTTTCTTTGGTGTATATAAAGTATTTTGGAAGTTGCCACTTATTTTTAAATACAAAAATTATTATACATAATTAATTAATTGAAAAATTGCACTCACAATTTTTCAAAGTGTCACTTTTATGGTCTGTTGGACTATGATTGCCACTGTTAATAAATTTTTGAAGTGCTTTCAATCCAAGACTTAAGTGAGTTGACTTCTTGAACCTTCTTCTGCAGAAAATAATTCAAGCTGCAGAACTAAACCGAGAAGGTACAATCTTCTATAAGAATGTATGAATGAGAAAAAAGTTCTGCGAAAGATTTATAGTCCTTTGCGTGTTGGTCACAGCGAATATCGCAATCGATGGTGCGATGAACTGTATGAGATATACGACGCCATTGACATAGTTCAGCGAATTAAAAGGCAGCGGCTACGCTGGCCAGGTCATGTCGTCCGAATGAACGCAAACTCTCCTCCTCTCCATTGGACAAAGTGCTGAAGGACCTGGCTTCGCTTGGAATCTTCAATTGGCGCGCTGTTGTTAACTCGGCTATAACCGCGTAAGCAGTTTTCACGCCAATAAAGAAGAAGAAGATATTTTCAGAGTTGCCAGATTTTTAATAAAATTAAAATTTATTATTATAAATTTGTCCATAATTATATGGAAATTTGCATTCCAATGTAGATATATAGTGCATGTATATATTTTCTCCAAAGTCTTAGTTTTATTTCCTGTTGGACTGTGGTTGCCGCTTTTAAACAATTTTTTAATTTAATAATTAAGAAAGCGACTGAGGTTCGAAATATACATTAGCAATAAAAAAAATAATAATAACAATATAATGATGTTGCCACCTGTTAAATTGTGTTTCATTCTTTGCAATTGAAATTTATTTTGAGATTTTCTTATTAAATTTGTTGCCAGACGATTAAAATTTTTTTTAATTATTTGTAATAAGAAATAAGACTTAATTAAGAAAGCAAACTGAATGATCGGATTAAGGTCTTTTTCAAGAAAACTCTTTATCTAACAAGATGACACGATATCCTAACGAATCTTGGCATGAATGATTGTATCAGAGAGTGCTATTACCATCGAATATATTAGTCACATCTGACTACTACAGCATATACATAGCTACCATGATATTTTCTATTTTATACTAACCAACCTATTTTTTTCTTATTAAGTTGATCAATTATATATAATTTAAAAGCTAACAGATTCTAAAATTCTTGTTCTAAATGCAAAGAATAAATTAATAAATACCAGAAAATATTTAATCTTAGGGGGCCAGTAGGGTAATCTGGCCTGTTTTTTACATTTATTTTTCATATAAAATTTTATTCCACAATAGAACTTTTTTTTACATATTATGAGGTATATTGTGGAGTGTACAAACAAGTTTCTTCGGAATTTTTTTGATGACATCTGTCGGCTGAGGGAATGAGATGCCTTTTTTCACTGGCGGACAAGATTTCTCATTTTTGGATCGCATGAAACACAAAAACCCAATTTATTTTTTAAAAGTACATGAATGGTTATCGTCCTTACTAGAATCATGAAAAAACATTGATGAATGAAATTTTTTTTTTTTAATTTTTCCCCATTTGTTTTCACATAAATTTTGTCATAACATTGCTAATAAATTATAAAAAATTACGAATCTAGTAACATTCAAAAAATGAAACAAATCGGTTAAGTAGTTTGACCGGAATCATGTCCACCAGTTGAAAAAAGTGTGTTTTGAGAAAAACGCGTTTAAAGTTTGAGTTGTACGCTCCGAGCGCTCCGAACCTCGAGCGATATTATTATTATTGAGCCTTTTTCGAAACCTTCAAATGGTAAAATGGGGTTTTACATTAAGTCTAGGGGTATAAGGAACAGAAAACGCAAAAAAAAAAAAAAATAAAAAATTGAAAAAGATTACCCTACTGAGCCCTTAATTTCGACAATATTTTTCTATTTGCCCGACATTACTAATTGATTAAACTTCCAGTTGCTCAACAAAACCTTTTTTATAATTTCTGCTTTCCACCAGCTTCGTAGCATTTTACAATTATTTTTATTCTCGAATTTCACAGAAAAACTCTTTCGCAATAAAAGCATTTGCAATGTGTAACTCAATTAATGTTTACATGTGAACGCCAACTAAGTTACATCACAACTTTGTTTGCCTCTTTTCCATTGACAAACCGGAGCAAGAAATGCTGTGCGCTCTAAGAATTCATTTATCAATCACCAAAGAAGCCAATACAATGTACCAGCTACACATGTAGAATGCGGGGTATGCGAGGTGGGTTAGCCGATTAGATCCATTGAAGCGCAACGAGTGTTGTCAGCATCATTTGATGCTCGTTTTTTCACTCTCTTCACTTCCGCTTTCACCTTTGCTTTCGCTTCTATGTACTGTACACCATTTCTGTTGTGGTTGTTGTTGGTAATTTGTTGTCTCGGTCTCTGCCTGCTACTTGTTTATCAGATAATAGTTGTCGTTCATCACAGGTTTTTCGTACTGCTCCTGCCTTCGTCTAGTCACTAGCTGCATATACCGTTAACCTTGTGCTGTTTACCGGTTCGTGAGTATTCTTAACTCAACACAAGTACTTTATTTGTTCCGCTTTTCCCTCAAAAGATTAATTACTATTTGGCACAACGGCAACAAATAACGCTGAGGGATAATAGAAAAAATGAGAGAATATCGCCACATAGTTAATCAATTTGATTGTTGTTGTCGATGTACGTAAGATCTACTGTCAGCACAAATTACCTGCTGTTGCATAATAGACAAACAACAACAACAAATTCAGCATGGAAGTTTTCGATAATAATTCGATTTTTTCCTCTGCTACCACTTAATGATAAATCGATTATGTTGTGTAATTGCTTGGAAATGCGCTTTTGGAGTTTGCTTAGAACTCAAGAGCAGTTAATGTTATATTTATAGCGTTAATTTTGTTGTGATTGTCATAATGATGTGATAATTAGAAATAAATGTGTGTAGCTTTGAGGAAAATGAAAGAATTAATCAACCACATATTGCTGCGAGTTAATGCACATATGGTAGCACACTGCGTATACGCAACATACTTGCACTCTTCCATGCGTTCTTTACCCATAATATTATTAATTCAGTGTAATATTTTTTAATACTCCGCGACTTTAACTCCAGGTTGGGCAAGGAAGGTATCTCTGACACTACACTACGGTCGGTAAATTCAGCATCTATGAAGAAACATCACCAAATGGGTTGAGGCTGATCGACTTTACCGTGGCACGAAATATGGTTATCTGTAGTATTAGATTAGCATAGAATCACCACCAATCTACCTGGCTGTCTGCGGATCCAAGCACAACCAACAAGATAGATCATGTTGTGGAAGACACTTGTCCAGTGTTTTAGACATGTGCACGCACTAAGATCCTAACATCGATTCGGACCACTATCTTGATGCTGCCAAGATACGCACCCGCCTCTGTGCAGTAAAAAATGCAAGTAAATAAACACAGGAAGGTGCGGAGAAGCTCCAATCACAATAGAAAGCCGAACGATTTTCTACTCGAATTGCATTCTTACTCTCTGAGCGCACTCATCATCAAGTACACAGGTACTGACGGACCAGATTTTAAGTTCCTTACGTACTGTTGCAAACGAAACCATTGATTTTCGGAAGGTTCAAAGCAAAAGCTGATACGATGAAGACTGCCGTGTCGCAGTTGAGAGAAAACGGACAGCCCATCTCGCTTGGTCACGGTTGACCAAAACACGAGCGAGGGGGAATATATACCGACGGTTGAAGAGGAAACCAAATGCATATGGAGAACATAGCAGCAAAACATTGCATAAAAAAGTGTTTGAACCCCACAAAGAAATCGTGTTTCATCTCGGAGTTTTGTGTCGGGATTGTGTTATTTATGCAACCACTTCGTAGACAGTACCGGACATCAAATGATTGCTACCTTTTTATGGCTTGGTTGAGTGATTTTGTTTGCACAAAACTCGCCAATTCAATTCAATACAAAAATATCTATTATTCTTTCTTCTAGCTTTTTATATTTTAAAGGGTGATCCAAGTAGAGGTGCGTTGCATTCGTAATTGCATAATGTTCGACCGAATAGACAACGTCCAACACACTTTAAAGATAATATAACTGCCGTAGCTAAGAATGTACACGAAGACCGTGGAGAGTCGATTCGGACTCGAATACAGCTTGTGTAAGAACTGAAGGCGACATCGCTTCGCTCTATGTGCTCTTGTAAAGCTCGTAGAAGATCCGACGTTTTCAAGACAAATTTTGTTCAGCGATGAGGCCTACTTTTTTCTGGATCAACGGGTATAAAAAAAGCAAAATTGCTGCACTTGTGACAAAGAGTAACCTGAAGAGATTCAAGTGCTGTCATTTCATTTAGAAAAAACAAAAGTTTGGTGTAGTTTGTGAGCCGGTGGAATCATCGGTCCATATTTCTTCAAAAATGATGCCGGTGAGAACATAACCGTTAATGGCGACCGTTATCACGCCATGAAAATTGACTATTTGATGCCTGGAATTGAAGCTCGTGATCTCGGCAACATTTGGTTGTAACGAAACGACGCCACTTCGCACACATCACATCAACTTATCAATGGACATATTGATAGAACATTTCGGCAAGCAGAGAATTTCACGTTTTGGGCCGGTCGATTGGCCACCAAGATCATGTGATATCACTCTATTAGAGTTTTATCTATCGGGCTAAGTAAAGTCTAAAGTCTACGCGGACAATATCACTTCGATTCAGACCTTGGAGCAAAACATCACGTGCGTCATTCGCCAGTTACCAGTCAAAATGCTCGAACGAGTCATCGAAAATTGGACTCAACGGATGGACTGTCTGGAAGAGATAATCTTTAAAAAATAAATGCCAAGGCATGTTATTTCGAATAATAATAATCATTCCAAATAAGATTTGAAGTTTCTGTGTTTTTTCTTCAAAAAAGTGAGCAAACTCGAAATGGATTATCCTTTATATTTATTCATTGTTTATTAAATAGTATCTGCCACAATTGTATGTTAATTTTTGTGTTCACCGATAGTAACTGTAAAATTTAATTTTTCTCCAACAGAAATTCATTTCTTCAAATCCATGTACATTTAGTAATCACATTCAAATATTATGTTTCGATTAAAATTTATTAAAATTTTATTATTATTAATAGTACTGCATATTACTCAACAAATAAAGCCCCAAAATGTGCAACAAGACTTGAGAGATGCTCAGAAGTTAAATAACAGTGCTTGCAGCGCACCAATTGTCGAGGGCTGCAACACTGAGAAAAGGTCGCTGCATTTAATGTTTCGCAAAACTTAAGGCCAAGTAATATGAATTTAATATGCGGCAATATTCTAACACAGCAAATCTGTGTTTCATTAATGTAAATAGGGTTTAAAGGTGCAGATGCCGGCACATACAGGAGTTTGAGCAATTGTGTGTCAAGTTGTCTGACATTGTTTGCGAACGTTTAAGCCCAGAGTGTGCATTTGCTATGCGTGTATGGGCGCACATTTACTAAATAAACACACGTCGGGCCTAAATTGGATGTGCTTAAGGATATGTGTAAGTATTAGTGTTTAAGGACATTTTTGTATATGTGTGTGTGCGTGCCTGACAAGCAGCTGTTCGGAGTTTAAGTGCAATTACAACACCTCAGGTGACTTTGTGGCACTGAACTTCAACAACTACCACACAACAACAACACAAATAAGACAAACCCCTAGGTGGACGTTCTGCTATTGTAAGATTCTTAAATTTGGAATTTTCTTAAAATTAATTCCTTCGGAAACAGAGTAAATTAATTCTATTAAAAATTGCAGGCGAATGCGTTTGTGTAGCTTTGGGGCTCAAAGAACTGCTTGTGACATACTAGTTTGAGTACTAGCTGAAGATAACATATCATAAAAAAAGCGACTTACTTAATATACATATTTTTTGAAGAGTAATCGCTGATCGCATTTTTCATTACCACAATGCACATCAAAACTCGAAACCAAGTTTATTGAACGACTTTGAGATCAAAAATAAACAATCAAATATGGATGATCATCTTATGGTACTTCAGCAGTGACTTAGAGGGTTTGACATCATTCCTTTCCAAAGTAAATAAAACTAAAATGAAATAAATTTTTTTCTAAAAAATGCTCTAAAACTAAACAATTCAATTTAGAAGAGAAAAGTGCAAATCAATATATCATTAAAGTCAGGCTGAAAATAAATATAGTTTAAAAAAACTAAAAAACACATTTTTAAAACATATCAAACTAAAGAGTGAAAAATAATGCTTTGTATAAACTAACAACAATAATGAAGGAAAAATTCGTGTATTATGGTGAAAATAGCGTGGAAAGCTCGATATATGAAAAATATGCCACAAAAGACCCTACACTCTTCTCACAATAATGCCGGAATTTTTCCTTCATTTTTGTATTTAGTTTATACAAAAAATTCTTTTTCACTTTTTAGTTTAATATGCTTTAAAGGCGTGTTTTTTTTTAGTTTTTTCAAACTATATTTACTTTTAATTTTTTAGTTTGATGTGAGAAACCACAAATTTGTTAAAATGTGAACTATGACATGTAGTATCGAATCATTTCTTCTAAAGCTTCACTGTTCATGTGGTTTTACCTGTCAACTTTGAACCGTCTTGTTCTTCAATTCGAATACCGTCCAAAGATCTACAACGATTAGCAAACAGTCGAGAGCCCAGATAAATTACTGCATGATCTGCTGTACAACCATGCATCTTTTGAATCAGGGATAATGGGATGCCCAACTTATTCCAGTGTGAGAGCGCCTCAAAATAAGCGTTTTTTATAACATTTTCCATTATGGCCAGATTGAACAAAATAATAATTTTCGGACATTTAAATCAAAACTCCCAACATTGAGTACGATTGTAAATTATTATGTATTGGACTTTTAATATATGGCGAAACTACTTAAATCCTTTCTTATGATTTTATGGTATATTAAAACAACTGACTTTTAATCTTTCAATACTTGATAAGGTGAACTAAGCCTGTTAGTACTCAATTATTAAATGTTTTTAATCATCGGTAACTGAAAATTAATGCTACTATGCATCAATTTGCAAAACGTTTAATGAAATATATTTAGGTATGGCATTTTATTTGATTTTCATCTTCGAAAAATTCCTCCGTTCACATATATTTTGGTATAATTTCAATCTGGCCGTTCCAGTCATTCCAATTGCAAAAAGTCAAAACCTACCCAATCAAGTCAACTGTCAAAGTTCGGTAGGTGAGCGGCTCTCACATTTCCAGTGACAGGAGAGTTGGGGATCTCTTTATCTCTGTTTAGAGCGGTCGACGCCCAACTCAGTATTATTGGCAACAATCATCCCTGAGCAATTCCATAGCTGTATTTTGCTGGAAATTGTATCGATATTGGCTTAATTGCGTGTTCACCATCTGAGTCGAAATTAATACCTACTGACGCGATGTCTTCTGCATATACTTGTTTCCTGCGAAAATTTGGTCAGATAATTTCGGTAACAAACCCCATGTTACCATTCACTAAACCTTTTGATTATGTATAACAACTTGGTCGTTAGTAGAGTAAATCCTTAAAGCTTTCTCAATCGAGAATTCTTCAGTCGTATCTGTTGACCCTTTTCCGAGAAGAACTTCAAGATGCTTCGACGTCAACTTTCCAACTAGTATCTGATTTTTTTTTTACTACAAAAATTCTATTATAAGTATTAATTTTTTTATTACCTAAAAGTCACATGTACCCTGTTCAGGGTATAAAAAGCGAAATTGTTAAGGACTAAGATTTGAGAACTAATTGCTATGCAAAGTTTTAGTCACAGCCATTTATATAAGTAAATTACTCATTAGCCTCCTTAGACTATTCTACCAAAAAACCTATAAATCAATGTTAACCAGTGTTAACTTGAACCTTCACCTTTCAAGTTTGCGCTATTAACTGCACAAGTTTTCCTTAAATTGCTTTTAATAACACCCTTGAATTGACAAAACTTCATGGAAAAGATTAAATAGTCCTTTCAGTTCAATGCATTTGTGCCTATAAATATGTAAGTAAACACATACGTACATATACATGGACATACATGTTCTCATAAACATAGAAAACTCATTTCTAATCTGGTATGCAAAAGGTGTAGTTTCTAAATCTGAAAGTAAGTGCCGCAAACGTGTAAGAATAGCTTGTACAGTTGTAAGTTAAAATTCTGCCAATTTAACCAACTTAACAAGAATTACTAATTTGGTCTAGCAAACTTCTTTGAACCTTTCTGATCTTTAAAATTAAAAAATCGATAAACATTTATTAAAGTGAAAACTGTACACTGTTGCGTATACGTAACTTTTGGTTCTGAGTAAAATTGTGCGAAAGTGCTTCGATTTCGGTTTAGTACTAAATTTTTTTATGAATGATGAAATATTTTGTTTTTAGGTAGTGGTTATGAAATTTGAAAATATACAGCAGCTATTTATTGATAAACCAAGTGGCAACAAGGCATTCGTAAAAATATCATTTTAGCTTGACTGGAATGGATTTCGGTTTAAATTGTATATATGCAAGTATATGTACTCGTATATGTCACTGCAAAGAGCTGAAATAAAAACGGTCTTCTGCGCATTTTTATTTATTTTCGCGCCATATTTCCGATAACTTTTGATTTCCAAAATTAGCTTTGTTGCCAAATAATATTAGCATTTTGCGGAAACATACGCGAAATTTACATTTCAAGCTTATTTTCGTTTTGTGTGTATATTTTGTTTCCAAATATAATATTTTCATATTTTTATTAGTATTTTAGTATTTAGCGTGGAAAAGCGCAGCAATTGCAATATATCCGACTTTGGTAGTGGTATAAATATTAGCATCGAGTACTTCAATCAACATTGTTGCCAATATCTTGAAGTTTTAGGTATATTCTTTGTAGAAAAAGAAGGTTAGATTCAAAGTTCGCTTTTAAGATATCGACCAGAATTTTGCACATGTTCTTTTCTCTCCAAAGAACTTCACTTTTGCCGGATTAGCTGATATCGCGCAACCATAGCAAATAAAAAACAAGTAAGGAAGGGCTAAGTTCGGGTGTCACCGAATATTTTATACTCTCGCATGATAAAGTGATAATGGAGATTTCATTATCCGTCATTTACATATTTTTTTATTTTGCTGTAAAATTAATTAGATTAGTAGTTCCTGAGCCCATTTTCAATTTTAAAAAAAGCATGGTTGCAGCTTCCTTCTGCCATTTCTTCCGTAAAATTTAGTGTTTCTGACGTTTTTTGTTAGTCGGTTAGCGCACTTTTAGTGATTTTCAACATAACATTTGTATGGGAGGTGGGCGTGGTTATTATCCGATTTCTTCCATTTTTAAACTGTATATGGAAATGCCTGAAGCAAACGACTGTTTAGAGTTTGGTTGACATAGCTATAGTAGTTTCCGAGAGGGGGCGGGGCCACGCCCACTTTTCCAAAAAAATTCCGTCCAAATATGCCCCTCTCTAATGCGATCTTTTGTGCCAAATATCACTTTAATATCTTTATTTATGGCTAAGTTATGAAACTTTATAGGTTTTCGGTTTTCGCCATTTTGTGGGCGTGGCAGTGGGCCGATTTTGCCATCTTCGAACTTAACCTTCTTATGGAGCCAAGAAATACGTGTACCAAGTTTCATCATGATATCTCAATTTTTACTCAAGTTACAGCTTGCACGGACGGACGGACAGACGGACAGACAGACATCCGGATTTCAACTCTACTCGTCACCATGATCACTTTGGTGTATATGTGTTATACTATATCTGACTCTTTTAGTTTTAGGACTTACAAACAACCGTTATGTGAACAAAACTATAATATTCTCCTTAGAAACTTTGTTGCGAGAGTATAAAGATACAAAGTCGATATCGCCGAACTCCGGAAAATGCAATGCACAACACTTGGCTGCAGGAAATAAGCAGCATGCTACCTTTACTGGATCTGCAATGAGTTTTAATATAGGCATATATTTTATGTAGGACTGGTGGTTAGTCGGAAGGCTTCGTCACCTTCTCTTCAGATTCACCCCTACGACCGAAAGGATATACGTATGAAGGTAAAATTCCATAGATAGACGCCAAGGACGATGATACCTAAGGGCAATTTTACGAACACCTGAAGGAAATGTATGAGAAATGTCCCCGCCACGTTGTTAAGATCGTGAAAGGCGACTTCTATGTCAAATTGGGTAAAGAAAGCACGTATGAATAGACGGTCGGAAAAGTTAACCTTCACGACAGCACCTGCGACAATGGATAGAAGCTATAAACATCGCCGCGGAGCTTTGCACTTAATTTGTAGTACCAGGTTTCAACATCTGAACATTCGAATTGTGGCACACTTCCAGTGTGCTCGACGTGCGTTCCATGCGGGTTGCTAACATCGACTTGGATCACTATCTTGTTTCAGCAAAATTACGCACATGCCCAAGTCTACCGAAGTGGCTATGTCAGTTGGCATAACAAAACCTGGACGTCAAAAGACTGCAATTGCAACATACTGCCAGGGATTGTCGTACCCGACTGTCAATCCAGTCTAATCAAAACAACTCACATAGCGTGGTCGTATACGAACAGCGGAACTCCATCTCCCGTTCTCTTCATACCGTTGTGGAAGGGTTGTAGGTTACTACCGCCCTGGTAAAAATACTCGGTATGACTGCGTCATCTCTGCAGCCGATTGTGACAGGAGCTGTGAAAGAAGAATACCGTGAGAGACGTCTTTTCAGCAAAAAGAAGAGAGAGGCAGGAAAATGTAAACGCGAAGCTATTGATATTCTGGCTAATCAGTGTGGTCTAATAGCTGGTAAAACCACCATATACCATATTTTAAAATACGCCACGTCCAAAAAAAACCCTTGACAAACAGATTACCTACCGCTTTCGACAGCACTGGCAGGAGCAATGTCTAAATTTGGTGTCTCTACCAAGATCATACTGAAAGTGTTCTTGTTGTTGTTGTTTTAATCTAGTCCCTGTTGAGGTGGAGAGGATCCGATACGTTGTTATTGAGGTCAGACAACGGTAGGCTCAGGAAATGTGCTGTTTCGACGGTGCCGGACTATAGGGGGATGGGTGTCAAATGTGTAGGGTTAGCTGAGCGTACAAAGAGGTGGTTGCAGTCATGCGAAGACTCGTTGCATGCTGGGTATATGTTTGATATGTCGGTGTCGATTCTGGGTACTCTGGTCAGAGGTAACATTTCTTTGTCTTTTCCCCAAGTGCTGTCGGCTAGCGGCTTGAGGATTTTGTTGCGATTCTGTACTTTGGCAATAATGCTGGTCGTATGAGGAATGAAGTAGTACAGGCTGTCGAGTGTCAGAACTAAAACCTTAGGTTTATTGACAGTCGGAATTTTAACGCCAACGTCTACAATATTAAGAACTAGTCTATATCCCTTTGTCCAGTTTGTGAATATGCTCGCTGTGAATTTATTGGGGGAGAGTGTTAGGTTCCGTGCTGCGAGAAAGCGAGAAAGCTCGCAGAGAAAGCCGTTTACTTTTGAGCACATGGCATCTATTCTACTGGAAACTGTCCTAAGCATGACCCTCGACAATATTGGCGTGAGCGATGAGCACCAAATAAGGTGGAAATACAAATTTTATGGGCGCTACAGAGACAAATAGTGTAGCTATAGTTAAGCGCATAGAAATAAAAATGTCGTTCATGTTGAAGATAATGGTCTAGCAGAAAGTTCTTTCGATTCAAGACACATGGGTGAACAACTCGAGCAAAGCCTCCCACGCATCCAACGGAAAGACCAAGCGAAGAATGACCTGTATGCAGTTGGTGTGTACAGTAGCAAGACCTGGCAAAGGATTGAGGCAGCCGGTGAAGTCGGCCCAGAGCAACCCACGGTTGTAATGCGAAAGAAGAAGAAGATAACATATAACTGCCATACAAACAAAGGGTTTTATAGCTTTGGGAAACGAATTAATATACAACTTTTTTTCCTTTTATTCTTAGTCAAATATAACTTGGGCGTTTGATGCTCTGTAAACTAATTATTTCAAATCTGGAAACTTTATCTTAATATTTTAAATATGAAATATCTTATATTACATTATATTTATTTAATCTTAAAAATGCCTAAACCTAATTAAATGGTACTGCGGCAGATGCAGAATTGCAACCAAGACCACAGAGCTGGCACCAAGCACCCGCAGTGCTGACATATTCCCCCACTAAGTGAGTGGACTCTTATAAAAATGACCATTTTGGCCACATCTCAGCAGAACCATTTCAGCTCACAACTCTCAGGACAATTTTACAAATAAGAGCAGAACCAACTACCCGCAACCACACACTACATACACAACCAAGCAACTACGGGATATATTCTGCCACAATACAGCGGCGAGCACATGCCGGCTGTGTCCTCAGCAGCTGTAGACCACGGCGTGTATGTGTGTGTGAGTGGATGAGCGCCGTGGTATTTGCTGCATGAAAATTGCGCTATAAAACAAATACCATTGTTTATTCTAACGGCGAACTGCATAACGAGAAGATACAAGAACCCGAAATGGCAGTAGCAAAGCAACAAAAACAAAAAAGGTATAATGAACCAGCGCTGTGTCAACGTTTGCGGCTTGTAATCCCAGAGATATTGTGACCATTTGGCCAATGCCACAGGTAACATAAAATTTCGTGTATTGTCCGCTCTAACAAGCCGCACACACACACCAGTGTACAGTTGCACTTGCGCTAGTTTGAGTTAGTGTAAGTAGCGGGGAGACTTCCTGCTTGCCTTGTCACCATTGCTTATGCCCGGTTTTTTTGTTTTTTTTTTTATGTTTTTGTTTTTTTGGTACAATGCTGGCTTTAAAAGCGTACTTTTAGGCGCTTGCTACAGATTGGCGGACTTGTGCGGCAATATGCGTTGACTCTGCGCTTCACGCAGTTGTTGAATGACCTGCAAATGTGCGAATTTCCCACGGAAGGGAAGCGAGTTCCTAAGGGAATCCGGCTTAGACTATTTTTGTAGTTTTTGTGTTCACTTTAGGCTGTTGAAAGCAGAAAAAGACTATTGCACGAGGATAGCAGCGTGGCCTACACTTGGTAAGCCAAAGAGTTATAGACACACACCAGTGCACACATACTAGTACATACATATTTCGAAAAGCAAATGACTTCGCTTCTTTAATTTTTTGTTGATAGACTTGATTTGTTCCTTTTAATTTGTTTTGCCATTTCGTTACCATTTCACTCGACTCTGCGTGGCCTTTGCTTTCATTTAGTGGGTTTCGTTGTCATCATTCTGTTTTGCCACTGCTATTCGTTGTCGTTGGTTATAATTTGTGCTATATTGTGTTTTTCTCTACATCTATTTTCTTTGGAGTGTACTTGTTTTAAATAACTGGTTCTATATATTTTTCCATGTAGTGGCATTCCCCTTTTGTTGTTAAGAAAACATGCTTTTATGTTTTTGATTCGTTTTTTTGTTGCCACTCGTATTTAGTTTCTAGAAATCAACGCTTGTATTTGAGCTAATGTGAAAATCAGATTTCCAGATTTAAGTAGTCAACGAAATTTGAATAATTTAAGGTCTATTTATTTCTTTAGTTTATTTCTTAGTATTTACTTCTTCTCTTACTTACTTCTTTATTTTTTAGTATTAACTCCGTCATATCTACCTACAAAGGGTGATTCCTTTCGAGGTTCCTTACTTTTTTAAAGGAAAAACACAAAACTGTAAATTTAATGGGAAATGTTTATTATCATTCAATAGCGCATTCTGTGGCATTTATTTTTTGAAGTTTATCTCTTTCAAGTGTTGGTCGTAGCTTCGTCTCAGATGGTCCATCCGTTGAGTCCAATTTTCAATGACTAGTTTGGGCATTTCGAATGGTAATTGGCGAATGACGCGCATGATGTTTTGCTCCAAGGCCTGAATCGAAACACACAGAAAAAAGTCTAACTGTTTGATATCACATGATCTTGGTGCTTAATCGACTGGCCTACAACGAGAAATTGTCTCCTCAACAAAGTGTTCTCTCAATAAATCCATTGATTGACGCAATATGTGGGAAATTGCGTCGTTTTGTTGGAACCAAATGTCGTCGAGATCATGAGCTTCAATTTCAGGTATCAAATAGTCGGTTATCATGGCGCGATGACGGTCGACGCCGTCTCACCACCATCATTTTTGAAGAAATATGAACTGATGGTTCCAACGGGCCACAAACTATATTAAACCGTTGTTGTTTATGTATGAAATAACAGCTCTTGAATCACTTCAGGTTACTCTTCCTTCTAAATCCGTCAATTTTGCTTGTTACATACCCATTGAGCCGGAAATGGGTTTCATCGATGAACAAAATGGAGCGAACCGATATTGCTTGGAAAGTTCGAGCAGCTTTTAATTTAAGATCTCAACGTAAAATGCTCTGAGTCCGAGTTGCTGCGAACGGCATCGAATCGCCTCTCCCCGGTCTTCGTGTACAATTTTATGTAACCCGAAAAAAGTTGCTTAGTTAACCGAGAGATGACGCTAATCTCCAGTTATTTTTAATACCTATAGTATAAGCTTATTAACTCAGGGTTCTTATTGCCTGATAATACTATTTATCATTAGGGATCAAATTTGTTGTGTACGGAACAATGAGGAATCGTTAGACCAGCCTCGTCTGTTAGTAGTTGTATAGGAAGGTGTTTCGTAATACCATAGCAGTAGAACCATGAATTTCGCACGAATTTTGAAAGAACTTGAATTTATTTTTACATGAAGGGCAAGTATCTCAATGAATATGAACGAGCGACCATCAAAGTCGCTTTGGATATGGTAAAATACGATATGAAATGGCATTGATCTTATTGAAATCTTCAATTATCACTCGTCATTATTTCCTTTTCTGACAATAATTCTAAAGCTAAGTGCAATATTATGACCATTGATAGGCTAAAGACAAATAGTCGTGCAATAAACTTCACTATATTAAAAAAGTAATGGAAAATATAATTTTGATACCCAAAGTTTGATTTGTGCGACCTGTTGTTGTTGCGATGGAACAAAATTTTTGTCATATTGGCCAACAGTCTTGAAGTTAGCAACGAAATTTGAAGTATGTATTCACATGAAGTATAAAATACAGTTTTTTAAAAGAGACTCTAAGTACTTTATTTTTTTCTTTAGTTTAAGTTTACAGCCCTAAACTGTTACTCACTATTCTGAAGTATCTCGATAATTGATAAATATTTATTTTTTTCTTTTCCAGTTTCGAAAACAGAAAAATGTCACAGAGCGCCAAATCTGGCAAAAACGGTGGCTGAGCGGTGATTCTTGTTTCGTGTTTTTCCAAAGCTCAGACGCAAGTATGTTAGAATGGGACAGCACACACAAGTCTTTAAACAGGAGTTTACCATTGATCAGCCGATTTCTAAAAGATGTTGAAAACTTCCGCCATCTTTCTTATGTTAACGCGACGATTTCCAAGGAATATTTCTTTGATTTTTTCAAAGTTATTATCATTATCATAACGTCGTGATTGGTAACTCTTCGATGACCTAACGATTTTCACTGAATACATGTGTGCGTGATAGAGTAGACTCCCAAAATTCGTCTGCAAAATCATCAATACCCCCCAGTCGGGATTCCATTGGAAACACAAAAAATTATCGAAAGGCATAACAACTAAGTCCAAACTTACTACCCAGTGTACAAACTTGCCTTCGGTTAACTGATCCGCCTTATATAGTGACAAACAGCCTGTGCGGAAGCCTCCAGATTATATGTTCATAAAAGTATATCTGAAGGATAAAATGCCCTTACTCAGAGAGGTAAAAGTTAAAGCGGAAAAATTTGTAGATACACAAAAACGACAAACGATTGAGAATAAGAGCTTTGAAGTAAAACTGAATGATCAGATAAAACTCAGCGTAGAAGCCATAAATCGGAGAATTAAAAATACTTAATAAATAAACTTACAAAGTCATCTAAAACTTTGGGTTTGTAATAAACTCTTGAAAATTCATTTGCTATGTACCTGTGACTGACGAACTAGACGAGAGGCTCCAACGAATTCCTTAATGAAGAAGCGCTTTTAAGGGAAATGGAGTGCAGTAAGTCCAGTAAAATTCTGGAATACTTAAAAAAGACCTTTCAAATCCAAACCAGCTAAATATTCACGAAATTCGTAACTTCTTTGAAGCTGCTGACTTGTCGAAAATGCCGACATCGAACCACAAACTGACCGATCGGAATCAAGTTCTTGTATGGAAAACTTTTTTATTTTACAGGATTCTTCGCCAAATTCGGCGTGGGTTATTACCTAAAGCAATCATAAAAATTTTTAAGAAATTTTTTAAATAGGAACACTATAGCATGTAGCTGCCAAACAAACTGAACAATCGGAATCAAGATGTTGCAGGAATTAGTTTGTAATTATGAAGGTTATTAAAGCTTCAAAGTTCACGGTCAAAAGTCTCATGTATTAAACAAAGTTAATATTATTGCCATCAACTTTTCTATAAAATAAAGGCAATAATAATTTGGAATTTAACTTTTAATAGCAAATTACGTGTAATTATTTACAATGCTGCCTAATGCCTCACTTAGCTTCCTTTATCCTAATGATTAATTAAAATTTAATAACATCTTGTCATAGAAATGCCACACTAAAATGCGTACTTCGACGCCTTAGTTAGCTTTGCGTCCCCAAACAGATACATATAAAAACATACATACATACATATGTGTGTAGTTATGGTAGCCAAGTGAATGCCGCAGCGTGTCTTGTGACAAATCTTTGTGGCGTCCAAATGCATTGCTGAAATATGACAAATGGGGCGTTGGCAATTATGGCAACGCCATTAAGTATTTAAAATTACGCTGTAACGGCAACTACAAATCAATTTGGCGCAAACCGCAAGCCGCCGACCGCTGCGCCGACAAACAGGCTGCCAAGTGCGCGGGTGCCTGGCAACAGCTGCCAGGCAACTTTGTCAACGCGTCTGGGTGGTGCGACAGCAGACGGGCAGACGACTGTAGCTAGGTTGGTAAAAGTGTGTGAATGAGTTTGTGTATATATCAGACGCCTTGCTGAGTATAAAGCTATATGTGTGTGTTTGTGTGTGTGTTGGTGTGTCGGTCGCTGTCGCAAAAGCTGTCAACCACATATCCCCGCGGAATATCAGCTTGTAAACTTTTCATTATGCTCTCTCCACTCGCCACACGCACTGCGACTTTAATGGCACAAATAAAACAAGAACAAAAACACTTCGACAAGTAAATATTTTCGGTTTCGATAATAATATGCCAGCGATGGATTAATTTGCTGCGACGGAAATTAATATGTTTTCCATTGTTGCTGCACATGCTTGTGTGGTTGCTTGTTGTTGTTGTAGTTGTTGTTGTGGTTTATGGCTGAGTGCTGCGTTTGCTTAATACTGTTGCGTTGAGTAAAAGAAAATCACAACAACTACAGTATTTAAACCGGCATTGTGTGCTCGGCATACGAAAGCAGGCTTCACTGATGTGCTTTTGTCTGTGTAGATATGTGTGCGTGTGTTCATATCTTAGCCGCCTGCATTTTTTGAATATCGCCAGACTTTCGCCTTGCAAATTTTTAAATCTTATCGATATGGCATTAATTGCACGCAACCTGCGCACATATCCTGCCAAACTGGCCCAGATGTCGTCCTGCCGCCGTCGTCTCGTCCTGTTTTCACGCACTTAAGGACACATAAATTTGCATATGTCATCCAAGTTAATGCGCGTGCACATGTCTATGAGTCTTTATAGCTGTAAAACACATTATTATTATGACTTCGCGGTTTGTGTTTGCATGCGGCTGTTGTTAATGTTGTTGTTGCCGTAACAACAACACTTTGTGATTACGTACGTGCTCGACAGCGTGTTATTATCCTTGTGGCTTTTAAAGTTTCCCCTTTAATGTGCTTTTGTATGCCTTAATTATACCATATATAAATGAGCACTTAACACCGTGTTTCTCAATAAATTCGGACGAATAATTACGTCTGATAAAATGCGTTATCAGGCAAAATGACTCAGGAAAATTGTGAAATATCGAAAATGGATTCGTCAAGGTGTCACGTACACACATACAGGGTGGGCCAAAAGAAACCTGAAAGAAAAAATAAAAAAAAATTAATTAACGAAAAAGTTATTAAACTTTTACACCCCTTGGTTTCTTTTGGCCCACCCTGTATTAATGCTGTAGAAAATTACATGTAGGTGCAGAAAATTTTAATATTTATTTAATCGGGTTCTGTTTAATGGAATTTGGGAGTATTAACATGTAAGCATCTATACACATACTACTGTATACAAAAAATAAGGTGACATTTGAATTTAAACTGCGCTCGTCCAAGGATTTGGAGAATTCTTTTCTTTTTTAGGTTGGTAGTACTGTCAGTCACATTTATGTCAAATTTCATGTCAAAATACGTGTCGTTTTGTGAGCTGCTAAAAGTGAGTTTTTCGTTTTTTGCGATGTCGAAATTTGTAGAGCACAGAATTTGCATTAAATTTTGTTTACGGAATCAATTTTCTGCTGCGGATACGTTGAGGATGGTGCAGAAAGCCTTTGGTGATGAGGCTTTGTCTAATAAAAATGTTAACAATTAATATAGTGAGTTCCAAGCCGGCCGTGAACGTGTCGAAGACGAAGAGCGACCATCAACCTCAACCGACGAAGCTCACGTTCAACAAATCAAAGATCAAGGTGTGTGAAACGATGCTCTCCGACTACCAGGATGTCATGAAATGCATTATAACTGGCGATGAGACTTGGATCTATGCTTACGACTCCGAAACAACCCATCAAAGTCGCTTAAAAATCAAGGTCATGTTGACTGTTTTCTTCGATTATCGTAGTGTTGTGCATTATGAATTCCTTCCAACCGGTCAAAGAGTCAACAAGTAATATTATTTGAACGTTATGCGTCGTTTGCGTAACGCTATCCGCCTAAAAAGGCCGGAATTGTGGAAAGACAATTCTTGGTTTTTACACCACGATAATGTACCATCCCGTACTGCCTTCGTATGTAGTGATCATTTCGCCAAATCTTGGAAGAGACCCGTTAAAAGAGAATCGGCACACACCATCTCTTCGTTGATTTCAAAGCTGCTTTTGAGCACGAAAATGAGCTGCCTCTACTTTGCTATTTTTGAATTTGGTATCCACTCAATACCAAAAACTTTATTAGGATCCAGAAGGACCAAACGAGGCTTCAGACAAGGTGAGTCCCTATCGTGTGACTGCCACTGCTGGAGAAAATGATTCGAGCTGCTGAGCGTATCATTGGCCTCAACATCCGCGCCGTTAGTTCTGCTTTCTTCAGACTGAATAAGAAAGCAAAGCAAATTGGTCCGGCAGTAAACGAGGGCAAGACGAAATATCTACTACCATCTAACAAACAGTCGTCGTACCCACGTCACTGTTGACAGTCATAACGTCGAAGTCGTAGATAATTTCGTTTATCTTGGAACTAGCCGCAATGTCAGCCTCAAAATGCAACGAAGAAAAACTCTTGTCTACAGGTGCTACTTCGGGCTGAGTAGGCAATTGAGAAGTAAAGTCCTCTCTCGACGAACAAAAACCAAACTCTATAAGTCGCTCAATATTTCCGTCATGCTATATGGTGCAGAGGCTTAGACGATGACAACAACTGCTGAGTCGACGTTAAGAGTTTTCGAGAAAAAGGTTCTGTGGAAGATGTATGCTCCTTTGCGCAGTGGCTACCGCAAATATCGCATTCGATTAAATGATGACCTATATAAGATATACTATTCGACGATATTGACATAGTAGCGAATTAAAAGGCAGCGGCTACGGTGGCTAAGTCATGTCATCCGAATGGACGAAAATACTCCATCTCTGAAAGCATTCAACGCAGTACCCGCCGGGGAAAGCAAAGGAAGAAAAAGACCACCACTCTGTTATAAAGACCAGGTGGAGAAGGACCTGGCTACACTTGAAATCTCCAATTGGCACCAAACAGCGAAATGGAAGAACGGCTGGCACGCTGCTACAACTGGGCTAGCCGCCTAAGCGGTATCTATACCAATAAATAAAAAGAAGTAGAATTTCGAGTCTGTGTTGACTAACATGTATTTAATTTTGCGAACTGAGTTTCAGTTCATCTATAATATAAAACACCAAAAGAGTATTTTTATATATTTATTTATTCTGTTTTTATTATAGGAATGTATTTGAATGTCATTTTTACCGCTTTAATATTCAGTATAGCCTCCTTTGGCCACAATCACCGCTTCAATAGACTTGGGAGCGCTATTGACTAAGTCTTCACATTCGTTTTTAGTGATGAAGTTCCATACTTCGACATACATAGTAAATAATTCCGCTTTTGTTTTCGATGGACTGGCATAATTGTGTACTCTTTTTTAAGATACTCCATAGTCTTCTTAACTTTGTGCTTGACGTCGTTGTCTTGCATCGGAACGATTTTGCTAAGCTTCAGTTAAGCTTGCAACTTGCCGATATGAGAGCCATTCAATAATTGAAGCACAGCTTTTTTAATAGAGTCAGAAATTTTCTTAATTTTTCTAAAAAAAAAACGCAGAAAAACATTTTTCTAATTCTACTTACCGCTTATAAAATGAAAAATGCTTTTGAAAATTTTAGTTAACTGATAAACTGTTGGTATTTAAAATACTCGAAAATTGTTCGTTTGGTCTTAGCTATGCTCACACGCCTGAACGCTTCATGAAAAGAAAAGTTACTTTTCTCTTTAAGATTTGCTGATAGCAACTTTTCGCATGAAGTTTGATTTGCGATTGCCTGCTAGCATTGTACGATTTAAAAGTACGTGCAAAATTAGAAAATCTGTTTACACTCACGTGCTTGATACTTCAACTTATATGCAATAAATAAACAAAACATAAGAAAATTTTCATACATATTTAGTAATGCAGAATATTTAGTAATATACATACATATAGACAACATAAGAAAATGATAGACATTTCAGACAAAACTAATCGCTTATAAGAACCTGCAGAGTATTTGCTAAGCAAGCGTTTTCCATTTTGGGCAGCTATGAAGAATGCAGAGTTTTGCATTGTCCAAGTCCCGCAAATGCATGGAGTTTATTTAGCAATATTAAATTCGTCGCTAAAAAGTCGCACCTGACGCTTTTTACAAATGACCGAAATCGATGCAAAGTACATTCAAACATTGAAAGGTTTATTGTTCATGTTTTTGAACTTTCTTGCTGTCTTCACGCTCCAAAATATCAAATGTTCAAAAAAGTGTGTTCACATTTTTGGGTCTTCTTGTTTTGTAGTGTTCACGTTATCGACCGCGCTGTATTTTGTAAGAAGTTCCCGGTACTATTTTTTTCCCAATTTGTTGTACTTTTCAAGATTGTAATGACTGCGGAAGCGGGTCCTTTAAGTAACTAAGACGCACAAGTAATATAATAAGGAAAAAAGGAAGTTTTTTAGAAATGCTTTTAAATAAAACTATTTCATACAATCTTTAGAAATAGTGAAGCTATAATTTATTTATTTTTTTATTTATAAGTAATAAATATATGAGAAAATCATGAAAACAATATTTTTCGCGAGTTATTCGCTATTTCGCAAGCTACTAAAATAAGTCCCTCACTCCTGTAGTGAAAATGAAATATATTTTTAATTTGAAGATATTGCCTATACTATACAATGACTCAATGACATAAAAAAAATTTAATTGTTCACATTGGCAGAAATGGAAAAATAAACTAAGACTTATGGTATCAAAATAGGTATGAAGGAATTAATTATTTTTCGCAAAGTTCGGGTGTAACCGAACATTTCACTTACAACTTGCCAGGATCAAAGCCAGGGAAGTATCTTCAGGTACATAGGGATTTTTAGTTATATGGGGTTTATGGCAAGTTTTCAGCCGATTGTATTTATTCTAATCAAAGTTGGACTGTTTTTAGAAAAATACGCTCTCTTAATTTTATTAAGTTAACTAATATATCGGCAGCATTAAGTTAACTAACATATGTGCTGTAAAAGGTCAGTCAAGTGGAAGTTCGAAAATCATCATATTGCGGTTCAGGAAAGTATCGATCCGATTTAACCTTTTTTTATGAGACAAATTTTAAAATTTCATATATATATATATATATTTATATATATCATAGTCAATAAAAAGCACTAAGGTCCACATATTCTGCACCTAGAGGCTTTAACAGTTTTTTATCTATGCAAAGTTTTATCTCTTTACATTAATTGCTAGAAAGTAAAGGCACCAATTGGAATTGGAAATTATATGGGCACTTAAATTCCAATTGTGGACATGCATTCGTCAGAACATATTCTACAAAAGAGATGATGCACGCTACGTCGTTCGCCATCTCCTGATGTTATACCTTCACTGCCACTCAGCAGGCCAGAGCAGGGTTCCCTCCATAATTTTAGTATGCTCTGGCCATCGGTCAGTAGATGAGCTCTGGTGGACTCCACCCTGGCGTTAAAGTCGCCAAGCACGATTTTCACATCGTGGCGGGGGCACCTAGGTGCACTCTAAGTGCTCAGTGTAGGCATTGGTCGCATTATTCTTTTCTTCCGTCGGGGCGCGGACGCAAATCAGCGATATGTTGAAAAATTTCGTTTTGATGCGGATTGTGGCTAGACGTTCATACACTGGGGTGAATGCCAAGACTCGGCGACGGAGTCACTCACTCTCCACGAATCCCACACCGAATTTGCGCTTCTTTATATGGCCACAAGGACCTAACAAACCAAATCTTTAAATGCCATGAGGACCTACTCGTCTCAGTCCTTGTCCCGTCCATCGCACTTCTTGGATGGCGGCGATGTCAGCTTTCACTCTAACGAGGACATCAATCAGCTGGACAGCGGCACTTTCCCAATTAAGGGACCGAACATTCCAGGTGCATGCCCATAAATCGTTATCCTTAATGCGTTTGCCATAGTCGTTATCAAAAGGGGTGTCCCTCATCCGAGGCTGTTTATGCTTTTTCATTGGTACTGTTTTTGCGTGGCGGCTCCCAAACCCAGCGCTTAACCCTGTGGAGAGGATGTTTCGCCTTCTCACTTTAGCTCGCCTTCAAACGAATATTTTCTGGCTACCCAAGGATACTTGGTCTTGAACCGGAAGTCGCGAGCTGCTTAAGCCATATGTAAAAGAATCGTTTCTGACCACTCGCAAATGAATGGCAATCAAAAAGCTTTCCTCACTTGCTTGAAGTTCAACACATGACTCATGCGACACTAAACGACATTGTAAATTTGAGGTCATTAGAAGTCTTCTGATAATAGAGTGCGTGTGACAAGTTCTTACATTTCGTGGAAAGAGAATCCGTAAAACTTTAATAAAATTCAATAGAATATAATTAAAACAAAGATGATTGCTTGATTTTTGTATCATGGCTTCCCACAATTTATGCCATCGCAATAATATTGCGTAAACGCACTGCTGAACCTGCACAAAGTTATATTAAGCAACACATTAATTGAATAAAAATTACTAAGAATTCTTTACATTGAATGAAATTACATGCTTTCGAATTCAAAGATAGCTGTTTTACCGCTACTTTACAGTTAGTTAACTGCTCTGATACAAAACTTGAATGTGTTTATACTAAAATTCTTAGAAATTTGCAAGTGTTTCGAAACAATCGGAGTTATACCTGCAATCAGCCGTAACCGTTTAGACTTGCGAACTAATCAAATAAGTCTGCTAGTATTTCCAAGAAAACTGCGCCGCCTTGTGTGAGTAGGGGGTTCTGCTATTGATTCAGTTGGTGGTAGAGTTTAGCTGGCACGCTGGTGGATAGACTAAGTTTTTGCACTTAACGGAATAGATAAAATAACTTGAGATAATTAAATTAGTTGGAATCAAATCTAAAAACTTGCGTTCACTTTCAACTTTACGCTACTCACAATTACACCAACACACACATATGTATATACACATATAACCTATAGAGAAGAGATGCCGGCAGTGCAACTCAATGGAATAATGAAAATTTAACACAACGTCGCATCACATCAAAGTTATACGGCGCCAGCCAAGTGTGTAATTAGCCTGATACAGGTGCAAGCTGGCAAAGGTTAAAAGCGTTGATGAGCGCAATGGAAGCAATGAAAGCAGTGAAAGCTCCGGCGCAAAGTTTGCGCTGATTGAATCAATGCCTGTGACTTTAATGAAACTCATTCATTGTTTAACAATTTGCAAATTGAATTTAATTGCCTTTCAGGCACAATACTGATAACATCTCATGTGATCAGCTGTTTGTGCATTAAAGTTAAGGCATAAAATGTGCTACAAACCCTGCACAAAAGCACAGTTTCGCTCCATTTGTGGTCATTTCATTGTTCAACCCACAATAAATTTTCATTAATAATTCCACACAATTATGCCGTTTCTTTTGCAGCTTCCACCTTAGTGACCGCAAATATAATTCCAGCAATATTTTCGATAAAGTTTTGCAAACGAGAGTCGACGCTCGTGCAACTTTTGAAGCAATTTAATTGGAAATGTGCGTTAGTTTCCGGCGCTGGAGGTCCGCTTGCAAGTCGAAAGAGCTGAAGGGTTACCATCGAGCACGCGGCATTTGTATCTGTGTCTGTATACATATATACCGCTATATAACTGTGACTGAAGCGTGCCGAATAAGTGCACTTCGCCAGCTGGGAAACACAAAAGCACTTAAAAGTGCTTCGGAACTTTTCCAAGCATTTTGTCCAGGTAATTATGCTGCAAAGCAATACAATCAACTCTAGTAAGTAATAATAGCAACAACAAAAATGCAAGCACATTGCTGAATTCTTGCTGCCTAATGATGGCCAATTATAGCGTTTTTCATTTAAGGCCACAATATTGCGTTGGGGAATTTTGTGAGCATCAATGTTATTGTAAATTGTGCTGTTTTACGGCAATCGATTACAGGAAATTGATATGCGCTGAGAGTACTTACTGTCGCTCTACAATTTATTCCAGTTTGATTTCACAAGTATTATTAGAAGTACTTATGTAGATAACGTGTGTATAGGTTATTTATCATTGTATTGAAAACAATGAAACAATGAAAATTTCAAGCTAATGCCGTTGAAAAGCTAGAAGGCCAATTATCGAAAATATCAATAAAAGAACTAAAATCAACGAGTTCATTATATAAAAACCGTTTAAATTTTCGAGAAACTTAATATTTTGTGTTTGGTCAACTACAAATACTGCTAACCGACGGTCAAACTCTTAATTCGAACATACACTGTCAACGACTGGATTGTCTAAAGCAAGAAATCGCATAGAAACGGCCGGCTTTGGCCATTAGGAGGATAGAGATGGAAGTTTCTTCCATAGGGACTTTTAATAGTTCTCAGGTAGGAGCTTTTGATTGTATATTGCCAAACAACGACCGAAGTACCTAAGAACTAAGGAACTTACTTTCGAAAGCTTAAATATCCATATAAAAATGTGTGTACAATAACATTATAGACCTTTTTAAATTTAACTAGTTGTTCCTTCCTTACCCTTAAACCAATCAACCAGAGAATTCGGCACACATATCTTCAGGTTGCAATTTTCCAAAAATTGTTTGCGTCCGCTCTTGAGTAAGTGAAACATGCAAAAAGCGTAATTGAGATAATATTTAAGGCGAGTTTTCCCCAAGGATTAATTTGTTTAAAATTTGTTAGAAAATATATCAAAAGCACAAATAATATATAGTAGGTTAGAGGAGCTTATGTAGGTATACTACTGTGTTCAAAAGTAAGACATTTGAATTTAAACTGCCCGCGTCGAAGGATTTGGAGAATTATTTTTTTTAGATTGGTAGTCACAGTTATGTCAAATTTCATGTCAAAATATTCATTAGTGTTTGAGATACGTGTCGTTTTGTGAGCTGCTAAAAGTGAGTTTTTCGTGTTTTGCGATGTCGAAATTTGTTGAGCAAAGAATTTGCATTAAATTTTGTTTACGGAATCAATTTTCTTCTGCGGATACATTTAAGACTGTGCAGAAAGCCTTTGGTGATGAGGCTATGTCTAAAAAAAATGTTTACAAGTGGTATAGTGAGTTCCAAGCCGGCCGTGAACGTGTCGAGGACGAAGAGCGTCCAGGGCGACCATCAACTTCAACCGACGAAGCTCACGTTCAACAAATCAAAGATTTTGTGTTGAGAAACCGTCGATTAACAATTAGAGACCTTGCTGATGAAGTTGGCATATCGAAAGGCTCAGCCAATACCATTTTGAAAGACGTTTTGGGCCTCAAGCGCGTCAAATCTCGACTGGTACCGAAAACATTGAATTTTTTGGAAAAAATGCGTCGCGTTGAAGTGTGTGAAACGATGCTTTCCGACTACCAGGGTGTCATGAAATGCATTATAACTGGCGATGAGACTTGGATCTATGCTTACGATCCCGAAACAACCGATCAATCGAGTGAATATCGTGCCAAAAGAGAGCCGAGACCAAAAAAATCGCGCCAAAGTCGCTCAAAAATCAAGGTCATGTTGACTGTTTTCTTCGATTATCGTGGTGTTGTGCATTACGAATTCCTTCCAACCGGTCAAACAGTCAAAAAGGAATATTATTTGAACATTATGCGTCATTTGAGTAACGCTATTCGCCTAAAAAGGCCGGAATTGTGGAAAGACAATTATTGGTTTTTACACCACGATAATGCACCATCCCATCTGCCCTCGTAATTCGTGATCATTTCGCCAAAAACTCAACCCATATCGTTCCGCAACCACCGTATTCACCTGATCTGGCGCCGTGCGACTTCTGGCTGTTCACCAAGCTCAAAAGACCGCTTCGGGAACACCGTTTTTATACTATAGAGGAGATTCAAGCCGCAGCGAAGACGGAACTGAAGGCCATCCCGGAAAGCGACTACAATCAGTGTTTCGAAGATTGGAAAATCCGTTGGCATAAGTGCATTGCATCGGGAGGGGACTACTTTGAAGGGGATGAAATTGATTTGGAAAAATAAATAAAGAATTTTCAAAATGGATATTATGTCACCTTATTTTTTGGACACAGTAGTATACGAGGCTTGCATTATATATTTCGGAGTTGGAGAAAACAAAAACAAATATTAATTAACAAAGCTTTTTTATTTTAATTTTCAAAGTATTATCCATTAAGAATTATACACTTTTAAATGAGTTTGAACTAATTGTCGAAGAACTTTTGCCAAAACATGCATTCTGAATACATCAACCGTCGCTTCAGGTTGATCTCTTAGTTTATTTTTCAGCAACGGGAATAAAAATAAGTCATTCGGTACCAAGACAGTTCTTTACGATGGATGTCTCATCGAATCAAAGTTCTTGAGTCCTAGCCGATGCGTGAGAGCTGGCATTGTCAGGGTAATGATTGATTCGGTGGCTGGTTTTTCTCATTTATTGAAAGAGAGCGGGCAAACAAATGCTTTTATACCACTCTGAATTTACTTTAATGTTCAACAATATACTGGTGGTATGATTGCGATATGTTCAGTTTTTCGAAAAGAAAAAAGGCTTGGAATTGCTTCATGCGGGAACAACTTTTGTTGGATTCGGCTCTTCGAGAAGCACCCATACAATCAACGACTGTTTACTTTCGTACTCATATGCTTAAGGGGGTATTCTACTGTAGAATTTTGAAAAATTCGATTTTTTTCATGTATTTATATGACCTTGGAAGGATTTTTCAAAATTCGACTTATTTTCGGAGATGCAGCCGATTTTGTGAGGTGGCGTCCGTGTTCACTAGAATTGTCTCCTAAACTTTAAACGGGTTTTTCTCGAAACTACTTTTTTCCATACGGTACCGGCATTATCTCAAGTTCTATACAACCGATTTACTTGAAATTTTGTGTGAATTCTTCTTTATATAATCCTTTATCGCTCCTACCAGCATCGTGTCAAAATTTTTGTTTTTAATATTTCAAAAAAATTCAGGAATTTCAAAAAAAAGCGTAAAAATGATTTTTATTTTCAGGCAGTCGCCATTTTTCAAAAAAAAAAAAAAATCGTGTTCCCGGACTATGACAGCATCCTTACTGGTTAAGAATTACTTTTGAGATTTTTTTAGACCACCAGGAGAGTAAGGATCAATGTCACCAGGATGCGCCATTTTTTTTTACACCTGCCTCTCCCCCCTTTAATTATTTTAGTTTTTAATATTTTTTTGTAAATTTTTTTTCTGTAGTCTTAAGATATCAATAAAAACACCTTGGAAAAATGGATAGTAAAAATATTTTTTTTTTAAATAAAATTCAAAATACTGCTCAAAATTTCATTTCTAGAGTAGAATATCTCCTTAAATCCATGTTTCATCACCGATGTCTTATAGATTGCTAACCTATTTTGTTCATGGTTTTCTCGACACAAATTGACAAATTGTGTGGGATCCAACGCTAACACATTACTTTTAAAGTTAAATATTTATGCAACAATAAATATTGGTCCTTGATGGAGCTTCATCGGCGAAAATCTAATAAAACTCATTGATGCACTTTAATTTTTATAAATCAACGTTCTTTCCCCAATGAGTACTATTTGAAACTGAATTCCCAAACATAATAATAAAATAGCGAGCAGACTAGAAGATGTGAAGGAAAACATTCTCTGTCGACTCAGCTAACCTTTCGCCAGTAACTTTGTTTCAATAAATATACAAATCTTCTGACTCTTAAGTTTAACTTTAGCCGCTGCGCCACACCTGAAGTCATCAAAGTTCGTGCAACATAAATTGAAAACAGACAATTTCACACAAATTCAAGTGAGTCAAGCGATAGATGAAAACAACAGCACACACTTACACCTACACAAGTGTGTATGTACAAAAGGGTCTATGTGTGTGTGCGTGTGTCAGTAAAAGATTCTATAGAAATGTGCAAAGGCATAAACCCGCTGTTGATACATACAAAGGTTGTAGCACAATGCCCGTCTCTGGGCTTGCTTGCAAGATGGTTAGCCTTGTTGCGGGGCAGACAAGCCGTGCGTGTTTGTTCGTCCTCGCTTACATTATTCATAACGGCATCCGACATTGCGAACTACAACAACGCTTGCTTGTAACCACTAAACGAAACGAGACGAAACAAAGCAATCGACAACATGACATTTATACATATATCTGTGTGTGTGAGTATGTGTGTGCACCCCGACGCAAGCATATTTAAATTGTTACACATGTTAAACCTCGTTATGTGTTAGGGGTGGGCGACGTGCGATTTCGGGATTGCAAATGAAAGCTGTTATAGAAACTCAATGGATCTGTACGTTTTCTAAGCTCGAATTATCAGTTGAGATTTGGAGAAAGACAGTTGCATTAAGGGACTAAATCGAAAGAGGAAATATCGGGAACATCGATACTTTTTCTTAAAGCCCACTTTAGAGTCCAAGGTATGAGCATGAGTTACGGAAATCTGTCGAGGTTTTTTCAAAAAGGTAATTCATAAGTCCTAGTAACCTCTATTGTATCAAAATGTGCAACAACTTTTGTTATATACTCAAAGATTTGTTCAAAGAAACCTGAAAGAATGAAACGCGATACCTTTTCTCCATAGAAAATTATCGAAGCTTGATCTTTTTTGAAGATTATGAACTAATATAATCAACAAAACTTTTTTTTTTGTCCATCCAAAATAAAAAAATAACAGCAAAGCCTAACATGGAAGAGCAATGTTGCTAAGGATTCTACTTATAAAACAAGTAGAGTACGATTGATATGATGGTTATGTTGAGACCGTCCAAAAAGAATCTGATCTAGTAAAGTGAGCCAGCGATTAACTTTAATCGAAGATTTAAACTTTGAGAAAGGTAGATATTTAGAAGCAAAATCTTTGTCAGAATGAGTATCACGATCAGGATTAGGATCAGGATCGGGATCGAGATCAAAAGCGGGATTTAAAAGGAAACTCTTTGCCAGATATAAGTATCAGGATCAGAATCGGGATCGGGATCTGGATCAGGATCGGGATAGAAATCGAGATCAAAAACGGAATTTAGGTGAAGACTCTTTATCAGATGTAAGTATCAAGATTAGAAATGGGATCAGGATCGGGATCGTTCTCGGGGTCGGGATTGAGATCAAAAACAAGATTTGGAAGGAATCGCTTTGTCAGATATAAGTATCATGATAAGAATCGGGATCAGGATCAGGATCGGGATGGTACTTCGAATCGGGGTCGAGATCAAAAACGGGACTTTGAAGGAAACTCTTTATAGATACATGTATCAGGATCAGAATCGGGATCAGAATCGGAATCAGGATCAGGATCGAGATCAAAAACCGGATATAGAAGGAAACTCTTTGCCAGATATAAGTATCAGGATCAGAATCGTGATCTGGATCAGGTTCGGGATAGGAATCGAAATCAGAAACGGAATTTAGGTGAAGACTCTTTATCAGATGTAAGTATTAAGACCGGGATCGTTCTCGGGGTCGGGATTGAGATCAAAAACAAGATTTGGAAGGAATCGCTTTGTCAGATATAAGTATCATGATAAGAATCGGGATCAGGATCAGGATCGGGATCGTACTCCGAATCGGGGTCGAGATCAAAAACGGGACTTCGAAAGAAACTTTTTATCAGATATGTGTATCAGGATCAGAATCGGGATCAGAATCGGAATCAGGATCAGGAATCGAGATCAAACACGGGATTTAGAAGGAAACTCTTTGGCAGGTATAAGCAGCAGGATCAGCATAAGAATCGGATCAGGATCAGAATCGAAATCGTGATCAAAGACGACACTGGAATCCAACTATTAAAACTATCGCTCATCTCTAACGCTCGCATCAGCAAAAAGCAAGCAAATGAAAAAATTGACTGCTGAAGGATTTGCGGGTATTAATGGAAAACCTTGAAAACTACCACTGCACATGCTTGCAGAAGCAAATAAGTATCTTAACAAACGCCAACAACTATGCAAACGAAGCACGAAAACCAGCCGACTATTTGATTGCAGATAAACACACACACATAGGTAGTTTCCCACGGATGTTAGTGTGTAGCCATATAAATTATTAACATACGCCACAAACCCAACAACAGTACGCATAGGTATTTTTATATGCATGTATAAGTATTTGGGTGCGTGTGTATGTATGTGTGTGCATTTAGTAAGTCGCGTCGCCTGAATGAGGCAAATGAAAAATTCAACTTGTTGACGTCTAACAAATAGCGTCACTGCTAGTCGGTCGACCGCTGTGTGCCTCGTATTTGTTACTTCCACTTTTTTCTTTCCTCTTTCACATTAATGTCACTGTGACAGTGACATATCAAACGCAAGGTGAACTCTCTGCATGAATGTAAGCACTTGAAGCGCTTCGTATGTGATGCATTGAAGGCAAACTAAGCAAGATCTGCCAAACAACTGTATTTATTTGTGATTTTCTTTAAATTTGTGCTTTGTTATGCATGGCATGGTCCTTTCAAAACAACATCAAAACAAAAGCCGAAGCGTTGTCCAATGAAATGCTAAAAAACGTACAAAAAATACTCAAACTTTAGCTGCGATTCGCGTCTTTGCGGATACAAAATTAAACTCAATTAAAGAAACTTTAACCAGAAAACACAAGGGCTATTCAAAAATGAAACAAAGGTCAAGTATTTATGTATTTCATATACTTTACTAGTTATTTTTAAGGCATATGTGAAAAATTTATGCATGTCTTGGATGAAATATTCAACTATTTGGACAAGGTTTCACGTACTGACCTACTATACTTTAGTCTGATCTTCTTAAAAGCTAGTACTATTGTTTAGTAGAATGAATAAAATTTCTAAATTTTGTAAACTTTACATTTCTTAATGGCAGTTAAAGTTAATTATTATTCTTAATCGCGTGTGAGTAATGTCAAGTTTCACTTTTATTCAGAATTGTTTTCTTCAAAAATAAAGCCAGTAAGTATGGCGACCGTTATCGCGTATTGATAATTATTTGATGTCTGAAAATGAAGCTTGTGATCTTGTGATCTCGGCGACATTGGGGTTCATTGTATTTATTGAAAGAACACATCGATGAGCAGCAAATCTTCCCTCCAACGTTCTGTGAGAATTTTTTTTTTTTTTTGCATTCAAAAATTTTTGGCGGCCATCCAAAGTGTAAACTGTTATTTTCCACTAAAAATTCCGCCATTTTGTGGGTGGAAAACACCCTTAATTAAAAAAAAAATTTAATAAAAGTGGGGGGCGGTACTTTCTATGTTAAAAATGTGTTCAAAGTTTGAAATGAATCGATCAAGTAGTTTTGAAATGACAGTGAACACGGACTTTGAAAATGTGGTTTTGGGAAAAAAGGGTTCTCAGCTGCACTTCTATCCCGACTGCCCTCAGCTGTTAGAGTTAAAGCGTTAAAGACCAGGAGACTAATAAGACGATAACTCTAAGAATATTACTTCTATCGTCTTAAAATTTTAAGGACATATTCTTGAAAAATTAAAGAATAAGATAAGACAAAAAAAATCAATTTTTCGAAAATGAAAACCTCTACACACTAAAATCCACTTGGGTTTTTTGTGGTATGAACAGAACAAAGGGTTTATTATGTAAACATTTCCACAAATGCAGAAAATAGCTACAGATTTTTTCTATCACCTACAGTTTTTTTTTGCTAGGAGATTTTTGTTAAAAAGAAACAACGATAGATATATTACTAATCCATTATTTTATTAACCAAAGAGAACCTTAAAATGTTACTGTTGATGTTTTTCGGTGATAATTTATTTTTGAAGTATCCCTTATCAAGGTCCAGCAGTAATCGGACCATAGTACTATTTCTCCATAGCAAAAATGTCTTGGCGTTCCCCATGTTCGTCACTTACGGCGCCTAAATTGTTTGAAAAAAATCAAGATGGGAGTCCAGAAAGAGAGTTTTAAGGGACATGTTTCAACCATTTTTTTATGGGCAGTAAGTAGTTCAGTCACAAGAGCTTTGTAAAAAAAATTTTAACAACGTTTTTAAAGCCACTCCAGGCTCGTGTTTCAGTTTCATTGAGCATTTCCTCAAATGTTTTATCTTTCATTAGTTCTCTTATTTGCGGACCCATAAATATGACCTGTTTAATTTTTGCCTCACTGGCTTTTGGAAATTTTTGTTTCAGATGCAAGAACCCTCTTCCATTTTTGTCCATTGCCTAAACAAAATTCTTCAACCCAATTTAATATGCAAGCATGTTAGCAATACCTTTTTGGGATCAACTAGAAGTGCACTGGTAATGTTTTTTTGTTCCGGATAAAGTGCCTGACGTACTGGCCACTGCTTCTGTACATAATGACAGTCTCTCGCACGGATGTCTTATTCACAAAGGAGGAAACAATATTTCGTATTTCTTTGTTTCAGTCCAAGAAGAAGGATTATCACTTTTAGATCTCCACATATTACCCAACCATATTCATGATATCGGATGTGGTCTAAAAGACCTATCATATTCTCATATGATTCCTTCATATGAACCGCATGAGCTAAGACCACAGATGGATATTTGGTACCGCACCGTACCAATACCTTTAATATGCGTGAGGCAAAAAAGCAGTCTGTAACATGTTCTTTAGGTTCTCTCCAAACGATTGGCACTGAAAAGGGTACTACATATGTACTATGCCCTTTTTAATGCCGATATCAATTTCCACTGATAATATTCTTACTACAGTTTCATATTTATTAGAGTGTTTGCGGTCGAAATACTGCTAATGAACGCGTACATTATTAAACTGTAATACTTCCTAGTCAGCTTTAGTAAACAATTAGCTTAACTCGAACGAGTACTGTTGCTTGAAAAATCCGTTACATGGCGCACAGTAAGTTCAAAATTCAGTTGCCAGAGGTACTTCGCTTTTCAAGTGGATGTCAGCAATGAAAAGAACCTCTTAAAAATCCATCAGCGTTCAGAGTAATTATCCAGGACAGGATTTACATACTCGTAGAAACCCTAGGTTCACACAGATAAATTAACATGTGTAGCAAGTGGAACGAGAGCCTAGTAAGTAACTGGCAAAGCGATCAGCAACACAGTGCTTGCTTATCTATTTGTAAATAAATACATGAAGCTAGTTTGTCTAGGTATGACAAACCAATACGACGAAATATATACGTATTAGGGTGATTCAAAAGAAATACAAAACTATGAGTTTCATCGTTCATAATGATTTTTTTCATTGAGTTATAAAATCCATAAGAAATAAAAAATTTTCCCAAAAATAATCAAACTTTAACTATTAATATCTTTTAAACGGTTGGGTTTACGAAAAAATAATAGAAGACCTTTTTTGTAGAGCATTTAATTTTCTATAAAATCTAAGAAACACGATATTTTTTCAAGTAGTTGGAAGCGAGATATAAATTTTTTTATCTGATAATAAGAAAAAATAGAAAACTGTATGTAGGAGGACCTTCCCGTTACGAATAAAAACTCACATTTGGATAGGCTTTCTTAGAGGTGTCTAGGAACTTATTTTTCCGAGTATCAATTGATAAAACAAATTTTTTTTTGAATCACCCTAATACATATAGTATGTACATATGTATTTACATTTGTACAATATTTATACACAAATTCACATAGAATGGCATTCCATTAAATTATGCCACAGCACGTATGCACTACAGCTTGTGGCTACGCATAAATGCACTAAATTAATTCGAATTTGTTTTTGTTATATCCGATGTAGCAAATAAATATTTTAGCATAGTACGACAAATGTGCTTTTCAATGAATGGATCACTTACAATAAACTATATACCTTATTTGAATGCACAGATGTCATATGCACTAGGTTTCAAAAAAAATACATAAGTGAAAAGCGAGATTTTGCAAAATTGTAATGAATTGGATTTATTATTACTCATATTTATATGCAGGAAACTTTCCACACTATTGCTTTAATCCGTTGATATTAGCAGTGAATCCAATTCTTTACATTAGGTTTTGTAGGCATAATTGTATAATGAAATTACTTAAAAAAATAAGTAAAATGAAATTAAATAATTGCTGATTTCTATACCAATGTATTTGATTAAATATATACTTCGATAAGAAAGCATTCTTGGGCATTTTTTATTTCAGTCAGAGTATTGGATACATACTCAAACCAATAGTTGAAGGTTGTAGCAATGCAAAAAAAAAACACTTCATTCGTTTATATGTTATGAAAACTACATTAACTACTAGTTTACATTGTAAATATTCGTACTATGTACTACATTATTTGCTTCACCTGGTTACTCAAACGCCCCACCATCCTAACTCAAATGAACCTTAATACGTTTACTTTGTTCTTATTTTAAGTCAAAAAAACTAAAAATTATATTAATAAAAAAAATTATATTATAACAGAAAATAACAGAAAATAGAATTAGAAGGAGTTAAATTCGGATATAATTGAAGATTTCATACTTTTGCAACTTTCAAGAATCAAGGCCGGTGAAATACATGATGTGCCAAGCCACAAATATCAAAAAAAACTAGGAGCATCACGTTTTTTCTTTTAATTTCAAATGTCATCGGCAGTAATGATGCTCTCTTTGTATCCAAAGAAACCTGTGTACTATAATATTTTTGAAAAAAAAAGAGCTTTAATGGGTCGAATCGAGCAAGAACGCGTTTCATACCCAAAATATCCACACAAATAATTCGAACGGACTCAAGTGAGATATGAAGCTCTCTTGTCATTCCTTTAAGGGGGTATTCAAGTCTAGAAGCATGAATTTCAGGTGATTTTTAAATGTGTCGTAAAAAAAAGCAATTAATATTTTTACCATAAATTTTTTTATTAGTTATTTGTTAAGTTTAGAAGAGCAAAAATTAAAAACTAAAAAAAGTAAACATTTCAAAAATTATGAGCTGACGAAGTGGGCGGTCTCTAAAAATTTCCAAGTGACCGTACCCATGATTTCAACCCTCCTAGTTATCTGAAACCAAAAAGAAAAAAATCATTAATATCTAGAACAGTGGCGCTCAACGCAATAAAAATCCAAACACGCGTGTTTGACTGATAATTCTGCTACTGCGAAAAATATCACACGCACACGAAAGTGGCTGAACACGTACGCTAGGTACGTACGAAAACCTATAGCAATGTTTGTGCAGCGCAAACGTAAAATGTAGTAGTATTGCACCACTGATCTAGAATAATGTCACAATGGCCGGAACTACGGAAAAGTGGGAAAAATATTTTTTTTTCACAAAATGGTGACTGCCTAAAAAAAATATTTTTTGGATCACTTTTTCTGACTATTTCAAATTTTTTAAAAATAATAAAAATAAAAATTTGGGGATGGGGCTAGTTCCAACCATAGACTAGCCTATAAAGAAGACTCTATAAAAATTACAAGTAAATCGGTCCAGTGGAACCTGAGAAATCGTGGGTATCGTTCCGAAAAAGTCAGTTTTGAGAAAAACGCGTTTAAAGTTTCGCGTTCCGGCCGAACCAGTTTGGATGCCGGGTCAGAAAAATGCCTATATCTCAGAAAATAATTTGATTTTTGAAAAATCCTCTTGTACACATATTCTTGAATAGTTAAGCTTTGAAAATATAAAAAAAAATTTCACTTTTTTTAAATTTCTAGACTTGAATACACCTTTAAAACTTACCTGACGATATTCAAGCACTATATCCTTCAATTTTGTAATAATAATCAGTTGAAGAGATCGAAGGTCGTCCAGAACGAGGCATGTCTTCAACGAACTGCCGACCGTGTTTGAAGGCTTTACACCACTCGTAGGATTGTGCTTTTGATTAAACTGAATTACCGTAAGTCTTTTCAACGATTCTGTACATGAAATTTGATTTGAAATACAAAATTTGAGAAAAATTCTTTTTTCCATATTTTTATCCATTGTAAAAATCGCAACGCACTACTGAGGTATACTGACTTAAACGGCTGCTGTAAACAAACTTGTTGACAGATTGCGCTCATATTAGGCATAGTAATTAAGGAACGTCCTTCTATCTTAGCAAAATACATTTTATAATATTAAATCATTTACGCCGAGAATTTAATTACAATTTTTTTTTGTATATACAAAATACAGTCAAACTGAACTCGGAACATTTAAATATTCAGAATATGGTGGCAAGTGGAACTATTGAACCAATTTTTCCCATTATAGATCCAAGGGAAAAACAAGAGCAGAAAAGTATTCTAAATTCTTCTTCCTCTTAATTGGCGTTAATCTAATTCTAAATTCATTTCATTAATAAAAAAGTGAGTTAACAATCTGAAGCTTAAAAATACATCGCTCATTTGCTGCAACGTCGTCATAACTCAAAAATAGTGATATTACAGAAGACGCATTTTTAGTTTTTGAATTGATGTATATTTATTAAATTTGTAGATGAAAGTAAGATTAGGGTCCAATTTGGTCAAATAACATCTGGTTAAGACGTCCATGTAAACTAAAGCTTGAAATGTATAATGGACTGTTTTCTGTAGCTTCAAAAGTACTCCGAGTTTTTCTTATGACGTTATTGCTGCAAGAATAAGTTTTATGGTCTGACATAATTGAAATTATGACGTTACTGCAAATAACAAAAAGATTTATAGTTCAAAACCTTTTGCAAATTCTGATTTACGACTGCATTATATTTTCGCGTTGCTAAACATTATAAGAGAAAAACATGGATATAAATTAAAATTTATTGCATTCATTGCATATTTCATTGTAACATAAAAATTAACATTAAATATTACTTCAGATACAAAAATGAAGAAACATAAATTAAAAAATAAAAGCAAAAAAAAAAAAATAAATGAATAAGGATTACAATTGCTCGTAAAAAGGTCTATAATACTTAGGAATGTGATTTTTCTGTATCAATTCTTGCAGATCTTTTTTTTTTGCAGTTGCAGAGGTTTTGTATAAAATGCTCTTGTCAGTGTAAATCCTTCGTGTTTTTCTTTTTAATAATATTATATGCCACCTTAAATTCGTCATCGTTATAAGATGTTTTAAAGAAAGTGGTGTTTGGTGAATCGCACCAAACTTGCAAAACCACCACTGTGGAAATTTTTACCTTTGCCATATTTTGGAGTGCCATTTCAGTTGCTAAAGCCTTCATATCATAGAAGTCTTCAAAGCACAGTTCCGTAAAGTTAAATGGCTTTCCAGTTTTTTTGGCTCCACGAATTGCAGATATGAATGACTCTGGCGTGTACATTGGACCACCTTTCAGCTGTCGTTTCACTTGACGTTCAATTAAAGAGTGGGCGGAATCTCCCTCAGGTACTTATGAGTTGTGCTTTTTACGTTGAGATGAGATATGGCGTAGAGGTAGAGAGCCACCATGAACTTATTTTTTTGCTGGCCCGCACAATTATCAGAATAAAAGATGAAATCTTCGTCACCTGACAAAGCTCTTTTATTCAAAAACCGAAGAAGGCACGAACCCAACTCGTTAATACCTCTATGCCCATTGGATTCATCCCAAACAAAACATTCACATTCGTTACTCTTTAGATCGTAGATTGTAAAATTAAATACATTTAGTTTTGATTTATAATAAAAAACCGAGACATCGCCCTTAGGAATCTGCATGACGGCTTGTAAATCGTACACTACCACATTTCCTTTCTGGATAATTCTTTCTCTACGATATGCTGATTATAATATTCTTCTTGTTTATTTTTTTCATCACCCTCAGCGATATCGTAGGCACAACAAGTTTCACATAAGTCTTTTTTTGGCGCAAAGAACGAAATATTATAATCTTCCGTAAATATTCGATAAAACATTACATAATTAACAAACGGAACGTTTTTATCTTTGCACTGCGCGACGTAGTCTCGGTGAATGTCCGCAATAGATTTGCTACCATCAATAAAATGTTTACTGGAGTTTGCACGAGTATAATGATTCTCGATTTTAGGGATTTTATCGATAAAGTTTTTAACACATTGTTTTAAAACTTCATGAACTTTCCTTTGTTTTCCATGTTTTCCTCGACAATCCTCCAACAGTAAAACATTTGCTACCTTATTTCGTTTCTCCTGCACAGTTCTTATTGGGCGATTATTAATATTTAAAGTATTTTTAAAAAACATTTTGCATACTCGAACTTTCTGTCCATTGAGATGGAAATAGAAGGCATTATTATTGTCCCTTTTCTTTCTCGTACCACTTTCACGCACATACCGATATTTAGGCTGAATGACCATCATACTATTCTGAATAAATAGTCGCTGTTTTTCGTACATCGCTAAATCCCAGTATGATCTAAGAATTACCATCCGTTCCTCTTCTGTAAATTTTTCAAAACATTTCAGCTTACACTTCTCTGTACATGGAGGTTCCATTTTTCTCTCTTTTCGAACTTTTTGACACGTAGACCTCATTTTGTATTCTTTTCCACTATTTCTTAACTTTTTGTTTACATTCCTTACCCAGTTATTCACATTTCGTTTACGCTTTACTCCTTTTTTTAGTGGACTCGTTAAGATCATCGGAGTTTCGACACCGGTGATGTTAGCCTCAGAAGTGTCTGATGTTGAATTTGCTTCGCAGTGACTGTTACTCTTCCTGACAATATCGGGTGGAATGTATGTATTATCACGTACAGAATCGTCATCATCTTCAGAAAATGAGCTCGAGCTTAATGAGTCTGATTTCATTTCAGCAGAAGACACTGTTGATGTACTTTTTATCTGCCATTCTTTATCATTTCCTTCTGGTTTTTTAAAAGCCATTACCACCATTTTGGCGGATCGAGAATTAGATTCCATGATTTTTTTTACTGAAAATGACAACAATACTGACATAAATGGAAATGATTTATATTAAAAAAATATTTAGTGCAAGAATGTCATAACAGCGAATAGTTTTTTAATGCACTATTGCTGCACTAATACATCTTATTTTTAATAGTGTTTTAAAACAAAATATTACTGAAATAAAAATTACATTTTTATACAAATACGTCGGAACACTAAAAAACACTGCAAGAATTCACTGAAATTTTTACATACACAACGTCATATCTTAAAATAATGCAATATACACGATAACGAAAGAGATAGAAAAGTGATCTTACCTTTTATTAATATTATCACAAAACGAAATATGACACTTTTCTTGAGAACTTAACGATGTTCACCACACAAAAGCCGACGCACAACTGAGATAATACGTTGTTACAAATAAGACGCAGTAGGATATGTAGTTAGAGCAAAAGGCTTCTATCGCGATGCTGCGTAAAATGTTAAGACCTCGGATGTAACACTTTGTCAGTTGATCAAACATATTATTTCCGATATACATATTAGTGATGTTAACTCAAAATTTGGATTTTTTGAATTATGATGACGTTGCAGCAAATGAGCGATATGATCTGAATTCAACCAAACTATTGCAGAACATTTTTTATCTTTAACGTAATGCTTGTGGGCGGGCCATATCATACGTCACAAACGACAGACCTTGATAAAAAGCATGGCATCTAATGTGTTTGGTAGCTGTAAATGCATTTACAGCAAGATCTAATAAATGCTCAGAGATAGTCAAGTTATTTATGATTTTTTTCTAAAACTAGGATTTTTCTTCTAGCGAACGTTCTTCTTCGGGGACTTAAGCGGTGTTATTGTTGTATTTCGCGCTAGGATTTTTTTTTAAAAAGTCTGACAAAAGGTTGTAAAGAAAGTTCTCTTTGATTTTACACATTTCTAAGGATTATGAATTAGCTTCTGGAACTAGTTTATTAGCTTGATAAGGCGTTACGTAATATTAATAAGATACAGTTCCATATTACTACGTTCAAATATAAATTCAACATCAAAAAGAAATGACAAAAATGATTTTTTTCTATTTTTTGTTTGCTATTACTGCAAAAGCGCTAGAACTACGAGTATGTACTTACAATAGCATCCACCTCATGAGCCTCAGCTGGCAACACACACATGAGCTGTAAACACACACATAAACATATTCTGCCCACAAGTGCATGCAATGAACAAAATATGCTTGCGTTCTGGTGGCTACATCATACAAGCACAGTTAATGCAAACAGTCAGCGGACAGTGCTGATAAAGTGGCACGAAAACAAACTAGACAGCACAATGAAAACAAAACACACACATGCACGCACGGGAGACGAATGAAAACAATCGTGTATGCGAATGCCCACACAATGTTGGGAAAGGAATGATAACCATGATGACGAGAAGCCGGGAAGCTGGTAAAAATATGGAAGGAATATTCCTAAGTACCGACAAAAGAGCCAGCGGAAGAGCGCTGCGTGCAGTGGTAATGTGGCAGTTAAAGCAGCCGGAGTGCAGCTGTTCGGCGGGAAGTGACACATCCGCTGCGCACGACAATGTTCTAACTGTTGCTGATGGCCGGCTTTGCTCGGCTGCACACATTGTTGTACGATCGTTAGTTCATTTGCTGTGAGTTACCGTTGTGCTCATCAGTGCTGCCAATGTGCATTCAATTACACTGAAAGTAAGTCAATAAAAATATGTTGCAGAACATTGCACACTCTCTGTGCGTTTTGCTACATTATGGAGGCGGAATTTTCTGGATGATTTTGTGTAAATATGGCGCTGATTGGGAATTGCAATCGATTTGCCGACAAACATTGCAAAAATAGAAATTCTATTTTTAGATTTTTGCTTAAAGAGTAAATTAAACATCTTGACCGAACGTTAAGGATATTGCAGTAGTATTCAGATCACTCAAGAGTATTTAGAAAATAAGCAGGAAATATATTTTCAATGCTATCTAAAAGTAAGTTTTGTATAAAATAGTTAAATCTGTTGACCGAGCTAATTCAGATTTCAGATTGAAAAATATAGACAGTTGACGAAGATAGGTCAGAGAAAGAAGAAAAGGATAAAAATAAAATAGACGAAAGAAGAATTATTAAGTTTAAATACTTAACTTAATTGGAGGATGGAGTCATGTGTAGAAGTTCACACAAGTGAAGAAAGTTCTCTGCTCGCCATTCACTTGGGAGTGGCCAGAAACGATTCTTTTACATAGCAGCTCGTGACTTCCGGTCTTTGACCAAGTATCCTAAGACGAGTAGGTCTTTGTTGCCATATAAAGGAGCGCAAGTTTGGTGTGGGATTCGTGGTGGGAGAGAGATTCCGTCGCCGAGTACTATCATTCACTCTGGTGAATGAACGTCTAGCCACAATCCGCATCCACGACGAAACATCCCCAAATGGGTTGAGGCTGATCGAAGCTCATAATACAGGCCACCTTTCTTTTCTCACAGCATACAAAGCATCACTCATGGAGATTCAGTTTGCCGTTGATTTGTCGGGTTGAATTCAATCTTCATCATCAGTCACAACCCGATTGCAAAAACGACTGCTTTTTATGGCGTTCAAGCAGCATTTCTTAGATGCCAAGTTGTCTTTCAATGTATCTTAACTTCAGTTCATATGACACCCTGATTTATTAGCTTTTGAATGTATCGGGCTTCTTTTAAGTGCTTTAAATTAGATGCTTTAATACCCTCAAAATTTTGACGAGATATTTTTACTTTTTGAATAGTTACAATCTTCATCGAATAGTGCTTCCAGCTCCTCATCCACAAATAATAATCAGGTTACGCCGGGTCTTGGCAAAAAGCACAAATATAATTATAAACTCAATATATCTTTATAAAAAATTTATTATTATACAGACTGTAACTGAGGCACGTTAGTAAAATAATATAAGTAAGAAATGGCTAAGTATGAGTAAGGTCACCCCTATGTTATACGTTTGATATTTCATCCGGATCTATTTGAGCTCTTTCATACCATATCAGTGTCAAAATTGAGTGTCTCTTAGTTATTGATTTATCGCGCCTTAAGTAGTTTTTAAGAGTACAGTTATATGGGAAGTGAGCGTGGTTATCATTCAATTTTAGTAATTTTCACACTATCGGCAGGGGTTTTCATAATATTTGCGCTTGGCGAACTTGGTTATTTTAGCTTTAATGGCTTAGACTACATGTATATTAAACATATTAAAGGCCACGCCTACTTTTTAAAAAATTTTCTCCCACAGCCGCCCTTTGCTATTGCGATCCGCTGTGCAAATTAGAGTTTAAATAATAATTTAATGCTTAGTTTATTAATTTAGAGGACGTGGCCGTAGCTGTGTATAAACTGTATATAAAGCTATATTTTAGAGTTGTTTGAAACATTTTATAATTTAGTGCTAATTTCTAGTACTCGAAGTCTTTCTAATTAGACGTTTTTTTGTGGATTATGGTAATTCGAGTTAGGGAAGTTCAACTGTATTTGCATTTCATGTTACTCATACGACGCGGTGTCCTCCACTAAAATTCGTTTTTAGAAATATTATATTGTTTATAGATTCTAGCATAAGTTGGCATAACATTTTTGATTTCATTCTGTCATTATTTAACTTCTTTAAGTCTGTTAGTTCTTTTTTGACTTAAAATATGTTCATATTTCTTTAATAGTGTTAAAAAGTTACTCATACGCCATGGGACCGGCTTTCACATTCTGTTCAACATGCGAGCAGGTTACCAAAAATGCTATTCAGACAAAAAACTAAGAAGTAAAATACAATTTATTTATGGAAAATTTAATCATGGGCTCTATGAAGTTTCCATGTCAATAGCTTATGTATTTTTAAAGCTTTTGAAATCGTATCTTTTGGGGCATATTTGCGGCAAAAACAAGAAAATAAGTCAATAAATACACAACAATACGCTTTCTGATTTAACTTTTTAAACACACTTATACAAAATAATTTATACTCCGCCGTTCAGAAGATGCAGCTCTTTAGCTTCTCTTTCTGCATACAATTTCTCAGTTCACTCAAAATTGTTTTCCGTTTCACACTTTATTAATCTTCCGCAGCGAAATTCAGAGTATTTTAAGAACACAATAAATAAAGGTGATTGTCAGTTAGCTTTTCATTAAAGTTTTCGCCTGCCAATTGATCGAGAAATACAAATTAAACTTCACTTAATAAAGATTGACAAGGCGCACGATTTCCGCCAGCAAATTAGCAGCATTTTTTCTCAATTTCGGCAGCAGCATGACACTTGGCGCGCGACTCAGCTTAATTTCCAATTTTGTTATTGCTATTTTTTTACTAGCGACTGGCTAAATGCCAACAATAAATGGAAAACAAACGATTTTTATTATCAGCGCTGCAGTAGCGGGCGAAAGCTTGGCCTGCGCAGCAGCGTTTTCCAATTAAAAGTGGTAAGTCTTCAAACATACATGCAACAGTGGCCAAAGCGGCGAAATTTGCCACGCACACAAGCACATATATTCATTTTATGTGTGTGCGTGTGTCACAATTCACTTTCAGGCGCGTTCTACAACAGCGGTTGTTGGTGTTGTATCGGCTGCAATTTGCTGCTCCGGCTTAAAAAATTTGCGCCACCACTTGGTGCGACGCGTACAAGAACAACCACACGCGACAACTTTTCGCATTTGTTACAAATATTGCGCGTAATTTGTACGTCGTAATGCGTGTGGGGGAAAAAACTTTTGACGCGTTAGCTGCGCTAACAGGCGCACACACACACACACATAATCTCCTCTAAAGCTTTCACACAATACACACACCCATACACACACTCACAGGCGAGTTATTAAAGCATTCATGCCAGCAGCGTTAAGCGCTCAACTGCGCGCTCCACAATCTCATTGCGAGCAATTACACGCAAAACTACTCAAAACCCACCACGCTCCTCGATAACGCAAGGCTGGGCCGGCGTTGCCTGGTCCACAGCGCACTCCACGGCAAGTCGTGTTTAATTTTATGTGCCTTTCAGCTGCATTTTCACACTTGTGCTCTTAAATTTGTTGGAAATTTTCAGTTTAAAAGCTTTCATTTGGGCACTTGCACCCATTAGTTGCAACAACAAGAACAACATCAAGCCAAAAACACCAAAAATAAATGAAATTATTAGCTTCACTTGCAGCGCTGTGCCTGCTAAGTGCGGCCCACTGCACCTAAGACTTTTGACCTCAGCGAAGGCTAGAACAACAAAAGCAACAGCAAAGTGAATAATGAAGCGCCAGAACTGAAATTCTTTCAAGCACTGGCTACTCGCACGCCCATCGTCTGCAGATCTCCACTTGAGAGCACAAATGTGTTTAGTTTGCTCTGAGGCGGTGCGCAATCTTGAAATTATTTGCCGAACTGAATACCTTTCTTTTTCTTTAAAAATGATATTTTATTGATTTTAGTCGGAAACTATTTAAAACTGCAATTCAGCTGTTATTGGTTTAAACACTTGAGCTTCGGCGTAAGCTTTTTTTTTCTTTTGTTTGCATCATTCTTGTTTTAATCTATTTCAACCTTCACAATACGCATCAAAACGAAGTTCTTCAATATATCGCTGACTCGCCCCGACGGAAGAGAAGGACGATGTGACCAAAGATGCCTTCTATGAGCGTTTGGAGCGCACCTATGAGAGCTGCGTCACCACGATGTCAAAACTGTGCTTGGTAACTTTATCGCCAGGGTGGAGTGCCAGCAGAGATCCCAGAATCTGGGCCAACTACTGTGGAATAAATCTCCACCGTCAACAAACTGATTGTACTTTATCAGTGTGGCTTTAGACCTGACTAATCAACAACTGACCAAATATTCACTATGCGCCAAGTCTTGGAAAAGACCCGTGAAACCGTGACTCCACCTCTTAGTCGATTTCAAAACTAACTTTGACTTCACGAAAAGGAGCTGTCTTTATGCCGCGATATCTGAATTTGGTATCCGCGCAAAACTAATACGGATGTGTAAGCTGCAGAACTAAACCGAGAAGGTACAATCTTTTATAAGAGTGTACAGCTACTGCCGTATGCTGATGTTATTGACAGCATTGGCCTTAACAACCGTGCCGTTAGTTCTACTTTCTGCAGACTGGACAAAGAAGTGAAACAAATGGGTCTGGTATTAAGCAAAAGCAAGAAGAAATATCCTGTCATTATATAAACAGTCGTCGCACTCGCGGCTTGGCTCCCACGTCAGTGTTGACAGTCCTAATTTCGAAATAGTATGTAGATAATTTCGTTTATCTTGGAACCAGTCAACAGGTGCTACTTCGGACTGAGTAGATAATTGAGAAGCAAAATCCTCCCTCAACGAACAAAAACTAACTCTATAAGTCACTCATTATTCCCGTCATGCTATATACTGTACAGGCATGGAGTCGACGTTACGAGTTTTCGAGAGAAAGGTTTCGTGGAAGATTTATGGTCTTTTGCGCGTTGGCCAGACGAAGAAGATGAAGACCTCCAATCCGTTGGAAAGACCAGTTGAACAAGCATCTGGCTACATTTGAAATCTTCAATGAGCACCAAACAGGTCACAATTATCAAAGTGTATAAGTATATAACTGAACATAGTTCTACTCATATTAACGGTACACTTACGAGGTATGACAATTAAGTAATGAGACTGATTCCATAAAAACCATATATTTGAAAATTATTCTACAACTCTGCCATCCCCTTCAAAGTAGTTCCCTTGGGCAGCTATACAGCGACTCCAGCGCGTTTTCCACGCTTCGTTACATTTCTGGAACGCATCGACTGGGATGTCCGCGAGTACCCTCGTCACGGCCGCCTGGATGTCCGTAATCGACTCAAGATGAGTTCCTTTGACCACCGATTTTATTTTAGAAAAGTTACAGGGTGACATGTCGGGCGAATAAGGCGGCTGTTGCAACACGGCGATCTCTTTAGAGGCCAAACACTGGGACACGCTGAGGGCGGTGTGGCACGGCGCGTTGTCGTGATGTAGGATCCAGTTACGAGCGATGTCTGGGTGCACCCTGTAGACTAGTTTTCGCAATCTCTCGAGTACTTGGCAATAGTAGACTGGATTCACAGTTTTCCCCGGTGGAATGAATTCTTTGTGGACGATTCCACGGCTATCAAAAAGGCAATAATCATCGCTTTCACTTTCAACTTGGCGGGGGGCGCGCGGAGACAACCATTATGAGCATTTTGAGTACCTGGGCACGACTAAGAGCACTATCTCCATACACTCTTACAATTTTAGCATTCGTTTCCGAAGCTGTTTCGCCCAATCTGGCGCAAAATTTTATCGCGACTCGTTGCTCTTGATTTCGTTTTTCCATTTTCGTGACGAGCACCACAAACAAACGTCTACGCAACTTGAAGCAGCAGGCGAACTAAACAAACATATATAAATGGAGAGGGGAGGGATGCCGAAAAAAGAGAAAGAGAATTTCAAAGTCACAGGTTTACCACAAGCGTGGCAATAAAAAAAAGTCTCATTACTTAATTGTCAAACCTCGTAAGCATTTAAATATTTAACATTAGCAAAACTGACAACACTTCTCCGCAATCGCTTGCACAGTACAGTGTCTCTCTAACAGCTGTAATGAGCATTCCGTACATTCAGCATGCGTTTAGAGATACCATACACATATGTATATATATATATGACTAGTATATGTATGCCCATACACAGCTGTCTGTAGTCCTTGTGAGACGCTCCCTGACCACATTCTGATGGCCACGATGCGTTAACAACACTCAACATTTGTTCCGACAACGGTTCGCCGCTGCTAAATGGCACCCAACATTCTGCCTTCTTCTTTGTGCCCTTACAGTTGAAAGTAGTAGCGTTGGCTGAGTAACATTTCACTGGACGCCAATGGGTTTCATATGTACACGTTAAAAATGCGGCCAATATTTAAGTCTTCGTAATGCACAAATCACAAGAAGAAGAAAAAGATTAAAGCGATCCACCGAAAAACCTCAACTAATCGTAAACTCTACCGATTTACTTCCGCGACAAAATTCGCGCTGATGTAGTAAATTATTTTAAAACTGCCGCCGAATAATTAAAAGCATTACCAAAATTTCATGTTTTCATTAGCATATTTCAACACCAAATTGAAATTTCGGCCACCAAACGCTGAATTGCTGATTATTTAGTATCTCGATTTAATTTTGAATTTCGTGTTGACGTTTTTAATTTTTCAATGAAATCAACGCAGTTAAATACTATTAAAAATATTTATTTTATGCAAGTGGAAATAATATTCTCACGCGATTATAGCTACTCTAACAGAGCACAACAACAATACACTTAGAAATGTTTTGTATTGGATTCATGGAAACTATCCAAATAATATGCTTTTAATATGCTTTCAATATGTGTACATATAAAAAATTCTTTGCTGTACTCATTTAATGATATTCTGTTTGCAAATATTACAATTTATACCTAAGCCTGTTTAATATTTTACCGCACTACAATTTTCTATGCTGTCCACGCAGAACTTATTTGCATAATTTTCCAATTAAATTTATTTTATATTTTATTTACGAAATAAGTAAAACGAATAATATGAATAATGAAAAATATCATGATAAGTGAAATAATCAACGTTTATCTCTGTATTACTTTATAAACATTACTTTAGTGTTTTGCATTTATGTACCGTAGTAACACATTTTGTTTGATGGAGTTTAAGGAACGAAGAGTTTAATGTGATGAACTCGTATTATCTTTATACAAGGTCTGTCGCAAAAGAAACAGAACTGTTAAAAAAAAAACCAACAAAAAATTAATATTTTTCAAAAGTTATATTTTTTGATTCAAAGTAGTTTCCTTGTGCTTCGATATAGCGTCAAATGAGTGTTTAAGGTCATGTTACGGAATGCTCTTGAGAATATAGGTCGTCGCCTTTTGGATAGCTGAAATGTCCTGAAATCAGTGCCCTTTCATGGGTTAATGAAGTTTTCCAAATAGGTAAAAATCTCAGGGTGCCAGATCAGGTGAGTAGGGTGAGTGATTAATGGTTAATATGGAGTTTTTTGTAAAAAAAATCAGTGAAAAGCGTCGACCGATGACACGGCGCATTATCGTGCAACTGGCGCCAGGACCCTGCCTCACGGTATTGTGGTCGAGCACGACGATCGCATGACAAAAGACGCTTCATAAAACCAAGGTAAAACACAGCATTAATCGTTTGGCCAGGTAGGACGAACTCTCGGTGTACAATAACCTCAGATCGTAAAAACAAATCAGCATTGTCTTTATTTTTGACTTCTGAAGACGACTTTTTTGGCCCGACTTCTGATCGTCACAGATGTCCCCACGACCTCCTTGGAATCGCTTAAATCACTACAGGCACTGATCACCATAAACTTTTTTCATCATTTGAAATGTTTCAGTAAACGTTTTCCCAAGTTTAAAACAAAATTTACTGTTTGCTCTTTGTTCAAAATGCATTTTACGACCGATGACCAAAAGCTGCTGTCACTTTTTGATCGATAACATCGATTGTAGTTATCCAATTGTCTTAAAATTTTTACGAAATGTCATCAAGAGATCTGACTTTTTATTTCATATACCCACCAATAGGTGGCACAGCAGAAACGCCCGGATTTGTGGAAGAACAAAAATTGGCTTTTGCACCGCGATAACGCCCCTGCTCACACACATCGTTGCTTGTGCGCGACTTTTTGGCCAAAACAACACACTAATGATGCCGCAGCCACCGTATTCCCCAGATCTGGCCCCCTGTGACTTTTTTTTTTCCCTAAACTGAAGAGGCTCTTGAAAGGACGACGTTACGCTTCTCTTGACAAAATAAAGACGGCATCGAAGGTGGAGCTGAAAAAGATAAAAAAATGCTATTTTGAAGTGCTTCGAAGATTGGAAAAACCGTTGGCACAAGTGTATAATATCTCATGGGGATTACTTTGAAGGGGACAAAATAGATAATCATGAATAAATAAATAATTTTTGAAAAAACACAAAATTCGTGATACTTTTTGAACATACCTCGTATTTAAAAAGTTCTCTTTCTTTTGCGACAGACCTTGTACATACAAAAAAACATATGTACATATGTACATCTATTTAAATTCATATAAATTACTTAAAACTTATTTAATTTATTTTATGAAATGTTCACATTGCTAGTTGAATTAATTAATGTAAAAACACTGGAATTTGTTTGAATTATTTATTTGTGTTTCGACCATGATGCAGAGTTGCCATTCTGAAAAATGAAAATTCAATTATGCGGTGGCTGTGGTGGCACACATAAAATAACCGCAAATTTCGGTAAAACGCTGTACATTACACAAACATAATGTAAACAAAAGTTGCAAAACAAAATAATATTATGCACACAAACAGACGTAGTTGAACACGATGTGGCACACGCACACTCGCACACTTTGTTGCCACGAATTTCCGAGCGAACGGAAATTGCGCTATGGAATATAAATTCCTCATAAATGTTATGAATATGGCGCGTTGCAACTAGTTTGCCTGCCTGTCATATACACAAATATACATATGTATATACTATATATCTACATATATATACTCATATATATGCATACATATGAAGTGGCTCATAACGGTTGTGGTCGTGCATGATAAACTATTTGCCACCAATCACCTAAAACGACACTTGTGTGACACATTTCGATTGCGACCAGCAGAGCAGCTGTCAAACACCCACTCGAACACCACGAATGTCAACATCAGCAACAACAACAACAGCTGCAACCAAAATAGGCAGCAGCGCAGTGCAACGATTGATCGACGGCGACACACAACAGCAGCACTTAACGGGTGATTACCACAAAATATATTGCATTATTCAGCAACGCGCACCTTCGTATGCGGCGTATGTGTTGGCGAGTAAATATTTGCATGTGTTAGTGGTGTGTACCAAGTGCCGTTAGTATGTGCGTACACCAACCATAATTGAATTACTCATATGGCAAACAAACAACAACAAAAGCGGCAACAAAGCGCCGTCAAGCTGAGTGCAAGTGTGAGCGTGTGCGAGCCGAACTCAAACATAAACGCGTACATTTACAGTTATAGGTTGCCAAAGCTGGTTTGCAAATGTGTGCCAGCTTCCGCTCGGCTCACAAATTCAATTAATCGGTTATACGAAATGTGCCACATAACGGAATTAATCACATATGCACAAATATCGGGGGGAGCCGGCAGTCACTGGCTGTTTGCGTTAGCGGGATTGATACTTATATATGTGGCATATATACATATATATATGTATGCATATATACATATATATATATATGCATATATGTATGTATGTATTGTACTCAAAATTACACCATTCATCGAAGCAATGCCACCAATATTTCACTGCTTATGACCACAGCATTGTTTGCAACACCGCCTGCGCATCGCTTCTCCACACACACATATTTACACGGGTACTTGTGCATTGCATTACTATTATTGCCAATACATTCAAGCATGCATCAGCAATTACTGTGGGCGCTCTTTAATTGCCTCCAATTAGATCGTTAGGCGCCGCTCATTGTGTTAGCAAATAAATTTCATTATACTCAATTTACAATAAGGTATAACAACAACAGCCACAGCACTGCTCTCGAGTCGTTTCATCGAGTGTCTTTGTTTTCGGTTTCCTGTCATAATTATTATTTATAAATTCTGTAAGTTGTGCGATTAATTTGATTTTTATTACCTTTTTGTGTGCCTTTTTCATTCATGTGAAGAACTATATCTCTGAAACAGAGATGTGACCAGTCTGGTATTCTTTTTCATTATTTTAAATTGTATAAAATTTTAGCCTAAAAGTATTATGCCAGATTGTTCAATAAGTTTTGTCATTTGAAAAACACAATTTTACGCTTCGGAATACACTTTATTATTCAGTATAATCTCCCTGAACATTAATACACTTGCTCCAACGATCCTCCAATCTGTGGATCCCATCGCTGAAGTCAGAGTACGGAACGTCTGCAAAATACGCTTCAACAGCCGTTATGACGTTTTCATTTGATGAAAAACACTTGCCACGCATAAATTTTTTGAGTTCTGGAAACAAATGGAAGTCGCTGGGGGATAAATCTGGTGAATACGGTGAATGTTCAAAAAATTCGAACTTTAATTCATGGATTTTAGCTTGTGACACAATGCATGGTCTTGATGAAAAAGGATTTTTTCTTCTGCACGAATTTTTTTCTTCAACTGGTCCCAAAAGTTGCAACAATATTCAGAATTAATTGTTTCACCAGTTTGCAAGTCATTCACAAACAAAATTCCTCTCCCTTTCCATTAAACTGAAGCCATAGTCTAGCCAATTTCCGAACACGAACTCGTTTCGAAGTCGAACAACCTGGTTCACATCACTCTTTAGCCTGTTGTTTTCATTCAGGATCTTGATGATAGACCCAAGTCTCATCGATAGTGATGAATTGATGCAGAAAATCTACTTTATCCTCTTTAAAGCGATCCAAATGTGCTAAGAAGTTGCATTCGAATGTGTTTTTGTTCCATTGTTAGCGAATGCGGCACCCATTGTGCACACAGCTTTCTTAAACCCAAAATTTCACTTAAAATATGGCTCACACTGCCTAATGAGATGTGTAGAGCCACTACTAAATCTCTCTCAGTCACTATACACTTTTAACATTCGTTCGTGAATTTTTTTGGTGCTACACCTTCCAAAAATAAAAATTATACCACGGCACGATATTCAATTAAAAAAAAAAGACTATGACATGGCGACACTAAATGGCTTCCAAACAAAAACTGAATTGACAGATTGAAATGAAACTTCACATACATACGATCATATCGCTGCACTTCGAAGCAGTATATCTACCACCACCTTAATGACAGCCACCGCCGACAGAAAAATGTTCCAATGATCTGGTACTCTGAAACTAAAATTGTAAAATTGAAGAAGTGATCCCGACAGAAGACTATCCTCTGTCTCAACTTCGATTCATACGTGAAAAGGCTCACAACACCTCTTCTCCATATACAAGTCTCAACCAAAGCGCCTCGCGGTTTGTGAGCTAGGAAAGAATGACCAGTAGAACGTTCTGCAAGGCAGTAATATGAGTTGTAAAAAATACAACAGTCGTTGTGTTTTTATGTGAGTACCTGCTGAAGACGGCTCTATCCACAATCCGCATGAAAGCGAAGTTCTTCATTATATCGCTGTTTTGCGCCCACGCCCCGATGCCTTCTATGAGCGCTTGGAGCGCACCTTTGAAAACTGCCCCCGCCACGATATCAAAATCGTACTTGTTGATTTTAATGCCAGGGTGGGCAAAGAAGGTATCTTTGGCACTATGGTCGATAAATTCAGCGTCCCCGAGGAAACTTCCCCAAATGGGTTGAGGCTGATCGACTTCGCCGGGGCCCGAAATATGATTATCTGTAGTACTAGATTCCAGCGTAGAAAAATCCATCAAGCGACCTGGCTGTCTACGGATCGAAACACCACCAACCAGATCGATCATGTTGTGATAGACGAAAAACACGTCTCCAATGTTTTAGATGTGCGTACGCTCCGGGTCCTAACATCGCCTCGGAGCACTATATTGTTGCAGCCAAGATTCCCAACTGCCTCTGTGCAGCAAAACACGCACGTCAACAAACACACGGAAGGTTCGATGTCGAGAAGCTGTAATCACAAAATGGCTGCTGAATGGCCGTGAAAGCATAACGCCAGGAGATGGCGAACCCGATTCCCTAAACAATGACGATGGAGCAAATGTTCCATTGACCGACCATGAGGAAGTTCGAATAGCAATTACCCGTCTGAAGAACAACAAATCGTCGGGGCCGATGGATTGCCGGCCAAGCTATTCAAATACGTTGGATAAGTCTCCTCAACATCACATATGAGGATTGAACCTTATCAGTGTGGGGATTAGACCGGGAAAATAAACAACTGACCAGATATTCATCATGCGCCAAATCTTGGAAAAGACCCATGAGAAGAAAATCGACACACACCACATCTTCGTCGATTTCAAAGCTGCTTTTGACAGCACGAAAAGGAGCTGCCTTTATGCCGCGATGTCTGAATTTGGTATCCCCACAAAACTAATACGGCTGAGTAAACTGACGTTGCGCAACACCAAAAGCTCCGTCAGGATCGAGAAAAACTTCTCTGAGCCGTCGATACCAAATGATCGAGCAGGTACACTCTTCTATAAGTAACATCATTTCTAGCAAATAAAACGTCTAAAATTTTATTACAATTTATGGTTTATTTTATTCCTTTCCTATTCTGTTTCTTGGTTACAATATACAATATATATGTATAAATGTATAAATAATCTTGGGTTAGATCGTAATTTCTGTTTAAGAATCTTCATTTTACTAAAAGAACTACATATTGCGTAGGAAGCCACACGGCCGCCGAGCTCTTCAAGTATATTTAAAATGTCAGTCACCGATATAATCCACAGAAAGGAGTCGTTGTCGTCACCTTGCGCGATGCCCGCAATTAATATCCGAAGTGCCCTTGCACTTCCTCACTCCGCCACAACCCTTCTGCCACAAAGTAGCCTGTAGAGGAGAACACCCAAAGCTGACTCCGACAGTAATTTGTTGATGCGCCCATCGTTATCAAGTAAAGTACCCATTGTATAGTGTTTTTGTATAAGCCAAGAGAGTGCGAAGTGCAAGGTATTGTCTACCGAGCGGCATAATACACTCATCCAATTTTTTGATAAAAGTTTTTTAAAACGATCGGCATTTGAGGAGGGATCCCTCTGTGTGGACAATTTTTTTCTAGTGATAATAATTTCTTTTGCTCTTGCAGCGAGAAAATATCATTGGTTCAAATACGAAGATTTTGCTGGATGTAGAGAAAGTGCTAAAAGTCTATATCACTTAGCTTCCATAAGCAAGTTGCGGAACTGATTTTAACGGTGAATAGTAAGAAAAGGCCTATGCTCGATAATTAAACCATAAGTTTGTAAGATTGAACTTGCGCATAATAATCCACGGGTTCTTACAGGTATATGTATGTATTAATTACTCTACATTAGTCTACAGCTGGAATAATATTTGGTGGTCGAAAAAGTCTTTCGTATTTTGTCAATGAATGTCGTTACAATTGTAAACTTGTATAAGTAATGGAAATACAAAATAAATATTAGAATGAATAAATTCTCACTGAAGCAGGGTCTTTTTTTTCCTCCCACCAAATCGAAATTTTTTTTTCATAAATTGTTACTGTATACCCTTAGAAATAGTATAGAATTAGCCTCAAAGGTCAGCAAAACCGAGAAGCAGGTACAAAAGCATGCCGCTCGAACGCCTTCGGTAGCGGCAGCTACTGCGTGCCTTTGGTTTAAACTGATTTTTCTCCGAACCACGTTTTTTCGCATGGATGACACTCTCATTTCAAAACTATTGCACATATCGATATGAACCAAATGGCATTTTACTCTTCAGGCAATAGCCAGACGGCCTGAAGCAGAACCAGAAATATTCATTATTATTTAAAAAAGTTATAAACAATTAAAAGTGAAAAAAAGGGTTTAAAAAATTCAAAAGTCCACCATTTTGTTTTTTTTTCATTGAAAATGTTTTATTCTGGTTCAGGCCATAGCTAATTCGATACAGAACATGAAACCGTTTTGTTTTTTGCTTTCAGATAATTCTATTCCAAGAAATGATGTCATCCATCTACGAATCGGATGAGTTTCAGCAGCCATTTTCAGGACCGCCATTTTGAAAAAAAAAATTTAAAAAAAATGTTTTCAAGTAATTTAATATATGTACTTTCATATGTAAAAAAAAAAATTGATTACTCAACATGTTTCGTAATAAAAATAAAATTTATTGAAAAAAATTACGTTTTCTAGAGGAACCTGGCCTTAAAGATTCTCTTTTGAGTTCAATGTGTGATTATACAAATCAAACAATATTTGTTGAGCGGGCTATTTTAAAGTCATTTTAGGCTTAATTAAACTCATTCAATCTTTTTCATTTCGCTATCAATGAAAACGTATGCGAAAGATGGCCCGAAACAAAGGTTAATTTTAATGTATCGAATACTTTTAAAATTATTTTAAAATAGACATTAATGGCATGCGTACATTTAAAATCTCAAGTCTTTTCATTTTCGTCATTTACTATTTCATCTACCTAATTCTTTACTATCTGAAACTTTCTGCGGTTGCCTGCTACCCACACATTGGTTGTACTACGTGGCGGATACTTAACGTGATGCGAATTGCTTGTATCCAGTTGTCCTCGTAATATGTATCTGAAACCTACTGAAAGTAACGACACGTGAGTCTTCTCAAGCGCGCCTCACACTTGCTTCCTGTTATGCCACATAAAATATACATTTTTAAAATTTTTGTTGCCGAATTTTCCCCAATTTAAGTTATTTCCAATTAAATTGCATTCCAGCGGTTGTAGTCAAGCACATATTGTAAATAATTTCACATTTTTTATAAGCTCTGTATATACATACATGTGCTAACAAACCCGCAAGTAATTCAAATACTTTTGAAATTTATGACCGACATTGACGCTTTAGAAATGTTTTCAATTCAACTACCTTGTTCGCCATAAAACCTTATGTTAAAATCATACTTAACCTGCAGTGCGCTAATAAACTTTTTGCCCAAACAGAAAATCGACAGGGGAAATTAACTTTTCTCAATGTGCAAAATGTGAAAGAAGAAAGCCAAACTATTGAAAAAATATCAAAGCGCAGAAGAGGAGGAAAAGAATGGGTAAAACCCAAAGATCAGTTATGGCAAATTTACGCTCATAATGATGTCGGAAAGAGTACGAAAAAGTAATAAAGAATCATGGCTTATTCAATGCAACATAAAGGCCACAACACTTTTGCAGTTTCATTAAAATGGCCAAAATTTTGAATGCCCGGTGCGGTGAGCTGCCGACGGCGCGCCACAAGTCAAGCACGCAAGTCAATGAAGGTTAACGGGTGAGTGGCTGAGTGGGTGAGCGCGGGACTTTTGCGGCAGGACAAAGTGGCGCTAAAGTTCGGACAGGTGAGTGTTGTATAAGTATGCGTGTGTGTATGTGTCTATTTGTAAGCAGTGTGTGCATGTGTTTGTGTGCGAACGTAAAATTAGCTCGGCTGTCGGCGATTTGCACATAATTTTTACACGTTTTATTGAGTGCAGTTTGTTTGTGTGCGTACATATATTTATTATCGCCGTGACTGCCCTTGTCAGCAGTTGTTTTTGTTGTTCGTCAATGATGGCACGCCAGTGCTGTGCATACAAAAGCGCCAACCGAGCGAGATTTCAATTAAAAAAAGGCTCATGAACCATATTCACCTAATAGAAAGCGGTCGCTCGCCTTTTTTTTTTTTTTTTTTTTGTTTTTTGTTTAACCCTTTGGCAGGTTAACCTTTACTTTATTTTACTCTTAAAAAATTCCATTTCAAGCTATTATGTATTTTTTTTTTTGGTTTTTCTCCTCTCTTTTTGCTCTTGTGTCGTGTAGGTGCCAGTGTAAATTGTGGCTTAAGCGCAAAAAAATTCAATTCTGGCTTAACCGACCCGCAAAAAATAATCAAAATTTACCGCTCGCTTGAAAATTCCAGTTGAATTGTGTGCCGCTATGTGCTGCACCGCACCGAAAGAGAGTGCAAATTGCTTCGTGCTAGTATGCATGGTGGCGCGTTGGTGGCGGGCAGCGGTGGGAGTGAAGTAAAGGTGTAACCGCACAATGCGCAATGGACTGTGCGGTTCTGCTTCGGCGGACAAATGGTTTTAAGTTTTCATTGTTACCGGCGTGGTGAATATTGAATTGGTGTGGATTTCTTCAAAAAACTCCATGACTTACTAGTGAAGTGTGAAAGTCAGTAAAATTGAAATAAGAACATTTCAAAATATTTAAATAAAATTTAACAGCAGAACTTAGTAAACTCCACGATATTGAAAATATGGTTGAAATATTTTCTTTACAATGAAGTTTGCGGTTTTAATGGAAATATTGGCTTGTCGAAAAAGTCTTTTCGTATTTCTAATCAAATTTCAACTTAGAATTTATTTATACAATATTTATACTATTAAATAAATAAACAAATATGGACCATTTTGGTCGACCACTTTTTGCCATTTTTCTGCTAGAGATATTATTCCATCAGAGTATTCAAGCAGTGTAAATTGAAATTTCGAAATTTTCAGAACGGAAGCGAGCGAACCATTGTCGTGCTACATGAACTGATACAACATCTTCTCCGTAAACTTCACAAATTTCACTTGTCGCTGGGGTGGCATTCTTCCCTTTTTCATACAAAAAATTTAAAATTAAAAAAAAAAAAATAATAATTTTTGAACAGCTGTAACTTCTTTTTAACTTCTCCGAATTTAATTTTTTTAGTTAAAATGTGATTGGTAACACTGGACAAATTGTATACCTTTTTAGTAAACTATATTAAATTACTAAATATATGTGTATGTGGATGTGTATATGTTTATATTTATTGCAGCATATTGTTTATGTTGCATGATGTGGGGTTGTTTTCTAGTATACATTTCGATACATATGCGTGTGTGTGTTCAATGCTATCTGTTCTGTAAATTTATGACTTGTGTTTACGTGTGCATTTTTAAATGTGAATTGCATGTAAATGCATGTGTCTGTTTATGTACATATGTATATATGTACTTTATGTTTGAAAATAGATATTTATTTTCAGTAGTATTTCGGCTTTGCTGATACTAAATAAGTAAGCATGTTTAATGATATTTGAACATATTGCCGAGGGAAAGATATGATTATTTAAAATTAGTGGACTATGTGTTTTCTTGATCGTAAGTATTATATATTTCTTATCTTATCTTAGTTAAGATAACGAATATGTTCAACTTTGAACAAATATTATAACTTTATCATAATTTCTGTACGCTGAGAGAAAGGGGCGATTTAATGATAACTTCAGCAACATTTTTTTTACATATATTTTTCTAAGCTCGAAATCTGAATAGAAAACATTTTTTGTTTAAGTGGAAATCATTATTATTTTTTAATGTCGCATAAAACTGCTCTACTTGATGTTTGGCTAGTTTCCCCCATTTCTATAATATTAGGTTCTTTTTCTTCTTCTTTACTGACGTAGACACCGCTTACGCGGTTATAGCCGAGTATTATGTTATCCCTTTTAAAAAATTTCCAATTTTCTTTATTTAAGGAGCCAGTAGAGTAATCGTTTTTTCCAATTTTATTTTTTTTTTTTTGCATTTTTTGTTCCTTATACCCTTTGAATTAAGGTAAAAACCCACTTTATCATTGGAAGGTTTCGAAAGTGGCCCAAAAATAATAATACCGCTCCGAGTGCTCTCAAAAGACACTTTTTTTAAACTGGCAAACATGATTCCGGTCGAACTACTAAACCAAATTTGCTAATTTTTTTTTTAATTGTTCACAAAATGCCTAGCTATCGTCCCTACTAGATTCATAATCTATATATATTTAATTAAGTGGCAAAACTTCCTGTTCGCATACTCCTCCTAGACGGCTTGCCCGATTTCAATGAAATTTTCAGGGGTGATTGGGGTCTGTTTGAGAGTGCACATAAGAAATTTAATGTGTGTATCATTGCACGTTTTGCAAAAAAAAAAAAAAAAAATGATACACCCCGCCTATACAAATTCTCATGAAATAATGTTTTGCCGCAAGATTGGCAGTCCTGTCAAATGCCTTTTATTAATAAACAGAAAAAACTGCCGGATGTTTACAATTAATAAAAAACATTAACATGTTGATCGTTTTTGCCTGTCATTCGTTCTTTCTATGGATGACTGTCAAGCTAACAAGACATACAGAACGTAAGTGTTCCGAATGCACTGAGTGTACAAAAAAAATGTTTCAACATTGTGTGTATTTTTCTCAGATTTCAACGTGATTAACATTCTGCGTACAACACAAAGCAAGTGAGTATTATTGTTGTTTCGTATGTGATGTCATGCGGTTTGCAAATACACTGTTGGTGGGTCTTATTGCATATGCGTGTATGGGTAAAATACATAGTCTAAGATGTAGTTTTAGGTTAATTTTTCCATTTTTATTTACATATGTACTTCAAATATGCATACTCTAGAAAATGCCTCGACTACGCCAACGTAATACGGTTGGCAGGCATACGAGTAATTCACGTCGAATGTCAATATCAAGAAGAAATCAAAGCGAAGAGCAGCGCGCTCAAGTGAATGCCCGAGGTAGAGCGGTGTACAGAGAGCGGCGTGCACAGATTAGAGCTGAATTCGCCGACAATCAACGGCCAAATTACCGTTAAGGCCGAGTTCTGCTCCGCCTTCGCGATCAAATGGAACATGTTGGCTTTCACTACGATCCTGACTGCGACTACAGCCTGTATGGTGCCATTGGAGCAATGGATATTATTTGTACGCATTACAATGTAGCGAAGTTTCGAGGAGAAACAGCTGGCATGTGCTGCTCCAGTGACAAAGTGAAACTGCCTGCATTGGAACCGCCACCAGAACCATTACATTTCTTGCTCACTGGAGAATCGCCGACGTCTAAGCATTTCTAGCAGAGCATACAAGCATACAATGCATGCTTTCAAATGACTTATTTTGGTGCCACAAATATCATTAGAAATCCATTTATGCCGACGTTCAAGGTGATTACTTTGCATGGAATTTCCAGTGAAACATTTGACATTTTTATTCTACAGATTCAGGGACAAATATACCATCGAGCAGGCTCGCTCATGCCGACTATCAATTTTTGCAAATATATTTCATCGGTAATGAAACCGACCAACTAAATCAACGATGTAAAATTGCGACCGGCACAAGGCGAGAAATCGTACTAAATTTGCAAAGATTTCTCCTTGAACACAATTAATTGATTCGATTGTTCAAGATCGCATTGGACCGACAGCATGCGAATCGTCATCAGAGCAGACAAAATGCCGATGGGGCAGCATGCCAGACGATTCAACGCACCAACAATCGATGAGGTGGCGAGCGTCATTGTTGGCGAACAGTTTGCATCGCGAGATATTGTACTGCACCGTAGAAACGAACAACTTCAGCGTGTTTCAAGGCTACACCGTAGTTATGATGCATTACAGTATCCGATATTATTCTGGAGAGGTGATGACGGCTATCACATCAATATGCGATTGATAAATCCAACTACTGGTAAAAAAGTACAATTTCTGAGAAGAAATGTTACTTACGATTCAATATTTTGTGTATTGTTCATTTATAGGCCAAGAAACACCGAAAAAACTCAGTGCGATGAACTTCTATTCGTGCAGAATAATGATTCGTCCGCAAAAAGACAACTACATCCTGAAATGTCGCAAGCTTTTCCATCAATATTTGGTTGACATGTATGCGAAGATCGAGACCGAAAGTGTCAACTTTATTCTATTCAACCAAGCGAAATTGCGTTCTGAAGAGTACATCCATTTGAGAGATGCCCTAATGAATGATGCAAATGTGAATAGCATTGGACGTCTGACAATATTGCCAGCCACATACATCGGCAGTCCGCGCCATATGCACGAGTATGCGCAAAATGCGATGTCGTATGTGCGCCACTACGGCAGACCGGATCACGTTCACGTGCAATCCCAAGTGGAATGACATCAAATGCCATTTGTTCCCCGGTCAATCAACAACTGATCATCTCGACTTAACAGCACGTGTATTCAGGGAAAAGCAAAAAGCAATGATGGATTTAACTGTGAAACTTCGTGTTTTTGGAGAAGTTCGATGCTGGATGCACTCGATCGAATGGCAGAAAAGAGGATTACCGCATGCACACATCTTGATTTTGTTAGTTCGCAAAATACGACCAGATCAGACTGATAAAGTCATCTCAGCGGAAATTCCAGATGAAGCAATCGACCCACAATTGTTCGACGTTGTAGCAAAAAACATGATCCACGGCCATTGCGGCGCTATTAATCCAACGTCACCATGCATGATTGACAATAAGTGTTCAAAGCGCTATCCTAGAGCTTTAGTTGATGATACAGTCACTGGAAATGACGGATATCCATTATATCGGCGTCGATCCGCTGGAGATGGCGGTAATTCAACGGTCATAAAGGTTCGGAATCAAGACGTTGATGTTGATAATCGTTGGGTCGTGCCGTATTCACCATTGTTGTCAAAAATTTTCGAAGCGCACATCAATGTAGAATATTGCAACTCTGTCAAATCGATCAAATACATCTGCAAATACGTAAATAAGGGCAGTGATATGGCAGTTTTCGGAGTGGCTGATTATCAGAGAATCGATGAAATTCTGCAATGGGCAGCAACGAAGCGGTATGGCGCATTTTATGGTTCCCAATACACGACCGGCATCCCGTTGTTCTTCATTTGGCAGTTCATCTCGAAAATGGCCAACGCGTTTATTTCACTGCAGACAATGTACAACAGAGCGCAGCACGACCACCGGGGAAAACACTAGCTACCTTTTTCGAGTTGTGTGAAAACGATGAATTTGCAAGAACATTGCTATATTCCGAAATACCACAATAGTTCACTTGGAATCCATCATCGAAAACATTTCAACGACGAAAGCAATGGGAGCGTGTTGACGGTTATCCAAATGTCCTTAAAACCGATGCCATAGGACGCATTTACACCATCCATCCGAACAACGCCGAATATTTCTATTTGCGTCTGCTATTAGTCAACGTGCGCGGACCAAGATCATTTGATGATTTGAAAACTGTTGACGGTCAGTTATGTGCGACATATCGTGAAGCATGTCAACGATTGCATTTGTTAGAAGATGATATGGATTGGGACACCGCACTTCATGACGAATCACTCACATCTCATCCAAAACAAATACGCGTACTATTCGCCATAATAATATCTACATGCCTTTCGTCAAATCCGCAAGAACTGTGGAATAAGTACAAAGACTGCATGACCGAGGACTTATTAATTTTCGCGCGTAATCGAGTATCGGACGCAGACTTACTATATATGTACATTACAAATGTATAATGATGCTTTGATATTGGTTGAAGATTTGTGCCTTACAATTGCGAATAAGGCATTAGCGCAACTTAGCATAACTGCGCCCAATCGTTCAGCGATTGATATGTTTGACCATGAGCTTCAACGTGAACAACAATACGATTGCAATGAATTGCATGCTTTCATGCAAGCTAACATTACCAAATTGAATATTCAGCGGAAAAATGCTTATGATAAGATTATAAGAGCGGTTGACAATAACGCCGGTGGATTCTACTTTCTGGATGCGCCCGGTGGTACAGGGAAAGCGTTTCTGATCTCTTTGATTCTTGCTACTGTACGGTCACAGCAGAAAATTGCGCTGGCTATTGCTTCGCCAGGCACATTCTGCGTTGAAATTACCGTTGAACATCCAAGTCGTTGAAACACCAACGTGCAACATATCGAGGAATTCAGCAATGGCAAAAGTTTTGCGAGGAGCTGAAATAGTTCTATGGGATGAGTGCCCAATGGCTAACAAAAAGTCATTAGAAGCATTCAATAGAACAATGCAAGATTTACGCCAAAAGCAACAACTTTTTGGCGGAGCATTAGTCTTATTATCCGGCGATTTTCGGCAAACTTTGCCAGTCACTCCTCGATCAACTCCTGCCAACGAAATAAACGCATGTTTAAAATCGTCAGTTTTGTGGAGACATGTTCAAAGGCTTACTCTTACCATCAACAAGCGAGTCCAATTGCAAAATGATCGATCCCCAGCGGCGTTTTCGAAGCAGTTGTTGGACATTGGCGAAGGCAAAATACCAATCGATGATACCGGTTTGCTCACATTGCCGAACAACTTTTGTACACTTTTACAATCGAAAGAAGAATTGATTGAAAGTGTATTTCCGAATATTGTTCAACACTATCAACGCAACGATTATTTAAGTGATCGCGCAATATTGGCACCGAAAAATGTACACGTCAACGAAATCAATTTTGCCATTCAAGAAAAACTGCCAGGAGAAGCTACAACATATACATCGATTAATAGCGTTTTGAATCAAGATGAATTCTTTGGATCCCCCCGGTCTGCCACCGCATCGTTTGGTCCTGAAAGTCGGTTCACCCATTATACTTCTACGAAATCTGAAGCCACCGACTTTGTGTAATGGCACAAGACTTTCAGTCAAAAAATTGTGGCCAAATTTGATTGAAGCAACAATGGCAAGGCAGCAGGTGAAGTTGTACTCTTACCACGCATTCCCATGATTCCAGCGAACATGCCGTTTGAATTTAAGCGCTTGCAGTTCCCAGTACGTCTTGCCTTTGCGATGACCATCAACAAATCGCAAGGGCAAACGTTTCAAGTGTGCGGCGTCAATTTGGAAGAACCGTGCTTCTCCCACGGCCAATTTTTCGTCGCATGCTCAAGAGTGGGAACACCAAGGTGCTTATTCATTTACGCGCCAGATGGAAAAACCAAAAATGTTGTATACCAATATGTTTTATAAATGGTTTATAAATAAGTAACAGTTTTACAACAATAAATAAAACACAAAGTAAAAACCCTTAAGAGTTTTAACCGATTTAGATGTAGCGAAGCGCACAGGGTAGCAGCTAGTTTTTTATAATTTATTGACAATGTTATGAAAAAAATTTTGTAAAAAACAGGGAGAAAAATTAAAAAAAAAAAAACGTTAATTACTTTTTTATTTATCAACATTTTTGCATGATTCTAGTAGGGACGATAGCCGTTCACGTACTTTTTAAGAATAAATTTGGTTTTTCTGTTTCAGATAATCCAAACTTGAGAAATCGTGTCCGCCAGATGTCATAAAAAAATTCCAAAAAAAAAAATTGTTTATACACTCCACGATAAACATCATGAAATGTGAAAAAAGTTCCATCATAGAATAAAAATTTCTATGAAAAGAATGTCGAAAAACAGACCAGATTACCCTACTGGCTCTCAAGATCACGCATTTAAATATTTAAATACATTTTTTTCTCCAATTGAAGCACGAAGTTTTTTCGAGTGGGACTCAGGTAATATACATACAGTTCGAATTTTAAAAACTCGATATCTATTTTCATATTATATATCATGTCGGTGAATATTCTCAAAGTTACACGCAAATTTGGGTAGGCATTTTAGAGTGTTTGGAGGTGCATTCCAAACTTTAAACGCGTTCTTCTTGAATTTTAACACGAGTTTCTAAAATATATTTTTTAGTAATTAATTGAAGAATTTTACTCGCCATTAATATTTTTTTATAAACAATTTAAGGCCGAAATTGTGGTCAAAATTCGATTGTTATTATTTTAAACACCGCCATTTTGCCAAAAAAATTTAGTTTGCTTATTCCTTAGAATAATTACTACATTTTGCATTACTTCAACGAAATCTTTTTAATTACAGAGGATTCCAGTTCAGAGATATAGTGGTCACCGCAAAACGTCTTCTTTGAAAAAAGCTCCCAGATATTAGTTATAGTTCGTTTCCAAATGAATATTTTTACTAATACTAAGTCTTGAAATACATTTAGAAGATACCATAATATGAGTACATACTTTTGGAGCAATAAATTTTAAAGTTTTCTCAGGAAAATATTTCGAAAATTCTTTTTTTTTCAGTCTTCTAACTATATATAACTTTTTACTTACTTAAGAAAAGTTGTCGAAAATCATCAATATATAATATGTGACCTGGTCTAAGGAAAGGGGGCTTAGGTGTCATAAAATCAATTTTCATTTTTTAGTTGATTCGGATGGAAGATGAGATGCTTTCTCACGTTTCCCAAAAATCTAGTTTTCGCACGTTAGCTCCCTTTCGTAGGCCAGGTCACATATAAATATAAGGCTCTTACTACTTTGTAATTAACAGAATGGCTACATTCATATTAATTTTCTAATTTTATTATTTTCTGCGAAGATTCATCAGAGTGCAATAAATAGTTACGCAATTCGCTTGGCAAAATTGTAAGGACAAACTAGTACCTACTGTTCGCATGTACGATGGCATCACGTGGAGATTTTAGAGCGATGACCGAAATTTTTTGTGTTTTGTTGTGATAATCTGTAAAATTAATTTGCTTTACTTGCCTTTGCAGAACCGCAAAATTTCATTTCGGAATTACGAGCGTTTTCAAAGCGTATTTTTCCCCTTCACAAGTTGTTGTCAAGTCAGCGCATTACAACAAGTCTACGTACTTCTTCTTTTCCTTTTAATATAGCTCAGCAGATCGGTAGAATCCGCATACTTTCCACACGAAAGTAATTAGTTGATATAAGTGTTTACCAGAAATTTTTCAAAATTCATTTCTTTCGTCTTAAGTATTTTTAATGGTTTGAAAAAGAGATCTATAAATATTTTCAAAAAGTTCTGTTCGTTGAGCTCGAAAACTAGTGAACCGAAATTTTTCAATTCAAATTTTTCAATTCACTGCATTGTATATTAAGGTGATCCTAATCAAATATTTATAAAGCTTTTTGTCCAGCAAATTCATTGCATGGTCATTTGAAACTAAAAAAAATTGAAAAGTAGGAATAGTCCCGTACTCCAATACGTTTAATGTACATATCCACAAACCATTAAAGCAATTTCAACAAAACTAGCTGAGAAACACTCTTTCTAGCTGAAAATGCACGAAATCAGGCTTCTCAGATGACAACTACGCCCATTTCCCATATGACAATTACATAAAAACCTACTAAATGAGAAATAACCAAATAAAAAAGTGCAGAGACATTAAATTTTACACTCAAAACGCCACGGAAGAATCAAATCATCGCTGTGTCATCGCCTACATTTAGGAGAACTTATATAACGGGTGGGCCATCTATCGTTTTAAATTTGAATTATCTATATTTCGACATTGGAAACGTCAAATACCATTCGGAAAGTGACAGATATTCAGTAAAAAGTCTAAAATTTACGAAATGGGTCGCTATTCACTAGAAGAAAACTGGGAAATATTGAAAACTTTTTTCCAAACTGGTGAGTCAAGTGGATGGTAAATTTTACCGAAAAATCATCTTTTCGGACGTGGCTCATTTCCACCTCGATGGTTACGTTAACAAGCAGAATTGTCGCATTTGGGGCACAGAAAACCGCACGTAATCGTCGAGAAGCCAATGCACTCAGCACGAATCACTGTATGGTGCGGATTTTGGTCTGGTGGAATCATCGGCAAATTTTTCTTCGAAAATGAAGCAGGAACCGCCGTAAGCATCAATGGTGAGCGATATCACGCAATGTGAACCGAATTTTCTTCAAGCAAATTGAAGAGGAAGACTTTGAAGATTTGGTCCCAGCAGGACGGCGCTACGTGTCATACAGCAAACGCTACACTCAATCTTTTACGCCCTATCTTCGAAAACCGCATAATCACCAAAGAGGTGATGTGAATTGGTCTCCCAGAAGCTGCGGCTTAACTCCGTTGGACTATTTTCTGTGGGGAGCTGTTAAAGATAAATGTTACGCCAACCATCCAGAAACAATTCAAGATCTTAAGTACGAGATTCAAGCTGCTGTAGTTGCCATAAGGACTGACATCAACGAGAAAGTACTCCAAAATTGGGTGGATCGGATAAGCTGCTGTAAACTCAGCCGTGGTGGTCATTTGTCCAAAATTCTTTTCCACAAATAAATTTCATAAAACAACCTTTTAAACAAATGTTAGACGTTTGAAAAATATCAAGCCGTTTTTTTTATTGACTTTTTAAATTTAAAATTTTATATGGCCCACCCGATATCTTAGGAATTATTTGTCCAATTTTAACCTAATTACATTATTCTGACATTTGTAAATTTCATGATAAAAATAGATAAATGGGACTACAACCATGGCTACTTTCTATATATCACACTTTTGAACTCCATATAATTACTTCACTTACGAGTATCCGAATCAAATTCCAATAAAGTTAACAAAGTAGAACTTCGCACTTTTGTGCGTTTAAGATACCCAAATTATATTCAAAAATAGTTTAAGTCGGACTATAACATTTCAAGTGTTCTTTATTTCTAATTTCGGAACACGGAGCTAAATCAGGCGAATACGGTGGTTACCGCACGATATTAGTTGCCAATGTTGAGAAAAACTAACGAAGAATCACTATAGTAATTGACGGCGTATTATCATGGTGGAAAAACCAAGAGTTGTCGGCGCATAATTTCGGCCTCTTTTTACGAATAACTTCGCGCAAACGACGCATAACACTCAAATAGTATTCCTTGTTGACAATTTTGCCGGTCGGAAAGAGTTCAGAGTGCACCACACCTCGATTAACGAAGAAAACTGTTGACATAACCTTGATTTTTTACCTGCTTTGACGTGGTTTTTTCGCCTTCGGCTTAACTTTGCAGGAAAAAAATCAGATATTCGGCCGATTGATCGTCTGTTTCTGGGCGCAAGCATAAATCCAAGAGTCATCGCCAGTAATAATACGTTTCATACGTTTATCGCGACGCCGTTTACCGAAAAAAAATTAGTGATTTTGGAGCCGACCGTGTTTCCACTTTTCTTAGACCTTAATGTTTTTCAAAATGGTTTTCACTGATCTTTCCAAAATTCCAACGATGAAATTTAAATTAAATGATCAAGATTTTTAAACTTCCCATTGAATTTATATCTTTACTATTAGTCTTATGTTAGGTGCTATGAAAGGCAGATAACATCTATCTTTAACAGCAGTGTGTTCTTTTGCCAAAAATGCGTACAATCGGGTCCCAAATTACTGTATATAAATTTTGCAAATACCTGAAACTATGCGCGAGACTCTAATCCTTGAAACTTGCAAGAGTATAAAATATTTGTGACGCCCGAACTTAACGCTTACTTACTCGACGAAAACTGCACTCACTTCATTCTCAAAGCCGACATATCAAACAAATGTCATAAGCATATATTCTTCATAATGAATGTTGATTGACCGACAAAATGGCTGCCACAAAAAAGTGGCAGCAACACAGCACCACCAACTCAGTCTGTTACTGTTACGCCTTTCTGCAGTTCAACGTTACAAATTGTGGAAACAACAATTTGTGAAAGCTCAACGCATGACCTATAAAAGCTGTAACGGCTGTTGCAAGCAAATATTTCGGCTGAACAAGTCTTCACAGTCCATGTACTTCCAAGAGCCAAGAGGATGAAGTACCAAAAAGCGGCCACTACCAACATAAGTAGTAGCTTCGATGTGTGTTTGTGTATGTGTGTGTGCAAGTATGGGTGTGTTTGATGGCCGAGCTGGTGCCATGAAGCATGTCGAGTGCGAAGGCAAACACGATTGCGAATCGCCAACAGACATTAAAGCAACAAACACACTTTGTGAACGAGTAATGCCAACAAAAACAACTTATGTAAGAAGTACCACAGTGACAAGTGTGTGCAGCGCCAAGCAACAGCTATAACAGCAACAACAACACCAAAAGTGAAACGCAGTTTTCTCATCGAAAACAACTCAGTGCCGAAATTGTGTCAAAAACGCATCGACGAGAAACCAGCAAAGCGCTAACGGTCCGCTCTAAGCATAAACTAGCTCACTGACTAACCAACGAGCTGAGGCTAAGTGCGCAATGCGCTTTACGTTGCAATGGCTTTGCATGCTTAAAGCATAAACGCATACATCGACAATACTTCTGCCATATTTCTGTTTGTTACTGCGCAGTAACGGTGAATACTCTTTAACCCGCGTTTCCGCTTTGATTTCAGTTCAACGTTTTAACTGTGTGACGTTAGACTTTAAAGCGCATTACTTGCATAACATGCCACTTACCTTCACTCATCTTCACACCTACTAGCGTTTCCCTTTATATGTAAATATATGTATATATGTATATATTAATATTTATTTATTTTATACTTATACATTTGTGTGTGTTGCCTTTCACCACACAATCATTTCACCTTGGCATTTCGTAACTCAAACAAAGACATTCAAAGCCCCCGCTGACAACGTGCCACACGACAACTAATGCCCTGCCAACCAGCCAACAAAGTCATCGCTAAGCTTGTCTACATATCCACAGCAGCAGCAGCACGTCTTACGTCCCTCTTCTTCGTTCTAGCGGCCATTACTTTATCTTCAGTGTCCTTACAGCTGGCGCATCGGATGACTTGACTCATTGTTATGCAAACATGCAACACAGATTTCAACGCCTTCACTTGCCCGAACCCGCAATAGGTTCGATTGTTGCTCGCCATTACCCTGCTGTTTAGTTTTGTTGGCCAGCCAAGTGACACCGGAGCTATTTTGCCCACTGCACACCGCACACCGCTGCCTGGACAGTTGTGCGCGTTGCATATACAAATGTAGCGAACCTTCATTCGCTATTAAATTCGAATTGATTTCTCTGCAGTCAGCTTTGGACGTGCCAAAAACAGCGATAGCAACAACAACGGTAAGTTTAGGACACAGGTGGGTAAGAAAATCGTGTTAAAAGGGGTATGTGTTGAATGCTAATGATTTCTATATCAAATTTAAAAGTAGCGCTCGACCAACCTTCCACCCAAGCTTTGGCCCATCCGTAAAGAAGATCACTGCTGCTCTCCTCCAACGGCTTCTTTTCACCCACAACAACCTCGCCAGTAAATGGGCAGAGAAGGAGCCGCCAGAGTTCGATTTGCCGACTCCTTGAACCAAGTGATTCGGTATATTGTAAAAGTGTGTGAAGATTTCTGAGTGTTTAAACGAGAGTTCGATAGCAACAAACATCTTCCGTTAAGTCCCATGGTTGGAGCGAACCTTAGTTCTTCACACATGCTGATGAGCCCCGCCCGTTGAACGTTCTCGAGTTTCTTTGCAAGTGTGGCCTTTTTAGCCCTCCACCACATAAAGACTCAATAGAACATAATGGGCTAGTCATACACCTAAATCTAGATAGTTTGTTGAATGAGGCAGTAGTTCGTAGTTTTATGCGAGCGATTTGTCCGACGCAATAGAGTAGAGGTGTATCGGTCCGTTGCCTTGGTAGAAGAACCTTTACTCCTTTCGTTTCATATCGGCATGGAATCGCATAAATAATTCAGCTGGTTAGATACATATGACCATTTTGCGCTTTTCGGAAAATCGTTCTAGATCTCATCTTATAAAACCCCGGAAAATGCGTCCATTACTTTTTCTCTAGTGTGTATCAGTGGATCCGTATTTCGATGAACGTCATACAATGAAGCAGGTTCTTCAGATTGAGCTTGGATTATATTAGAATAAAATGTAGGATTGTACTGCAATCTGTGTCCTGTCATTTCCTCATATTAAAGCAGTTGATATAACCCAATTGCATCAAGAGTGCTTGGCAAAGCTCCTGGGCTCATAGATGTGACTAAGTGGATCCTGACTCTTTTTTCTAGCGAATGGGGAACAACTCGAGAGTAAATGATCTTGAGCCTACATTGCAGATTTCCAGGACCGTATGTAGAAAATAATCACAATTCGTGGCGATAACTCCTTAGCCTGCTATCCGTTCTTTCTTGAGAGAACAACGGATTGATTGAACCTTTCTCTTTCGCATCGTACCAAAAAGCACTTTGCAAGCCGTAATTCAGACATTTACAGCTAGTAGAAATTCCTGGCTGATTTTTTTACGTTCGAATGGGATTAACTCGCAGAAAGATTTATAGTTCCTAATATTTCATATATAAAGACTCATACTTTTGAGATTCTTATTTTCTCAGTTCTCTGGCGCCACTTCAATCAGTGGTCTTCTAATACCAGACCGTAGACCTTTGTCAAGTTATCTCCCATAGTAACTATTTTCCAGGAAGCTGACGAAACTCTTTTCGGATTATTAAACAATTCCTCAGAACGACTACCTCCGTCCAATTACACTATATGCTGGCCACATTGCTCCACAAAACCCTCCAACTACTTCCATCTCTGGCGCTACAATAATTTTTGCGCTGCATTTTATATAACCAGCTTAACGCAAACCCAGCAACTACATTGTCACCACTTGAACTTGCCGGAGTGTGGGCCTCACTGTTGCCGCCACGGTCAGTGGTTGGCAAGTAGTTAATGGTAAACTGTGTCGTTGCAGCCATCACCGCTGACACCGCTGCTGCTGCCGCCGTCACTTGGTTGTTTGTCGGGCAACTGTTGCAGCTGTCGTTGTTGGTTTTCCCGTTGGCCGCTGCAAGCGCGAACAAACAAAAAGTAAAAGCAAAACGAAATTCGGCGAATCGTCGGTGATAAATGCCAAAAGCGTCGGCTATAATGGCTTTTTCATGTGAGCAATTGTAGTTTAATTACGGTTACTCACATTTCACAATGCCAATTCGATGGAAAGTAACGGCATTTTACACGTGCTAACCCAGAATAAATTTAAAGTATTAGAGAAGGCTTTCGAGCTCGGTTTAAAATTCGATAGCTTTAACCAGAATTCGTGGTTTTTGTCTAGTTTTTGTAGCTTTTACACTTTTAATCAATAAGTGGCATGAAATTTTCATAACGCAGATCAAGACTAAGTGACAATCAACGGTCCAATGTCACTTCACTATAATTGAAATGATTTATTTAATAATGTGAACTGACGATGAGTTAAATACTACTGTGATCAAATTGAAAGATGATGCCAACGAGTTTTCCAGTCATCGTAGCTGTTGGAAAAATCCTCCATCGTGATAGTCATCAGAGCCTTCTTCAACTTGATCACAATCTTTGATTTGAAAACATCAAAATTTGCTAACATTTCCAGCGCAAAAAAAAAATTTGTAGAGCTGTGTAATAATTGGTTTATTCTTTAATGTGTGTCGGCAGGTTTGAAGTTGACATTTTATTAAAAAAAAATAAATATTATCTCTGAAATACAAATGTTACAGTGATCGTTCAAATATGCGCCGTTTCGTTCGTTAATCTTTTCCTATCTAGACGGCAACTTCATAAGAGCCCCTCCTTATTTGCGAAGAACTCGGACAGCCACTTTTCACAAGCCTCTTTTTAGTTCAACTTTACACCAACAAGGGCGTTCGCCATGGACAGATAGTAATCACTTGGCGTTATACCCGGGCTATATGGTGGATGCGATAAAATCTCCGATACGAGCTCCCGTAGCCTCTGACGAGTCATCAACAAAGTAAGTGGTCTGGCGTTGTTCTGGTGAAACACTACACCCTTCCTGTTGGCCAATTCTGGACGTTTCTGGTCGATCGCCTGCTTCAAGCGGTCCAGTTGTTCGCAGTAGATGGTAGAATTAAGCGTCTGGCCATATGGGAGCAGCTCATAGTGGATGATTCCCTTCCAATCCCACCAAACACACAGCAAAACCTTCCTGGCCGTCAATCCCGGCTTGGCCACTGTTTGGGATGATTCACTGGCCTCCGACCACGACCGTTTTCGTATGATTTTGTCGTATGTGGATCCATTTTTCGTCGCCAGTCACCATCCGCTTCAAAAATGGGTCGAGTTCGTTCCGTTTCAGCAGCATGTCACAGGTGTTGATACGGTCCTGAAGGTTTTTTTGCGTCAAATCATGCGGCACTCAAACATCAATCTTTTTTGTGTATCGAGCCTTCTGCAGATGGTTTAAAGTGGTTTGGTGACTAACTACCATCTTGTGGGCGATGTTACGAGGTTCCACATGCCGGTCTAACTCGATGTTTCCCATGATTTGATCGATATTCGTCGTCACAGGTCTTCCGCCGGGTTGCTTATCCATGGTGTCGTTTTCGCCCGCTCTGAATCGTCGAAACCATTCGACCGCAGTTCGAAGTGATAGAGTACCATCCCCCAAAACATTATTAATCTCAGGGAACGTTTCTCTAGTGGATTTTCCTTTAACGAAGGAAAACTTTAAAATAACGCGAATTTCGGTGTTAGTGAACTCCATCCCTACACGTCTATAAGTGTTGAACGCAATATCCAAACTAATCATGCATAGCGTTGTTTTGTAGGTTATGTCAAGACCTTTTAATGATGTATGGTATTGCCTGATACGAGTTATGTAGCGCTTTATACATAGCCGCGAAATTCAAAACAAAAAGGCGGAAGGGAGATATTTGACAACCTTTATAAATGAATAAATTAAATTAATTTTTTTAATCTCACTCTGAAGAACTATTACTTTCTTTTATACAAAAAACAACAACTGGAAAAATACCTAGGAATATTTACTAAGAGTCCAGCTAATGGCAACGCGTTGTGCAACGATATCAGATGATAGAAGTCAATGGATTTCGAGCCGAAGGAGTTAAGCGATATTAAGCCAAGTCCCGTTAAAAATCCACAGAAGTCAATTACAGAGCAGCCAATCAACAGCCAGTCAATCAAGACACTGTGGGCCTTCTATTTAGAAATATACAGCTGGATTTCGATCATTTCAGGCTAAAGTTTGACACGCATAAAAAGCACGGTTGTCATTTTATTTTATTGTAAGACCCTTGTATTCATTCGCATTAGTTGAAATCGGTATCATAAGGGAAGTAGGCGTAGTTGCATTCCGCTTATAACCATTTTAAAACTGTAACACAAATACGTCGAAATAATGTTATTGCGTAAATTCATGTTCTCGGAAAAATTCACGTTTACCAAAAAATCCTATTTTTAGATGAGGCCTATTTGTGGCTTAATTGCGTCGTCAACATGGTCGCTTTTGCGATGAGTCAAATTCTCGTGCTCTTAAAGAAACGCAATTGAGCCAACAAAAAACTGATGCGGATTGTAGAATGGTGGTTCCCCCAGCGGGTAAGGGGGGACCCCCTCTTGGGTTCGGGGGGGAAATATTCCCGCCGCAAGGCATGCCTGTCGTAAGAGGCGACTAAAAGCCAAATGCACTATGTCTGACATCTAAAGGTCTGTTTTTAAATGTCAGCATGGTCTTATAAGTCAGAAAAGTGCTATAATATTCAGCTGAAGTTAAATTCTAAGCTTCATATTATATCACATAATATAAAGCATTTGCAACAGCGACAAATGCTACCAGTGATGAGTTGTGGATGTAGTGTGATCAGTTGGTGTGATCAGTTGGTAAGTCAGACCAAAGAATTAAACCTGGTTCCACGGGGAGCAGTTAGCTCTTGGAGGTAACTCCAATCCGCTCATTGGGTTTTGGCTCTTTGTGGAGATTCGTGGTGGCTGTGATTTAAACCTAAATGCAGGCAGGGCATTTGTCCAATGTGGAGTCGCACTGCGGCCGGATGCTGGACCCAGAGTACGGCAGAGGTTTTAGATGGGCCTCGAACCCGACCAAGGCGGCTAGGGTGTTTTTCTTTGGTTTACACCCGAACCAATTGGAACCAAAGTATAAGTGTATATGCCAGCACTCATGCTTTGGTTCTCCAGAGTATATTGCGGGTGCACGCACTTATGCTTTGGGGCGCTGATCAAAGCATTGTTTTGATCTATGTGCTTCTAGCAATAGAAAGCACCGTGGGTTTGAGCCTTAGCAGGCAGATACCCACGTAAAACACATTGGATTCTGTAGTATGGTGGCATGATCGGGCCTTAGTTCATTCGAAGTGAAGCAGAACTTGCCTTTACCATCAATAACGAACACCATTTTGACTGACTTTTTTGCCGAAATTTGATGAAATCGACGCGGAAGATTCTTATTCCAATAAAACTGCGTGCCGCCTCATTTTTCATGCCTTAAAATTGACACCCTTGTACGCAGTTTGGCGACTCGTTAATTTCGAGAAGTGGCCCAGCCAAATGACAGCCAAGATCATAAGATTTAATGGGTTGGGTGGGTTTGAAAATTCGATTTTTTGTTTTTTGTGTTATTAAATAGTACAATATGTTTAAAATACTTTCCAAAATTTTTAAATCGATCTGAGTAAAATTCTAAGAGAAAGACAAAATTCCGCCCATCAGGCTACGTCGATGTAACGCACCAACTTTATCTCTAAAAAAAATTATCTAGTTATTGAAAGAATAATTTTTTTCATTACAACTTATTTTTTACCAAAAATTCAGATTTTTTGTTCAAAGTCGGATAAAAAACTAAAATGTTATTTTTTTTTTTAATTTTCCTTCGTTCGAACACGAGACTTATATATGTACCAATGGAATATTTTTGGTCTTTTAATTTTAAATGAACCAACAATAAGTTGTGTTGTCCACGGCGAGAGCACTTCATTCGTTGATATACACCCAGGGAGATGAGGTTTCAAAGGCTGACTTTTAAAAATTTTTGTATCGAAATTTCAGGGGACATTTTTTAAATATGTACCTTTGATGTGCCTTCTTATATTTCCATAAGAGGTGAATTTAATTTCATGCAATCAAAATTCAAAATGCAAGAATGTCATTTACTGCAAGGTCAATACACACATATATAGTAGGTATACAAACACACTTACATTTTAGTATAGTACAACAACACATTAGTGCACGTTTTCAGTTATTTAGCATTCGAGCATGCTAAATTGGAATCAACTGAGCTAAAATTTGTAACAGTAAATATAACTGCGTTTAATTAATATCACAAAAGCAATAAAAAGCGAGCGTTTCCGAAAACATATGCACAATATATATATCAGAAAAGCGAAAAAATTGAATTTTCCCATTTTGCTCGCGCAGAAAAATGGCAAGCCTTTGTGCTTTTTATTTATTTTTCATTTTCAGCCGACGAGCCACTTTCCAAATGTTATTTTCATTGTCATTTATATGGCATTTTAATGCCAGCAAACGCGCGCAAGCCAACCAGTTGGTCCGAAAAATCGCATATTTGTTATTGTTTTTGCTGTTTTGTTGTTGGTGTGTTTGTTGTGTTTTGGCTGCGGTCGGAGAAAATTTGGGCCACTGCCAAAAGCGGCCAAACGAATGCCACTCAACTGGGAATTTTTCTGTTGACGTCTGCAAATGAGCAGCGCCAAAAAGTATGCTAACGGGATTTAAATGCGTTCAGCAAATTCACAATTTTGTGACCGTGTGTGTGTGTGTGTGTGTGAATCGAACAAATGAAGTATGAGCACCAGGCTCCGTGTGCTGTAAACAAACGGGCATAAACATACCTACCAGCATACGCTCACACAAACACACACACGTTTCAATGTATATATGGATGTGTATTTGTGCGGTGGGCATAACAAAAGCTTGAGCCTTGACTGTCGCAGCGCCATAAATCACTCGAGTTATGCGCAAATACATCTATGCGTGTGAGTGTGTGTGTGTGTACACTACATGTTTGCGTCATTGTTTATGTGTGTGTGATTAATGTGTTTAATACGAATACTTTATGACTTAAATTGACCAAAATGACGCGCCCATTGCGCTGCGTGTTGCCCGATTGGCTAATATGCTCACTGTGAAATATTAATAAAGCCACAGTGTTCCACTGGTTTAAAGTTCGCAGTTCGTAATATTTCATGAAAATTTTTGAAGTTTAGATAACCTTGCTCTGAAGTTTATGCTAAGCATTTTTTAGGGAATTTACTTTCCATCAACTAGATTGCGAGTTATAAAATTAGTTCCACTAATGGTACATGATGTCAGTAAATCTTCTATTTTAAGGGGGTATTCTACTCTAGAATTTAGAAAAATTCGATTTTTTTCATACATTTTAAGTTTAGAGGAACATATCCTCCAAAGGATTTTTAAAAACTAGAATTATTTTAAGAGCTACAGTTACTTTTGTGACGCAGTACCTAGCCCGGTAGGTAGGTAGACTCACTTTTTTAAACGTGTTTTTCTCGAAACTTCTTTTTTCCACACGGTACCGGCATTATCTCAAGTTCTATACAACCGATTTAATTGAAATTTTGTGTGAACCTTCTTTATATAATCCTTTATCGTTCCTACCAGTATCGTGTCAAAATTTTTGTTTTTAATATTTTAAAAAAATTCAGGAATTTCAAAAAAAAGCGTAAAAAATTATTTTTATTTTCAGGCAGTCGCCATTTTTCAAAAAAAATTTTCGTGTTCCCTGAGGTAGGGACTATAACAACATCTTTACTGTTTAAGAATTTCTTTTGATTTTTTTTTCAGACCACCAGGAGCGTCAGGATCAATGTCACCAGGATTCACCATTTTTTTACACCTGTCTCTCCCCTCCTCTAATTATTTTATTTTTTAATATATTTTGTAAAATTTTTTTTTCTGCATTCTTAAGATATCTGTAAAAACACCATAAAAAAATGGATGGTAAAAATATTTTTTTTTTTTTTTTTGTAAATAAAATTCAAAAAACTGCCCAAAATTTGATTTATAGACCAGAATACCCTTTTAAGGTTTTCAATAGATATTTTTCTGTCTCTAGACCAGAGTACCTCCTTAAACAATTAGTCATTAAGAAAAAATTCACTAAAATTCTCTGAAGCGATCGACTTAAAATTTGGACACGATCTTCTTAGATATATTTATTAGGTAATGAGGTCAAGTTTGTTGTTTAGCACAGCCAGATTAAGTGCCGTTGCAAAGTCCATGAAAAAAGTCAACCTTCAGAATGCCAGTGCTTGACGCGAATTCCAATAGGTTCCGTGGCCTCATTATCGATACCTCATATCGTGGAAGCCCCAATTATTTGAAGCGTTGCCTTGCTAGTGCTAGTGTTTTCTTCCAGCTGCTTGGTTATCTACATGTGTAGAAGTCGATGCTGGAACTGTCATAAGATGCTGGCTTCGTGGCTTCACTATTAGCTAAGATCTCTACTTGATATATGTATACTGCAAAGATCTGGCAGCTTAAAACACTGCCTTAAGCATAACTCAGGACGAAATATTCTTGGTGCCCGAATATTTCGCACTTCTTTCTCCGCCCTCGTGTGGCTGAATAAAGTATGGAAGAAACCAATGAATTAAAGAATCTACTATGTTAGCCAAGTTCAAAGTGCAGTCAATAACGATCCTGTCTTTTGAAGCGAATTTTGAAATTGATTGGAATTTATAGAACCATTCTTTAGTATTACCATGTTTTAGTATTTTCAGTTGATTAAGGTAAAGGGAAGTTGACACATTTCGTGAAATACCTGAAAGCCTTTAAGTCTCTCTGACCCCACTGGTGGGCATGCAATGTGACGGAACCTGCCATCAAGGCTAAGCTAGGTACTTACTTAAGCCAATAATCTCGATGATCTGAATTCTATATCAAAAATTTGCGAGGAGGTTGGACAGCTTAGAGTTCTAAACCTAAATCCCAAAACTCAGTTTTTGCTATTATAACGGGAAACTATTTAAAATGGGATTATATGACGCACTTCAGCGGATAAAACCGGCCTTAATTCCGGTGCTGTTAAAACAGTGCTTATAAAAATATATGTGCTGGGGCATCTAACGCTTTTTAAAAAGTTGGAAAACTTGCCTTCGCAACAAAAAAAATCATATTCCTTAAAAAATTGTATTAAAGATAATATATTTCAGGCGAAAAATCAGAGTATTTAAATTTAATTCAAATAATGACAATTCACTTGGAACCACAATTTTCAAATATATTTTTTTATCTCACAAATTTCGAACAAAAAACCACTGTGCAGCAGGGCATACATAATTCATATTTTTCTATTTAAGTTAACAACATAACGGTAAACACCCACAAAAAAGTGAATAGGCTTTAATGGAGTTAACGCAGCGACAACGCAGGCACCTAAGCAAACAAAGAGGCTGGTCGGCTTACCAACTAGCGGTGTCGGAAATAATGTTAATCGAAAAAATGTCACAAGTGGCATAAATATGTATATGTTTGCACACATATGGGTCAAATAACAACAAACCTAACATAAATTGCACGGAAAGAGAATTACGAAGGCAAGAAGCATAATCAAAATAAATTATATGTCAAGTATTGTAAACAAACAAATCTCTGGTAAGGCAGCATAGAGACAAGGGAAAGCCAGGAAAAATATATAACGGTTGTAAAAACAGTACACAAATACACATATTTGCAAAAATTGTTGAAATTTTTTTATATAAATATTATTTTGCCATCATTGCTGTATTCCACTTCAACATTAGCCTGCTTTACAGTCGCTGGCATTCATATATGTAGGTACACATGTAAGTAAGGTTCTGTACTGCTTACTCTTTCATACAATCTTATAAATATGTGTTTACATGTACATATGTTTATTGTGCTCTAGTTTCCTTAGCTTGTTTGTACAGCGCCGACAACAGTTGTAATTTATCAAACTTCTGCGTGGCCGAAATCTCAGTCCGAGGTAGGCTGGCGAAAATGTCAACAGCAAATGTCATGTGAGCATTGTTTGTGTTGACTAGAGGAAAAAATTAAACAAGCCAAGCAAATATATGCAAGCTTTAGTTGTCCAACTAGGGTAACAAGTGGTAAAATACATGAGCGGAATATGTATAAAACATACATATTTATATGTTTCCTTATAATAAAAAAAGGCGCCTGCGTTGCATTACCCGGAATTACTCATATCATTCATTTAATATTTGAAAGGCAATGTAATGCCGTGATATTTTTTATTTTGATATTAAAATATTATTTCCAAGGAATTTTAAAGATTTAAAGTAAATTAGTGATTTATCGAATTTTTTTGGAAGATCTTTTTAGATGTCTGACACGAGGCAAGTTTTCAATGACTTCACGACCTTCAGCGATGGCTTTGCGATACTCAAATACTTGTGTGATAAAGTAGACTCCGCGATGTCATTGGAAATACAAGATTCAAAGAATACACCTTGTTAATTTTTGTTCATGATAAATGCAGTTTAAACTGGAAAGCTCAAGTCAAATTTGATCAAATGTAAAATATATATATATAAATATCTTTTATACATCAATTTTTCGATAATTTTGATATGAAGCGTACTTTTATTAAAACGCACATTAGCGCCGCAGCGTCTCTTAGAAGATTGTCCTAGGCGCATCATGCATATACGAAGGGCACACCATTCACTGGTATTTAATATTGAAAGGACTCTTGAATGTAAAGAATATGTTCTTGGACATCTCTGGAGCGTTCAACAACGTCTCAACGCAAATCTATTCTGAATAGTAGTCCAGTGAATAGATGTTGATCCTGCTATACAACGCTGGATCAGAAGTCTTTTGACCTCTAGAGGAATAAGAACTGAATGGAACGGAGCAAACATGACCAAGGAAATTTGTAGAGGTAATCCGCAAGGTAGAGTGCTATCTTCGCTTCTATGAACATTAGTGGTGAATAAATTTCTAAGGGGCTTGGACGGCAAAGTGCTAAGATAGTGGCATATGCGGACGAAATTGCCATCTTAATAACGGGTAGGTGTCTACAGATCATTAGCAGTATTATGACCATCACTCTCATAACAGGCCAGAATTGGTTGAACCCGAAGAAAACGGACCTGCTTGCGTTCACAAAAAAGCACAAAATTTCTCAATGGACGTTCCTTCGCTGATTGGAACACAACTCTCTCTCAAGGACCACACGAAGTACCTTGGGGTAGTTGTGGACATATAACAGCTCTGGAGGCACATCATGAAAGAAGGAATGACAAAAGCTATAAATTCTGTATATATGTACATATGTGTAGGCAGATGCTCGGCATAACCTGAGGCTCTCTCCTTCTCTCAAGCGCTAGTGCTACACAGCTATTTTCAAAACAATTCTCTTCTACAGTGCAGTAGTATGTGTTCAGGGGCTCGCTGCGCTGTACATAACGGGAGCTTTAATAACATCTCTAACGATAGTCTTTGAACTGGTACTAAATCTGTCACCTATAGACCTTTTCGATGAAAACTGCGGTGGAATCACTACTACCTGCATCAGAATTTACATATCAAACAAGGTTTGATTACCAAAATTAGACGGTTAAACATAGTGATTTGAAATTTGGAATTTTTCAATGAAAATAAGAAAAGTTTCTGAGAGTAACAATTTTGTCACGGGAATTTTGAAAGTTTGAAAAGCCAATTATTTTTTAGAAACGAAAATTAGTTTGTGAAAACTTAGTTTGAATGAAAAAACGAAAATTCCTATGTTAATTTTATGGGAAAATAAAAAAAAAATAGCGACCCCTTAGAGTTAAGCTACAGCGTCTGGCTTGAGGAAGGATTTTTTTTTGTCAATCACTAACATTTGAAAAAAAATTCATAAAATTGTTTTGAAGCACTCTGTTACACATATACATATTTTTGAAAAGTTAAGCTTTAAAAATAAAAAACGAAAATATTTCAAGGACTGTGTACTTATTGTTTTCTTTTAAACTATTATGTTTATGTATTCATTGCAGTCTATTTGATCCTGAAAATACGTTAATATTTTCATATTTTATCTTCCACTTTACAATTAGAGCTCGAAAGACACGTGACAAATACTTTAAAGCAAAGATAGCCAACTTTTTTATGTATTTATTCACAATTAAACAAGCAGGCCAAGTATATGAAATAGTAATATACCTTTACCTGTTTCTAAGTAGTAAACTTCAGTGTTGCGTATACGCCATGTCTTTCAAATGAAAACTTCCGCTATTAAATTTATAATGAAAGTGAAAGCACATCATGAGCAGCTGCGCTCATAAATACTGTTATAGTAAAGATTATAAAAAAATAAAAATAACAAAATTCGAAAGCTTCTTTAATTAAGTTACGTATACGCCATGTGCGACATGTGCGCGCCCTCGCTTTGACAAAAGAGTTCACACATTTATTAATAATAAATACAGACACAAATTTCAGTGTAAACAAAACAACTTCTGATTGAAAAATTATATGAAAAGCGCAGATATGTGAAATTCGTGGAATTTGAGGATATGAGTGGCTATTCCGAATGTCGATGCTTGAAGCATTTTTAGTTGGAACGCAAATATTATTACAAGATGATTTTAGCTTCAAATGAAATCGTTGCAAGCAATGAAATATTTTGAAATAAAAATATAATATTTCTTCGAATAATTGGCAAAATCGTGCGCGCACTTCTTGATAGCCGCAAGCTCATGGCATGCGAGGTGAATTGAGTGTGTTGCGCTAGTAGCACGCAGACGGCCGCTTGCCGCGATTGAAGGAGCTCGCCGCAGCTCATTCGCGCCTTAATTTAGCGGAATTCATGTTTCGCCACTTGAAAGTCAAATTGAAATGCGGTAAATGTACTCAGCCTCGACAATGCAAATGTTTTGCCCTTCCGCGTAGCCCCATTTCCAGGAATGGCAGCCAAACGCAGAACACAATCGAAATCAAAGCAATGGCTTTTACGCACAGCGGCAAATACTCGAGTGGATATTCTTTGAAGCCTTCGCTCGCAACGAAATCGAATGCATGCTCGTGTGCATACAAATATTTCGGTGAATGCGTGAGTGTCTATACTTGGAAGTGTTTAAGTTCCTTATGCAACGCCGAACGCTTATTAAGAACTGTGCAACAGCTCTGTGGTCGCTAACCGCAAGCACTTCCTCTAAACTCTCACACACACATACATACATATGAATTTATGTATATAGTGAAGGTTCATTCGTAGTAAAACATCAGCGTAAAAATAGCGCACGGCAGCAGTAGCACGTAACGAAAATATTAAGTTCGCTTCTGCTTTGTACTTTTGCTTGATGGAGCGTGAAGCGTGTTGCATACCGAATGATGCATTGCCACCTTGAATTATTCATGCTGGCGTAATTTGCAAACTACAATACTGCAATATTAATAAAAAATATACTTATACCCTGTGAAGTGGTTATTCAGGTTTTAGTTGCGCATATTGGCAGTTGGCAGTGAAGAAAGTAATGTCTTCGCAGAAGGTTACCTGCGGCGAATGCATTTGCCAGTGAAGAAAATATGACTTTTCTAAATAAAATTGCAAAGCAATTTTCAGGTATTTCGAATACCAAGAATGGGCAGATAATAAAAATAAATAAATTAAATTGCACAACAACAGCATTATAAAAATACAATTTCATATATATATGTTTTGGGTTAGTAGGCATTTACTGTGAGATTAAAGTCTAAATAAAGACATTCAAGCATGCATATTTCATATTAAGCAATCACGAGAGAGATAAAAATATTTTCGAAAGTAATCATTTAATACGGAAGGTCTACAAAATACACTTCAAGAGCCGTTATGACGTCTTCATTTAGTCAAAAACGCTTGCCACGCATACATTTTTTGAGTTCTGGAAACAAATGGAAGGCGCTGGGGACCAAATCCGGAGAATACGGTAGATGTTCGAAAAATTCGAACTTTAATTCATGGATTTTAGCCTATGACACTGTGCATTGTCCTGATGAAAAAGGATTTTTTCTTCTGCAAGTCGGGTCTTTTTTCACGATTTTTTCTTCAATTGATCCAAAAAGTTGCAACAATATTCAGAATTAACTGTTTCACCAGTCGGCAAGTAATACACAAACAAAATTTCTCTCGCATCCCAAAAAACTGTTGCCATAACCTTCTTATCCAAGTTCCGGACACGAACTCATTTCGAAGCCGAACAACCAGGTTCACACCAATCTTTAGCCTCCTGTTTTGATTCAGGATCTTGGTGATAGACCCAAGTCTCATCCATAGTGATGAATCGACGCACAACATCCCTTTTATCCTTTTTAAAACGCCCCAAATACTGCTGAGAGAGTCGCATTCGAATGTGTTTTTGTTCCATTGTTAGCGAATGCGGCACCCATTGTGCACACAGCTTTCTAAAACAAAAAATTTCACTTAAAATATGGCTCAAACTGCGTAATGGGATGTGTAGAGCATTTACTAAATTTCTCTCAGTCAATTGACGATCTTCCAAAACCATATCCTGTATTTTGTGGTCCTGTACAACCAAAATGTTCCCATGCCAGTTTGGCAAAGCAGTGTCCGTAGTGTTGAGAGTATTGCTGCCGCTAGTACATCAATTGAAAAAGACCCAAATCACTCTCTCACACGTCGTTCTCAAACGTTGGGACTCTCTGTGATGTCGTTGTGGCGAACCTTGCAAAAGAATCTTGATCTACATCCACACAAGATCAAATTGGCGCACGAACTGAAGCCGCTTGAATTGGGCTGCGCAACAACTTGAAAATGATACGAATTTTAATCGTAGAACCATCTTCAGCGATGAGGCTCATTTGCGGCTGAATGGCTTCGGCTATAAGCAAAATATGTGTTACGTATATTGGTCAGGTAGCAATCCACACGTACTCCATGAGTCACCATTTCATTCCGAAAAAATTACGGTTTGGTGCGATTTATGAGCCGGCGGCGTCATTAAGCCGTAATGATGAAGACCGGCACGTTACTGTCAATGGGATTCGCCGCTCAATTATAACCGAATATTTTTGGTTGAATTCGATGATATGGACTTGTATAATATGTGGTTTCAACAGGACGGCGGCACAAGCTTCACAGCGAATGTCACATTCGATTTGTTGAAAACCAAGTTTGGTGAACGTGTTATCTCACAAAATGGCCCAATCAATTGACCACCTCGGGCGTGTGATTTGCCGCCTATTTCCTGTAGAGCTAAGTCAAGTATATAGTCTACAGGTATACCAACAAGCCAGTGACGATTAATGAACTTCGTATGAATATCGAGCGTGAAATTGCCGCGGTATCGACCGATTTATGCTTGAAAACCGTCAAAAATTGGGTTCAGCGTCTGGATTTCAGTAAGCGTGTCCATGGAGGTAATTCAAAAGAAGTCGCGTTCCGTACACAATGACATCAAATGTGCTTTTACACAAATAAAGAATTTCATAAATATTCTTTTAGGCTGAGCCCACACCGGATTAGTCAAAAACGTCTTTGACTAATAAAACACAAAAACATCTTGTGCCACACCAAGCAAAGCACAATGCGACATCAGTTCAAAGATGTCGTCGGATTCGGACGATCAAGTTGTCCGAATAAACAATTAGAAAAGAGCTGCTGTCTTTAATAAAACATTTAATTTGTAAGCAAAATACAAACTACCGCAACAGCATAATTCCTGCGGAAAGATTAATTATAACACTACGTTAAGTAAAAACAAATTAATTTTTAAACTTAAAATCAAGGTATTTTTAATTCAAAATCCCTTCTTTGTTGAAATTTTAAAATTATCAATATGAGAATATAAATTATTAATCACAAAAATATTTATTTGTAATTATATATATTATATTAGATACTCGTAATCCCATAACCAATGATGAAGTTGAGGTACTTAAATATTAATTTTGCTATTCTTCTTGAAATTGATTCATTTTATTTGTCATATGCATTCTGAATAGTCTTTGCCATTTGCTGGAGAGTTTTTCATAATCAGGCAGCAAACTTTACAAAAATAATTAATTTCCATTTTTTTTGGTTTCTGCTTCATTTTGGAGTTTAGGATCACAATCATTGGTCCTGCTATCCTCTCAGATATAGATATGTTACTCTTTTTCGCAGGTATTGGACTGCTTTTATCAGTACTTACTGCATCCGTAAAATTATTTTGCGACATGTCGGTAGTTTGCTCTTCGACATCAGGGCTATTTACAAGTAAATTACTGCTCACTTCACGATGCTGATGTACAAATTCTTTTAAAAAACACATTGCATCAGCCAAGTACCACTTCCGCTTCTGCTTGTCACTCGATCCAGATGGTTTGTTTTTTTCTTCCCCCAAATACCTCGAATATGAGTTCCGTAAATTTGTCCATTTACTTTTGCATGTTGCTACTGCAAGATATAAAATTTGAAATTTTTAAATTATGATGGTTATACAAAAATTGCAATTAATTAAAATATAATTTCAGATATTTGCCAACTAGGGAATCATTTAAGTCGCCTTCGTATTTTTTTTTTTTTTTTTTTTTGCTGTGGGGCTTCTACAATTGAATACATTGTAATGGAAACCTGCAAAGCAGCCTGGGAAATATTATCACCAATTTACCTTCCAAAACCCGATGCTGCGAAATGGCTTTCTATAGCGGATGCGTTTGAAAAAATGTGGAACTTTCCTAATTGTGTAGGAACTATACGTGGTAAAGACATAAGAATACAGTGCCCTCAAAAACGGCATCAAATTATTTCAATTATAAAAAATTTCATTCAAACATTTACAAGCTGCATTTCATTCATTTGTGTTGATGTTGGCGACTTTGGACGAAATTGCGATAGTGATGTTTTCAAACATTCTAATTTCGGAAAAAAACTTATTCTAAAGCAATTGAATTTACCACATAACCAAAAGCTATGTCCAGAAAGCTGCGAATGCATATATTTTGTTTTTGTCGCCGATGAAGGCTATCCACTTCTTACGAATGTTCTAAGGACTTTTGCACGAAGGAACTTGACAAATAAGCGAAGAATATGCAATTACCGTTTAAAAAGAACAAGACGAGTTGTAGAATGCGCAGTTGGTATGCTTGCAAACAAGTTTCAAATTTTTCATACAGAAATTTTGTTGTCGCCTAATAAAGTAGAAACTATTATATTAGCTGCTTGTGCTTTACATAATATGATTCGGGAACGAGAACATTTGCTTCATGAAATATATAATGAACTCGATGCTGTGGAATATTTAGTCCAATAGGGTACAAATGAAAATATTGAAAACACAAGGTCATCAAATTTAAATATAACTGTTTCTGGTGGCGCCACCTATTGGTGGGTATATGAAATAAAAAGTTTGATCTCTTGTTGACATTTCGCAAAAATTTTAAGACAATCGGATAACTAAAATCGATGTTATCGATCAAAAAGTGACAGCAGCTTTTGGTCATCCGTCGCAAAATGCATATAATGTGTATAAAGAAAATGCTGATTTGTTTTTACGATTCCGAGGGTATTATACACCGAGAGTTCGTCCCACCTGGCCAAACGATTAACGCTGTGTTTTACCTTGGTGTTATGAAGCGTCTTTTGTCACGCATTCGTCGTGCTCCACCACAATACCGTGAGGCAGGGTCCTAGCGCCTGTTGCACGATAATGCGCCGTGTCATCGGTCGACGCTTGCACTGATTTTTTGACAAAAAGCTCCATATTAACCATTAATCACTCACCCTACTCACCTGATCTGACACCCTGTGATTTTTACCTATTTGGAAAACTTCATTTGCCCATGAAAGGACACTGGATTCAGGACAGGATAACTGAAATATCCAAAAGGCGACGACCGATATTCTCAAGAGCATTCCGAAAAATAGCCTTAAACAGTCATTTAAAAAGGTAATTGACCGGACTAAACCCTGCATCGAAGCACAAGGAAACTACTTTCAATAAAAAAATATAACTTTTGAAAAATATTCATTTTTTGTTGTTTTTTTTTAACAGTCCTGTTTCTTTTACGCAGACCTTGTACGTGACCAGTTTCTATCATATTTTAACTCTACCAATGGAGTTTTGCACTGTATCTCTACAATTGGCTTTCACTATATTTTTAAATATTTATCAACATTACCTATGTATATATAAATGGTATAAATAAAATAAACCAAACTTTATTAACTCATTTGTGTGATCTTTATTTTTGTAATTAAATATTGGGCTTTTTGCCTCGATCAAAAACACTAATTTCTCTGCGTCAATGTTCATTTCAACAACTTGTATGCACAATAAAATGCGTAATTTTGACTATAGAAACCAACGGTTCAGCTATGTATAAGCAACGAAACGTGTTTTTCTATTGTGTCTTGTCTGTTTCACTCGGTGTGGGTTGCGCCGTAGCTCAGCATGTATGGATCAACAACAAAGACGGTTTTGTCACATTTGGTGTGCGTTGGCTGTATGAAAATACATAAGAAGTTCAACAACAGCTCTTGAAACATGAGTTTTGGCTTACTGTGTTAAGCCATGTATCGTCTAGTGCATAAATTGTTAAAGATCAGCTACTTTTAGGTGCCCCTTCTAATCATCATCTCATGTCGGCATGCAAACAAATCTTATTTGTGGTAAGGCATGAGGAAACTGACAGCACGAAAAACAATTCTGCACTGGTTCCAATCAATTCCGCCCATCGTGGTATGCAATATTGTTTCAATGGTTACCACAGATCAAGACGATTCTGAAAAAAGTTAAAACAAGTATGGATGTTCATGAACAGAAGCCAATAAAATATACTCCAGCGGAGGCTTTGGCCCTGTTCATTGATGGCGAATACACCACAAAGTCATATACATTCTTTCAAGACGGTGCCAAGGTGATTAATGCTAATATCTCCCCACCATTTTTGCTATCTGCAAAGAGGTTGTGTTTTTTTGCAAAAGTTCCATTACAAGATATGCTTGTATAGTCTCAAATATTGAGGTCTATCGCGATGCTGCGTTGATGACAAACATGAAAATTTGACACGCTTACTTAAATGGTGTTGTGACGGAAACTCTGTATGTCACTCGCACGTCTACGATTTGTAATGTGTTTTTTCAATTTATTAATATTTGATATTAGAAAATCGATTTGAAACTTTTGCATCAGATTTTCAAATATTCAAAAAAGGTTGTATTTATTCATAATCTTGTTTACTGTAAGTATTTTTTTTTAATTTCAGGTTTATGAAGCTGAAATCTATTAACAAAATTTGACGGCAACGCACCGGCAGTAATGCATTCAAAGGCGCGTTAAGGACAAAGTAAATTGTTCTTCTATAACCAAGTTTGCTTGAAGGAGTTAATTAAGTAATATCTTGCAATTTTTTGTTTTATTTTTCTGTTTTTTATTAGAATACATTGCCAAAAATAATCCGAAATTCGAACGTAAAGGGTGTCGTCTACCCTTTAAGAAGCAAAATATTTCCCCCAAAAATTGGCATTTACCACTTACGCAAATTAGCCCAACGGCGAAGCAAAGTATTAGTTATATATTACTTATTTACATATATACATATGTATGTACAAACATTGCTAAGTTCCCTTCTCAGTGACGCAAATTATGCAAATGTTACTCATACGTACCGCCTAACAATGAAGTGTCGATTAATCTTGTTTACGCATAAATCTCTGCTCGCATTATCTAAGCGCATCAATTATACTTGCTAATACTTTAGTAATCTAGACAAAAGCCACTATAACGGGAAAGGAAATTTTGAAGAACAAAAAGTTGGGCGACGGATTTATAAAGCAAAGAATGATTTGTTAATGTTCTATTGACATAATTGATTAATTTTCTTAGTATTATTTAATAAATGTTTGGAAATTAAAAAATAAAATAACAATAGAATAGCTTAGACAAATTATTTAAAAATCTGAAGGTAATACAATAAGTGAGGAGAATCTGCAAAGACAAAAATTCTGACCAAGAACCTTCTGACATCGGCATACCACCAGTTGCCAGCTAGTAAATCAAATTTAATACCATTCCAAACCACACACACACAGCTACGCATTTTATTTCGGCTGTGACCACAGTTATTAGTCCGCGTGTATACCCAATGCAGATGCAAAGCCAACTTTTGGGTTTTGTAATTCAAATCGAAGCAATAAATTTTTTTATATTTGCCACCAAATTCAAACTCATAAATCCCTGAGCACTGATGGCAAATAAATCTCTGGCACACACATACATACACACACACTCGTACTTTGTTGCTGTGCGAGTTTTGCATTTTTTGTCGCCATTTTTGAGTTTAACTGCCTCACTTGCCTTGCTTGCCGCGCCGCATCAAATCAAGACACGAAGAGTTTCCTCTTCAGCGCGCACAGAAAGAGATGCTTCGCAAGCGGAGACCGTTATAAATCGCAGTGTGACTTCATATTCCATGCAATGCGCAGATGGAATTAATTTCTCTCAACTGCGACGGCAAGTGGACCAACGACATACACAATCACACACACACACACATTAGAGTACCACGCGTCAGGCATTTGCATGTATATATGTTTGTATATACGTGTAGATGTGTGCTGACACTTTCAAAGTCATTGCTATTGACATTGCAGTCACTGCCACAGTGGTTGTTGCTTTAGTGTTGCCTCTGCATAAGCCCAGCACATCCATTTCCGCAGCAATTCGCTTAATAAAAATTCGCTTCGCATTCACCCGTGCCGATTGCCTCCCTGAGTGACCTACGACCCACGGTCGCCAATAAATTCAATTAGCTCTTGAGTGAGTTATCTGGTGTGGCCCTGTCGTAAGCAGTTGGCGGCGTCTACAGGGTTGAAGAAAGTGTGCTGCTTACACTTGGCTTAGTCCAGCGGTCGGTCAGTCAAGCTATTGTGTTGGCTATGCTTAGAGAAGTGTCCAAGACTTTAATGCCACAACAAAACGCACACACACACGTACAGTCACACCCAGTCACTTGAATAGTAATTGCTTTTATTTTATTATACCCACTGCAGTTGCATGAATCTTTCAATAGCACACCCCCGCGCATTACCAATGAAGGCCGCGTACGTTGGGGATCACCAGTGAGACAACAAACAAGCCAACCAAGCGTCCCAGCAGCAAGCTGACAGTTGGCAGCACTCGCTCTCTCTGCTACTTCTCTCTGCAGCCTTTTGATGTGTCTTGCAACACCTTAAGTGATTTCATTGCTGTGGCATCTCAATTTGTATTCAGGACATCACAACTCGCCAAACCACCCGCACAGGCGTCCGTTGTGCCAACGAAAACTTGTTTTCACTCTCTTCGACTCGGAATAAATTCAAAGTTCTTCGACTTTTACAACTTTTGAGTTGCTTTTCATGTTTTTTTTTTTTATATTTTCTTTATATTACATATTTTAGCTAAATCCTTATATTTTTGTGTCGGTTCTTTCGATTTTTGTCAAGGCTGCTCTGATGTACGAAACTTTATTATTCCAGTATCGATTTCATATTCAAAGTATATTTTCGGCTGAATTTCAAGCAAAAGTGTGACAAAGAAAACAAGTTGCCATTCATCTTTTGTTATTCTAAATTAGTTTGGCTTCAGGATTTATTTTAATAAACTAAGGATTTTTTGCTGGAAAACTAAAAGAATTATTTTGTGTCTCATATAGTAGAATTCTTTGTCCTTCAGTCAAAATAGTCAACTTCAATCCGCGAATACTGTCGTTCCATCGGACATCGAAAGGGGACGTTTACCAATTCCTATGATAAAACGAGACCTGTAGGAATCTAAAGTGCCCAGAAGCACCTTTCGATTACCAGACTACGGCTGTCTCTTCCAAGTGGAGGTGACAGCGGTTAAAGAAAGCCTTCTTGTCATGACGAAGGTATACTATAATATATATATATATATGTGACCTGGTCTACGAAAAGGGAGTTAACGTGCGAAAACTGGGAAACAGCTGTTAAAAATAAACAACTCGTTTCGCCAGTTTCTCGTTATCTCATTAATTGTTCTCCTTTCCAGAGGCTTCAGTCCAGTAAGTGTTGTTTTTGGTCGGAATATTATTATAGTTCATCGTGTAAGTTGCTAGTGTGGAACATTTAAAAAAGTAACACTGAAGAAGTGACGTTTACTCCAATACAGCGCAGCTGCTGTTGTCTTGTTTTCATTCGTCTCTCTTTCCGGATGTTCTGTTATCACATTTGTATAAGTGTTTATGTTGATTATCGTCTTCGCATTTCACATGAAATGAAACATGAGTGTTGATGAGAAGTTCAGTGCCGTATACGGACAATATTTCCATGAAAAGGATGATGAAAACAAGGAAGAAAGCGATTATGATGAAGACAAAGTATGTGTATCTCAGGCAGAAGATGATACCGAACAAACTTTTGTTAAGATTGACCTGTCTATTGTTGAAGTAAAGGAGGAGGAGCTGGTAACCAAATTTCTGTCAAAAGATTGTTGTAATAATAAATGTCATACACTGATACTACGGGAAATGATCGAGAGTACGAGGAACAATTGTTTAGAGATGTCGAAAAATGAACTTGATTTAGTGATACTAAGTCACATCGAAGCTGGAATTATGACTAACGAAAAGCTAGAAAGTGTATACGCAAAGCTTGCTGGGCGGAAGAAATATGGACAGAGACAGGATACAGAAGTTATGAGTCATAAAATTACATTTACGGTTTTCCTTTTTGTACATGCGTGTGGGAAGAAGCGTTACGAACATTTAGTACGTCATTTTACCGCACAGGGTGTAACAGTGCGCCAACATGGACTGGGTAAACCGAGCACACATCCAAAGTCATTTAAACCGGCTGACATCGAAAAAGCTGTTAAATTCATGGAGTCTATAGCTGATTTAATGGCTCTTTCACTGCCCACTGTATTTTATTCATTACAAAAAAATTATATTTTTTCGTATTTTTACTCTTTTTTCTCTACATTTTTAGGGAACTTTCAAACAAGTTATGACTTTTTGGATTCTATCACGTGAAAAAGCATCTCATCTTCCATCCGAATCAACTAAAAAGTGAAAATTGCTTTTTTGACACCTAAGCCCCCTTTCCGTAGACCAGGTTACATATATGTACATATTTAGATATACAGATAGCCTAGTGGCTTTGAAATATCTTAAGTTTCTTAGGATCTTGCCATAATGAGTGGTATTTGATATCTTAGTTGATCTAACATCTTATTTCACGATAAACCTGCAGTGGTTTCCAGAAGATATTCCTGGTAACTGTGAAGCAAAAAAATCTGCCTAAAGTAAGCGCGAGTTTAGAATAAGAAAACGAAGAAATATATATGCCTTTGGTTACATATAGACATAAAAAGATGAGCTCCGGTGGAGCCAATCCCCGACTTGCTCAACAAACAAACAAGTATGGCATGAATAGAATTTGGGCCGCATATGCCGACTATTGAAACTCAAAAGAAATGATATAAAAGCTCTAGTGGTGCTAACCGCATAGAAATAGATGAGTCTCATTGGATGAGGCTCTAGGAGGGCTAACCGGTCACAATCTAATTGGCAGTCATGCCAGCAGATTAAGAACACCATATAATGACTATCGTAGAAGCTGTTAGGAGATAAAGGAAGAAGAGACTATAGAAAATCTTGAATGCGAATCCTACTCTTTTTATAAAAAAGATGTCGCAACTATCCGTCGAGCCTAAAAAGTTCCTTATAAAAAGTCTTTGGTTTTAATTAACTTCATCCAGAGCATAAGGTGGTTCAGAGAGAATAGACTGAGGAGATCACGCTGGTTTCACAACGGGATGACTAAGGTTAATAACCTAAGTCCCTCGTCAGAGATCCAACCTACCTACCTCTACCTACTAATCCCAACTATTGTAATACCATTTTACCCTGCAATGCACCGGCCCATTTGACTAAAATTTTGTTTTCTTCCACTTGAAGTGATCACTTGCCGGACAGAAATTTGTTTCGAATGAGTGACTGCCGCCACGACCGAATTTTATTTTGCTTTTGTAATTTCTAATCGGACATATCGCATCGGAAATTGTAAGGAAATAATTTTTTCTATCCCGCTAAGTGATATTAGCCACAGTTTTAAATTCACAATGAATGGTAAAAGATCATTAAAGAGATAGGCAAATATTTCCCATGATTATTGCATTTCCCATTATATCCTTAATATCGCTTTCTACTTACAGTAGGGGACCAACTTTATAACTGGTCATTTCTACGTTAAAACCGTAAAACAAATTTTTCTAAGCTGATCCACTTATAAATAAACTAGCGTTTTGATGGCAATAAGATTATCAAGCAAAATTAAGAGCCAGCCTTTCAAATTTCAGGCTTTCATTTAATGATTTCTTTGCCAGCGAAATGAATGAATTTCACCTAATTCTACATCAAAGCCATCCGTCACTTAACTCCATGCTTTTACACTCCATTACATTTCATAACATCACCGCTGGCATTAAAATTATCGCTCGTCTTGTCAGTTTGCCAATAGCTGCGCTCTTTATTATAAGAAATTTCGCATTTTCATTAAAGTGATTACTGTGATGAAAGTATTTTTCCAGTTTTGGCAATTTAAACCGTTTAAAGACTATGCCAACTCTAGCAATATTAGTAAGAGTATATTTGTATATATGAATGTATGCTCATATAGTAATTCTAGCTGAATGCAAGCGGATATTCCCAGATGTCGCAGTCAGCCAGCGTCGCTGCCAAAAAGTAACGAATCAAGCGAAATTCGCAGGAAGCGTGTAAGACTCAAAGGAAATATCAAGTAATATGAGTGGAGAAAATAACTAAAAAAGATGCAAAATATAATAAAATACAGAAACAAAAAAAAAATAAAAAATAAAAAACTGCAAGAAAATTCGTGGAATTTGTATGTATTGCAGTGACTACTCACCATAGCTGCAGCATTATTTTGTTGGCCACTTCAATCAAGTGGTCGCCGAAATTTTATACATTTCAGCCGCACTGCCAAAGGGCATGCTCTCATTTGTATGGATTAAAAACACAAATAAAATAAAAAAATCTTATTGGATAATGCTGGAAGTATGTTGTAAAATATATTTGATATATTCTAAAATATCTAAAAAAATACTGAAAATATTGGAAACATATTTCTTTAAATATTTGTGTTATTAGATAGATAAAATTATCTACGAATTCGAAGTTATGTAAAACCATAACCTTATTACGCTTCAATAAAAAAAATAATAATGAAAAAAATAAAATTTCAGTAATGTTTAGTATTAAAGTTTTGAGAATTAATTTCTATATAATTCTGAAAAAATCTTTAATTCTACATATTATCCTCCCTTCACTACTTTAACATTTTAAAAATCTTTGTTTGAGTTTTGACCTGTCAGCTTTGAATTATTAACTGCAACAGCTTGCCTAAACTGCCTTTAATAGCTATTTTAAATTTAAAAAATTTCGTGAAATTATTTTTTATGCATTATATAGCCCTTTCAGTTCAATCAATACGAAATTTCTTTCGACTTTGGTATGCAAATGTGTGCTTTATAAGTCAAAAAATTAGAACAACTAAAATGTAAGCTTACAAGCAGCTCTGGCAATTTAGCAAGAATTAGTAATTTGGTATAGCAAAGCACAGTGACCTTTAAAATTTTGAAATTGCTTAAAATGATATTAAAGCTCATTCACCTGCTGGACTTTATAGAATATAATTTCCAATTGGTTTAAGTATTCGATGACTAATAAAAATTATACACTTGGCGTATACGTAACATTTGGTCCTCAGAAAATATGTATGTGTGAAACATGAAGTTTACAACACGCAGGGAGAAATGTTGAAGACTATTTTTACACACAACCATTCCTCACCTAGAAGCTGATCATTTATCGTAACTCCGGCCACCGGACCACCACAGCATATATGTAAGTACTATGTATGTATATGTAGCTGCTATACAGACTCCAACTGAAGTCCCTGTATATAGAATCGTTTTATTTGAGAAGATTCCTTACCAAAATGTGGCCAAGCATACAGTTCCAGGTAACCCTTCAATTTCCGTACATATTGTGCAGATCGAGCCGCTATAGTATATAGCCTTCATACAAATTCGCCCATAAAAATCAAGTACTTGTTAGGAAACGTTGAACCTGTGAAGGGTATTAAAGCTTTGGTTGTGCCAAAAAAATTGTATTTTTATTTTAGTGGAAAAATTTTATTTTCTTAAGACTTTGACTTCACACCTGTTCAACCACCAAGACTGTATTATAAATATTAATACTTGTAGTTTTATCTTCCTACAGATCTTAATAATACATATATCTAACTACCAGTTATATTAACGAGTCGTAAGTATATATTACGTTCTCACCACTCTCATTTCCCCAAAGGCTCGTAATTATTGTTTATTCATTAAATACGTTTCTAACTTACACGCCTAGTGACCTTAGTTGATGCCCTGCTGAGCGCGGTCAACTGGATTACCAGATTTTGACTGATTACAAAATGCTCTGACGGTATTTGCTGTTATCCGCACATACACGCTTACATAATTCACAGGTTTGTTATTAGTAAACGATTACGCAAGTCACTCATTGTATCGCTTTAAAGACACAAGCTAATAATTAAGGTGCATACGTAAGCGACACGCAGGTACACAGCCCTCCATGCGAGGACGTAAGAATAATAATGTGTGGGTATTTTCGATTAGAGTCTCCAAATTACACTTCGATGACTCAACACTGTTAATGAATTTTGTCATTTACTTGCTGGCATGTGTCTTTAATAGCCAATAGCAGGTGGTTATTTTGGTGGCAAAGAAATTTTATTATGAGCATTGAAGAACATTTGGTTACTTGTATGTGACATAAATACAAAAAGAGTATATAATTTTGCAAGATTGCAGGCGTCATTGAGACTAACAAGAAAACTTTCATAATTATGTATTTATTACGAAAATAAATCATTATAAGGTTTATTATGGTCCTAAAAAGAGTCAATTCGATAGAGACAAGCCAATTATAAGCTTAGTCGACAATGGAAATTTTCGAAATTTCATCAAATAATATTTAATACATACCTTACAAAAACTAAGAATTACGAAAATTACCTTCATTAAAGCTACGAAGAAATAACACAGTCAATCTATGACTATATTTACTGACTCTGAATACTAGTTTGGTTTACTGGATTATATTGGGTAGTCGAAAAAGTTTTTTCGTATTTCGTCAATAGATGTCGTTGCAGTCGTGTATCCCCAATGCTACCAAACACATTGTGTCATAATGTATAGTGTTGAAAAGGTGAGATTTTAAGCTTTATGCATCCAAAAAAAAATTCGGAGAAGTTAAATAAAAATTACAGCCGTTCAAAAATGAGTGAAGGTAATGAAAAAATTCGCTATATTTTGAAATTTTTTTATAAAAAAGATAAGAATACCAAACAAGCCACCAATAAAATTTGTGAAGTTTACGGAAAGGATGTTGTATCAGTTCGTACAGCACAACAATCGTTCGCTCGCTCCCGTTCTGGAAATTTCGATATGAAAGATGCACCTCGCTCTGGTCGACCTATCGTTGAAAAAGTCGATGAAATTATGGAAAAGATTAACCAGGACCGTCACATAAGCAGCCATGGCATCGCCAAGGAACTTAACATCCATCGTCAAACGGTTTTGAACTTTTTAAAAAAGGCAGGCTACAAAAAGAAGCTCAATGTTTGAGTACCACATGATTTGTATGTGAAAAATTTAATGGACCGAATTAACATCTGCGATTCTTTGCTGAAACGAAATGAGATCGAACCATTTCTTAAGCGAATGGTAACACGAGACGAAAAGTGGATCAAATACGACAATAATGTGCGAAAAAGATCATGGTCCAAGCATGGTGAAGCTCAACAAATGCTCGCAAAGCCAGGATTGACGCCTCGAAAGGTTATGCTGAGTGTTTGATGGGATTGCAAAGGAATCATCCACTATGAACTGCTTCAGCCTGGTCAAACGTTTGATTCTACATTTTACTGTCAAAAACTGATGAGAGTGAAGCAAGCAATCGAAAAAAACAGCCAGAACTGATCAACAGAAAAGGGTTCATCTTCCATCAGAGCAACGCTAGATCATACACATCTTGGATGTCGCGGCAAAAACTGGCAGAGTTTGGCTAGGAAGTATTGATGCATCCATCATACATATGTTTAGCCCTGACCTTACACCATCGGAATACCATGCGTTTCAGTCAGTGCAGAACTCCCATAAGGGGCTATATCAGTGTGACACTTTCAAAAAAAAATTTTTTTTTTATTTGCTTTTTCGATAGAATATATCTTTCCGTAAATATCCTGTGAAATCGGGATGATCGTATCTTGAATAGCTTTTGGATGGCAGCGTTCTAAAGAGCGACCGCTCGGAGGTGCAAACATATATAAGTGAAACTTTACACGCGTTTTTCTCGAAACGACATTTTTCAAAATTGCTGGCATCATAACTCAATTAGAAATTGACTGATCGACTTCAAATTAAAACTGGACTACGATCCTTTTGATTGATTGAAAATTGTCAATTTCGCATTAAAAAGGCGACCATTTTCTTTTCTAAGAAAAACGATTTTTTTTTTTTCAAAATTACGCCATTTTGTTAATTTTTGATATTTTTCGAAGATCGTAGTTCCTTGTATAGGAAATATCTTTAAGTTTAATAAACTTTTCAAATTTTTTTGTTTCAGCTATTCATTCGGCCGGAATCATGCTAGCAGTTGGGACACTTTTTTTTGGCACCTCCGAAGACAGCTCATAACTCCGTTATTTTTCAACATTTTTGTAAATAAAAAATCTTAAAATATAGCCCAAAATATACCTTATGACGTTCAAAAAAGTTTTAAATATTCAATCGCGTACTTTTTCTTAAAAAAATTCACGAAAATCGCCTAATTTTTCATGCGTCTCACTGGTATAGCCCCTTAATTGAGTAAAGTTGGCTTCCAGAGAAGTCTGTGAAAATTACTTGTCGCAGTTTTTCGCTGAAAAACCAGAAAAATTTTACACTGATGGAACAATGACTCCAGCGGAAAAATGGCATAAAGTGGTGGAACAAAATGATACATATTTGGTTCATTAAAGTTCATTAAAAATATAAAACAAAAATTACTGCAAATACGAAAAGACTTTTTCGACTACCCAATACATTATATATCTCCCTAATTTTTCAAGTTTATGTCATTGCTATCATCCTTCAGTTAACAGCCAAAAATGAAAATTGAAAATATTCAAAATAGTAATCTTCACTTTGCCACATCGAAATTCATCACCAACTTTTCATTGCAATTTTTGCTGTTTCGCCAAAAGTTTTTCAAACACATACACATACATAAATAGTTGGTTATGCAGCAATTTCGTGTCATTTATTATTCGGATTGTCAACTCCGTTATTTGCATATCAATTTCGCCGTAATCACACGTATTTACTTAAATGCAGCGCCAAAAACTTATGAAACAGCGTGCTAACTTTTTCGCATTGTAATTTCCAAAACGAATGCAATAAATAAATGACACACATCACAACTGCAAACTGCAATCAATTTTCATGCTGTCGCCGAAAACACTGCATTACACAAATATCTACATGTATACATATTATCTTATTTACATATGTATATATCACATGTGTGTTATGAGCGGCTTAAAGCATATGCAGCTGGCAATAAACCAATGTTCTGTAGTTTGTTATGAATGTGCGTGTGTGTGTGTATGAGGGAAGTGCCCGCCAGCTAAAAATAAAAGTTTTGCGGCACTCAACCGCAGCACCGAGTCTGATCCATCATAACTGGCAGCCAGAAGATATTAGACTTCGTGTTCATCAACGGCAACTATTCAGGCGGCAAAATGCACCCAGTAGGAAAAATTTACGCTGTATTTGCGTAGCATTAAGTTTTATTAAAACTTTATTGTTGAAAAATATTAGATTGTACACTCTCTTAGGAGCATTGCTAACCATGACTGAAGTCTAAAAAAATTATGCTATTATGTGTAGCCCAAATTTCGAACTGTTGAAGTAAGTTCTCGGCTGAAATCATCAATTTATTTATTTTTTTTTCAAAATATCCTCCTTTTGTTTCAATACAGCTTTTTGCGCGGACTAAAAGCATGTCGAACGAGTGTTTTAGCTCATTGGCCGGTATGGCCACCAGTAGCCGGTGCAAGCCTTTTGAATGGCCTCTACGTCTGCATAACGCTTTGCTTTCATGAGCAAATGCATTTTTCCGAAAAGGAAGAAGTCGCACGGTGCCATATCAGGTGAATACGGTGAGTGGTTAATGGTTAAAATGTGATTTTTGGTCAAATAATCGTCCTTCGAATGTTGCATTCTTTCGTAAGCCCAAATGTTCGGTCAAAATACGATAAATCGATGTTTTGGAAATGTTCAATTCCAGTTCCATAAATTTCAATAATGATTTCGGCTAATTTTTGCCACTTTGAAAACGTTGAAACCACTAGTGCACTCTGCTGCGGGATAGAGAATCATCGCCATAAACTTGTTTCATCAACTGAAACGTTTTGGTAAAAGTTTTAGCAATTTTAAAACAAAACTTAATGTTGGCTCTTTGCTCGAAGCTCATTTTCGCACCGATAACACAAACATACTGACACTTAAAACGCAATAACTTCACTTCCAAATTATGAAATGTCCTGAAATTCTCACTGGACAATCGATAAAAAAAAGCAGATTCTAACACAGCAGTTGATATATACGCTTGTGCTCACATAATTAAGCCACTGCATAGCAAATTTACGTTTCAGAAAATTAATTCATTGAATTAGTTTTGAATTTGTATAATGGTATGGAAAAAAGTTCCGTTATATGTTTGGAAGTTACTAAGATCATAATCAGAAAAATAAGTATCGTGGTTGGCGAAAAAATTAAAATAAATTCGCAGCTGATCTAGTAGGCGTGGTCATATAATTAAGCCGGTGTAACGAAATCTTAGCAATCACGATCTGTGTAAAAAAATTGTTAAAAAAGTGAAAAGTTTATTGATTCAATCTAATTTAAAAGCGTTTTTTGAAAGTTTTCTAAACAATGGGTAAGAAAAAGAGTTCAGTTCCACGTGAGAGAAGAGGCATATGGAAATGTTACCAAAAGTTCAAAAATATTGCGAAAATAGTGGAATATTTAACATTTTCTATGGAAAAGGTTAAAAATGCTTTACAATATTTAAAAAAAACATAAGTCTTTTGAAAATCTGCCCCGTAAAAAACCCAGAAAGACAATTCTTAACGACAACAGGCAGATAGTACGGATGAGCAAGGTGGATCTTTTTTTGACTTCGAGCGAAATTAGAGCCCAAATGGAGTAAAGGCATGGTGTACGGGTATCAGCACAGACAGTCCGCCATAGTTTACAAAAAATTCCTTAAATGGGCACATTGCACGAAGGAAACCGATCGTTACAAAGAAGAACATCCAGCGAAGGCTATCGTCTGCGAGGAAGCACCAAAAAAAGGACTCAAAAATCTGGGATTTTGTGGAATTTATAGTATACTAAAAAAACTGTCAAATATGGTGGATCATCAGTCATGGTATGGGGGTGTTTTACTTCATGCGGAGTAGGATCACTTGTACAAGTAGAGGACAAAATTACTGACAGTATGTACAAAGACATTTTAGTAGAACATTTAAAGGGAAATTACGCCGATGATTTGCCACTAGCTTGGACCTTCCATCCAAGATAACGATCCAAAGCGCTGCTCCAGGGTCGTTAAGGACTGGCTTGCGACGAACCGTATCAAGTGTCTTGAGTGGCGTGCCCAAAGCCCGGATTTAAACCCTATAGAGAATCTATGGGGGATTATTAAAAGGGCAGTTGCGCCGAGAAAACCGTCAAATTGTGGCAAATTTTATAGGAAGAATGGAACAAAATTACTTCGGACTAATGTAACACACTCATTTGTGCAATGAGCCAACCATGTAGGGAAGTAATTTTGCAAAAGGGGTTCCTAATAAAATATTAGTCTAAATAAGGCAAGTTTTTTTGAACTAAACATCGAATTCATTTATCCGAAAGTTTATTTTTGCGGGTGGCTTAATTATATGAAGGAGAAAACAAATTTTTGATTTTAAATTAAAATTAAGCTATAAAAAACTATGAATACAATAAAGTGTAAGTAATTTATTTTAAATTCGTGAAACTTTTTTTTCGATTTATCAATAAAACTCAACATTTATGAATTTGTACACCATAACGACTGTGTGGCTTAATTATGTGAGCACAAGTGTAGATGGCGCCACCAGGTGACGCTAGATTCCTGTTTACTTTGGCACACTCCTTGTAGGTCCAATATTATTTAAAATAGGTATTAAGATTCTTAATATCAATTTCAGGGATATCGATTGATTTTTGGAATTTTGTTTTTCGAAAAATTTTAATCGGCTTCGAAAAATGCAAATCACAGCTCTACTCCCGATGTAGTATGATTTTGTTATTACAAACTTTGCTCTTTCCAACAAGGAATTCATAGAAACTGCACCTATTTATATACTCATCAATATCTGTCTTCCTATGTAGTATGTATATATGTCTCCTTTAACTGAAAGGTGCCGCACAAAAATAGAACGTCCTTGAAGCGTTCAAGGATGTGTGAGTGTGTATCATCAGGATGTGGTTGTCATTTTACCAAAATGAACGAACGCAACACCAAGAAAAGCCACAAATGGTGCTTGTATGCATCACAATTAGGCGACCACAATGAAGCAGACACATACACACGCACAAACATAAGCGTTTGTTAGTAGCCACACAAAGTGTGCTAGCAATATATAGATATATGTAAATATATATAGAAATAGAAATATATAAATATATACGCGAGCGATTTGCTATTTATATAGGAAACTGCTGGCTTTACTATTAAATGTAAACGATATGCGCAGAGCAACACATCACAACACTCATACACTTTTTGGTAGCCAACAAAGCTGCACAAGACTTTGCCACATTGCGTTGCTGTTGAAGATTTTGCTATTGTTGTTTTTGTTGTTGTTGCTGCTAAAGCCACAAATGATAAAATGAGAAGTGCCACTAATCCCACTGTCGCACACAGGCGCATGTGACTCGTGTTTCCACAAAGCTGTATGTGTGTGTGTGTGTATGTATGCGTCTGTCCGTCCTTGCCACAAGCGTAATGGTCACTGGACGTTGCACATATTAAAAATGTACGAAACAAATACTATATGAATGTATATATACCCACATACACACAAATATGTATACAGAGCAGCACGAAATGAAAAGTAGTTGAAAAGCAAGGACTTGCCGGGATTAAAATAAATGCTTACTGCATTGCAAGCGGCAAAACGTTGACAAAATTAAGGATTTCAGCACATGAGCCAGCGTATGTGCGTGCGTGTGTGCATTGCTAGTTGTAGCAGTAGCCAGTATGTCAGGGCGTATGCGCAACAACGCCAGCGCCTGCAGCTGAGTGTGATAATGACCATGATGAGTGTGATTTCAACTTATGCAAATTCGACTACGTCCCAAACTCAAGCTTTATATGTACTTATGCAAGCAATATGCGCTACCCTCATTGCTTCGCTCTGTCTCGCTACTCGAATCCCTGCAGTATTCTTCTCGCTACTGATTTTGGTCACTTCGTTCTTTGTGATTTTTTATTACTTGCACAGAAGACTTTGTTTGCTTCATTCCTTTTGACTGTGCTTTTGTATATGTTTCAGTGTGTGTATATACATGCGATCGTGTGTGTGTGTGGGTTCTACTATTGTCATTGCTTGACAGGCATTAAAAATTGCTTCCTTGCACACTCAAAGACACTCAGTTGAGTGGAAGCGTAGTTTTGTGGTAAGCCTTAAATGACGAATGAGACGAAAATAATACTACTGTAGTTTGAGTGCTATTTATTTTGCATTTTTCGTTTTTAACCACAGTGTATATGCTTTTGATGCTGGCGATGTCTAACTTTTAGCAGTTTTTCTATGAAGGGTAGAGTAAGCCAATTCAGTATATATAATATATATTTGTGTAAATTTTCTTTAGTTAATATTTTTAATATTTTGTTGAAACGGGCAGTCGACCGCAAATAAGTCATCATTAGCAATTTATTAGCTTTAATTATATTTATTATTTTTTCCTGTCCGAGCGGCATCAGTTCTTCCAGTTCCGAATATTGGTAGTGGAGAAAGATATCTCTTCCAAGTTGAATCAAAGCTGGTCATTCCCAAGGCTAATATTTAAACGCTTCATAATTCTAAGCAATATGCTTCTCTGATTTCACCTTATCATATCTATCTAACGTTCATGTTATCTACGCTTTGTTAATAATAAAGCGTTTCCTATTGAAACACAAAAAAACTAAATATATAAAAATATTAAATATATTAAATATATTAACTAGGGTAATTCAAAAAAAAAAAAATTTTTCGTTTGGTACTCGGAAAAATAGATTCCTAGACACTTCTAAGAAAGCCTCTCCAAGTATGAGTTCTTAATTGTAACTGAAAGGTCCTCCTACATACAGTTTTCTATTTTTTCTTATTATAAGATAGAGAAATTTATATCTCGCTTCCAACTACTTGAAAAAATATCTTGTTCCTTAGATTTTGTAGGAAATTGAATGCCCTAATAAAAAGGTCTCCACGGTTTTTTCATAAACGCAACCGTTTAAATGATATTAACAGTTAATGTTTGATTATTTTTGGGAAATTTTTTTGTTTTTTATGAATTTTATAACTCAATGAAAAAAAATTATTATGAATGATGATGAATCACCCTAATATTCACATATGATATTTTTGTGGAATGCTTAGAAAAAACTAACTTCGGCTGTACCGAGGCTCTAATACCCTCCACCGTTGCATTTTATATATCATAAAAGGTTATAAAAAGATCTTTATCCTGAATCGCATTGCTAAAATTGAATGACAGCTATAAGCTACAGAGCTACGAATTGAGCAATATATACGGAGACTATAGCGCTGCTTTCGATAATAACCTATGCCAAGTTTTGACAAGATACATTATCGAATTAAAAAATTTTAATTACAAGGACTTGAGTTATGTCCGCCATCTTGTATGGAAGCTATATGCTAAATTTATCTGATCTCAACGGCATGTCCAAAAATTGTAGTGTTGCCATGGATAATAAGTTTTGCAAAATTAGTTCGCGTATTTACTGACAGCTGAACTTTTATTTTACTTTATAGGAACTGTGACGTTTCCTTCTACGTATTAAAAACTTCGTATTCGCAGAACTCAAGATTTCCAGGAACTTCATAATATGGAGAGAATATATCTGGATTGTAGTCAATACTAATTGGCATTTCGAAAATGCCATCAATGCCAAGTGTTCATAAAAAATGTTAATCAAAAAGGGTAGTAGACTATTATTGTCGAAGCGAAATGCAAGCAAATCAGAACTCGTAACTATAGTACTTATTCTGAGATAATTTCCTTTAACTCTTCTTAAAAGTCCAAACAAAATCGCAAATGTATCATAATACTGAAAAAAGAATGTTTTCTCAACTGTTGTACAACTGGACCAAGAATAGTCATATGTCTTAAGATTTTGTGTGCTTTAGAAGGCTATGATTTCCTGGCTGTAAGATTTTTACCAAATCATCGGCACTAAGGTTAAACAACTCGATGGATGCTATCTTCGAACTAAGTCTCAAGGTAGACATTTCAACACTTGCTGTTTGACTATTCCTTCTAACAAGGCAGACTAAAATACCTCAGACCTCACACCTTCAGATATTCAGTTTAGCTACAGGAAGTAGAAATAAAATGCCTATGCAGTTGTATGTTAGGTTGAAGGGGTTTTGTTGAAGCATAAATATGGACGCTACAAAAGTATGCCAAAAAGATAACAAACCACACCATCTTTTTTCTCGCTCATTTGACATATCTCTTCATGGAAAGATATACGATCTAAAAACGATTTGAAATTATTCAAATTCGCTGCTGAAATCGTAGTCAATAGCGTCAACTTTATGGACGTCACAATTGTCCTGTGAGATCAACAATTGAACGTACCCGTCAGATAAATAAGTGCTCGTAGTGGCGAAAATATTGCTGCCGCTAGGTCATCAATTGAGGAAAACCCAAATCAGTCTCTCACACGTCGTTTTCAAGCGTTAGACATCTCTGTGACATCGTTACGGCGGACTCCGGCGAATTACGGTTTGGTGCAGTTTATGGGCCGGCGGTGTCATTGGACCGTACTTCCGTTGTGATCAAGCGCAGCACATTTTCTGTGAATAGGGATCGCTAACGTTCAATGATAACCAAATATTTCTGGCCGATTTAGATGATATGGACTTGGAAGCGTGCCCATGGTGGGCCTGCAAAAATCGAGTTCCATACATGTATCGAATGTACTTTCACAAGAATAAATAATTACTTTTGTAGCGCTCTTACAGTAAAATTAGTAACGAGAATATTACATGGCCAAAATGTCTGCCTTTGGCTTCGAAAGGTTGGTCGGATGGTTCTGATATTTTGTTTATTGAAGTTAAAACATTAGTTTTACTGTTTGATGGACCGAAAGCTTTCAAGCTTATTCTAAATACTAAAGAAGATACTATTTTTTACTAAAAAGCTTCTCACACAATCAGTGTTATTTGAGCACGGATCAAAGAGAGATATCAACAAAGAGAAAATACGCCATATTTTACCTTTTTTCGATAAACTTGGAAACGGAAGTCAGACGGCTAAGAATGTTGCATTAATTTATATGTCGAAAATGCTCCACGCTCTGGAAGACCATTCAAGGAAAATATCGATAAAATATTGCAAATTGTAGAGTCCGGCTGTTTTATAATATCATAAAATTTTACTAGGAGCCAGTAGGTAAGATAAAGCTCAATATATGGATGCAACATAGTTGGCGATTAAAAGTGTCCCCGTCATTCGAAAACGTCAATGGTCGGAGGAAACGGTGGTCAAATCCAGAAGGTTTTACTATATGTACGCGATCAAAAGCGAATAATCATGACCTCCCACCGGCCGAGCTCTTAATTCGAATCTCAACAATTGAACTGTGTGATGGAAGTAATTGACCAGAAGCGCACGTCTTTCTTGATATAAAAGCCTTCCATTTAATGTGGAAATAATGATTTTATTTTTATTAGACTTTAAGTCCACGTTTGAAGCCAATTTCTTTTGTATACTTTATAAGGTCTCTTTACCAAACGTGCCGCATAATGCGTTCTCAGTTGGCTGGAAATATGATAATATCAACACTGGCATGCACACCTCAACAAAGCCTGATCCCACCAAAATATGACTTACACTTGTATGAAAAATACGCCCATCACACAAAGCCATGACTCCTGTCGCTGACAATTCACTTCACGCAAATGTTTGATTAAGTGCAGTCGAGCTTTCTACACACCAACGCCCATACACAAACACATCGTCTCACGCACACACACACACACTGCACACTCCGACCACCCCCATCATCGCCTTTGTAAATGTAGAAATTGATGTAAATTTTCTTTAGTTATTATTTTTACTATTTTGTTGAAAGGGGTAGTCGAAATGATGCCTGACCGCAAATAAATCATCATTAACAATTCATTAGCTTTAATTATGTTTATTATTTTTTTCCTGTCCGAGTGGCATCAGTTACCTACGCTTTACTAATAATAAAATGTTCCATATTGAAACACAAAGAAACTAAATACATATAAAAAAATATTAAATATATTCACATATGCTATTTTTGTGCAAAGCAAAAAAAAAACATTAACTTCGGCTGCACCGAAGCTCTAATTCCCTCCGCCGTTGTATTTTATATATCATAAATTGTTATAAAAAGATCTTTATCCTGAATTACTGATGCTGAACTTTTACTTTACTTTAAAGGAACTGTGATGTTTCCTTCTGCGTATTAAAAACTTCGTATTCGTAGAACTCAAGATTTCCAGGAACTACATAATATGGAGAGAATATATCTGGATTGTAGTCACTACTAATTGGCATTCCGAAAATGCCTCAATGCCAGCTATTCATAAAAATGTTAATCAAAAAGGGTAGTAGACAATTTTTGTCTATTATCGAAGCAATGCGAGCAAATAAAGACTCGTAAATATGGTATTTATTCTGAGATAATTTCCTATAACTCTTCATGAAAGCCCAAACAAAATCGCAAATCTACACTAATATTATAAAGAGGAAAGATTTGTACCTATTTTTGTATGTTTGTATGTTTGTAATGAATAGGCTCAAAAAGTACTGGGCCGATTTAAAAAATTCTTTCACCAATAAAATGCTACATTTTTCCAATTTGATATAGGCTGAAAATGCTAACCAAATCAAACCATGCTATTTATGTGTTTATACTAATTCTTATCTAAATAAATTATTTTATGGTCAAGACCATTTAACTACCTATAAAATAGTTTTTAAATTATTTAAATTGGACTTTGCATTCAAAAGGTATTACGAATTAAAAAATTCAAACAATAAACAAAACTGCCATAGCGCCGTGGCCGTTGTTTGCGATGCAGTCTGAAAAGCGCGCCGGGCCAGAGAATGTAAAGTACAGAGAAGGTGCAAATTGAATTCTGTATGATGTTCGATTTGGCGGCTAACAGAGCCGATAGAATCAAAGTAAGGAACTCGCCGTTGTCACTGCTATTTAGCAGAATTGAGCACGTGCAGTGGCAAAAATATATGTAAAATGACTGAATTCATGCTAGAAAAAATAAAGAGAAATGCTTTGAAGAAAAATATACAAAGCATTCTCTGAGTCACATATGCGTGACTATTTTGTATTATATGAACCATTGTTTTCTGGAAAATGGTAAAAATTTTAATTATTTTTACAAAATCGGGAAAAATTAGGAAACGTTATTTTAATTTTATTTTTCTTTAATTTAATTATTTAATTTTTAAATAAATTAATATTTCAAATAAATTATATTTATTTCGACTATTAAGAAGTGAAGAAGAAAATTGATGACCTTCATGAAATATGCACATTCGCACTATTTCGTTATCTTTTCCATATTTGTACCAATAGAATTTCTATGACGCATTCATATGTACATATGTATATCATTTCTTTGGCACATTTGTCTGTACGTTTACGAAAGCAAATGCGAGCCATATACATATGTAAATACATTCATAATAACAAGTGTCGCTCGCTTCTTTCACATCTCCGTTGTCACGGTCATCCAATGGCCGAAACTTGCGTTTTGTCAAAGAGTCAAGTGCTGAACACATTGAGCACGACAGACTGCAAGCGACATCTGTAATTAATGGTACAATTTCGGTTGATACTTCCGGTGGTTCGATATCAATTCCATCTTTCCTTTATCAATTCACGAAAGATGAACTCATCACAAATGTTCGAACATTGGCCAAATTATCGTAACTACGATTTCTAAAGTGCACGCGCAATACCAAAAATACCGATGTTGTTGACTTAAACTGAAAGATTCAAAGTCAAATTCCGGGAGACTAGCGCTGATACAAATTAATCGATCGTCTTGACAGAGGCTTTTTATGCCACCGCATCATTTGCGTCTCAAAGTTGGATCTTTCGTTATTATGTTTCGCCGAAACTGTGTAATGGAACCCGACTGATTGTGAGGCACCTATCGAATACAAGGGGGAGAATGCTTGATTCTACGAGTTCCTTTGAGTTCTAACGATTTCCCATTTCATTTGAAACGTATTCCGCTTCCAGTAAAAATTGCATTTGAGATGACAATCAACAGGACCTAAAGATAGTCTCAAAATGTGAGGCATAAATTTGGAAATGCTATGTTTTTCACACGGCCAGATGTAAATGGCGTGCTCACCAGTTGTTGTTTATAAAGATACGTTACATTGCAAAAAAAAAAAAAAAAAAGGAATGATAAATTTAGCTTTCTTTTCATTTCAAAATGCATAATTTCACGCAGGACAACGGCTGTGGGGTCAGCTGGTGTATCATAATACTGAAGAAAGAATCTTTTCTCAACTGTTATACAACTGGACCATGAATATTCATATGTCTTAAGATTTTGTGTGCTTTAGAAGGCAAAGATTTCCTGATTGTAAGATTTTTACCAAATCATTGCTCAATTGCTGTGAACGCGCTAAAGTTAAACAACTCGATGGATGCTAGCTTCGAACTAAGTCTCAAGGTAGGCATTTCAGTACTTGCTGTTTGACTATTGCTTCTAACAAGGAAGACTAAAATACCTCAGACCTTACAGCTTCAGATATTCAGTCTAGCTATAGGAAGTAGAAACAAAACGCCTATGCAGTTGTATGTTAGGTTTAAGGTATTTTGTTGAAGCATAAATATGGACGCTGCAAAAGTATGCCAAAGAGACAGCAAACGACGCCATATTTTTTCTCCCTATTTTCGCATATATCTTCATGGAAAGATATACGATCTAAAAACGATTTGAAATTATTCAAATTCGTTACCGAAATTCTTAGTCAATAGCGTCAACTTTATGGACGTCACAATTGTCCTGTGAGATCAACAATTGAGCGTCTAGTGAGAAAATTTGAATCCAAAGGCACAGTACAAAATGTTCACGTACCCGTGAGATAAAAAAGTACTCGTAGTGTCGAAAATATTGCTGCCGCTAGCGCATCAATTGAGGAAGACCCAAATCAGTCTCTCACACGTCGTTTTCAAGCGTTAGGCATCTCTATGACGTCGTTACGGCGAACTACGGCGAATTACGGTTTGGTGCGGCTTATGGGCCGGCGGTGTCATTGGACCGTACTTCCGTTGTGATCAAGCGCAGCACATTTGCTGTGAATAGGGATAGCTAACGCTCAATGATAACCAAATATTTCTGGCCGATTTAGATGATATGGGCTTGGACAATATGTGGTTCCAACAGGGTGGCATCACAAGTCACACAACGAATATCACAATCGATTTATTGAATACCAAAGTTTAACGTACGTGTTACATCACGAAATGGTCCAGTCTATTGGCAGTCTTGGTCGTGCGATTTGACGCCGTTAGATTATTTTCTGTGGGCCTACCCTAGTATATAGTCTATGCCAACAAGCGAAGATGATGGACTTCGTAAGTATATCGAACGGAAAATTGCAACAGTATCGGCCGACTTATGCTTGAAAACCGTCGAAAGTTTGGTTCAACATCTGGACTTCTGCAAGCGTGCCCATGGTGGTCCTGCAAAAATCAAGTTCCATACATAATGGTATCGAATATACTTTCACAGGAATAAATAATTACTTTTATAGCGCTCTTATTGTAAAATTAGTTACGAGAGTTTAGCTTCACAAGCTTATAGCAGTCCACGTGTGGTACCCATTTTGGTATGTCGTAGAACACGGCCAAAATGTCTGCTTCTGGCTTCGAAAGATTGGTCGGATGGTTCCGTTTTACTGTTTGATGGACCGAAAGCTTTCGAGCTTATTCTAAATATTAAAGAAGATAATATTTTGTACTAAAAAACTTCTCACACAATCAGTGTTGTTTGAGCACTGATCAAAGAGGAATATCAACAAAGAGAAAATACGCCATATTTTACCTTTTTTCGATAAACTTGGAAACGGAAGTCAGACGGCTAAGAATGTTGCATTAATTTATATGTCGAAAATGCTCCACGCTCTGGAAGACCATTCAAGGAAAATATCGATAAAATATTGCAAATTGTAGAGTCCGGCTGTTTTATAATATCATAAAATCTTACTTGGAACCAGTAGGTAAGACTGGATAAAAATAAAGCTCAATATAAGGATCCAACATAGCTGGTGATTAAAAGCGTGTCCACGTCATTCGAAAACGTCAATGGTCGGAGGAAACGGTAGTCAAATCCAGAAGGTTTTGCTACATGTACGGGATCAAAAGCGAATCATCATGACCTCCCACCGGTCGAACTCTTAATTCGAATCTCAACAACTGGACTCTATGATGAAAGTAATAGACTGAAGCGCACGTCTTTGGCGAATAAGAGAATAATTGTGCTCCATCAGGACAACGTCAGTCCAAAAGCATCGCAAGTGACTGGCCAGAAGTTTCGGGAGCTTTAGAGTTACATGGGCTTACGGGTTTCAAGAAATCTAATCTTTTATTGTCTTATTAAATTTAACAACACCTCTAGATTATTGTCCTAAATTTTCAAGCTGATCCGTGTAATAGTTTCGGAGATACAGCATTTAGAACTTATGCGCTGCGTGCGCTAGCTGGGCTAAGTGTTTCGTTGAAGCATGGCAAGATTTCTCGAGAGCTATTCAACCGATCTTCATGAAATTTTACACAGGTCTTAGACGAAGGGTTTCTTTGCGATTACAACTATTTGAAAAAAAAGTCGCGAATTTTGTACTGAACTTTAAGTCTGTCAAAAATCCAATTTTCAGTTATTTTTTATTTGGTCCAAGTTTTAAGTTAATATTTTAAATAAAATGCATATTTTATCACTTTAAATGATCCTGTAAGAAGATATCCTGCCAACGCCGGCACATCTTTTTTCCAAGCGGTAACCAGAAATGGCGTCGCAATGGCCGAGTTTAAAATATTTTTTCAGATATGTCGGAATTTATTTCTTAATAGTGTCTGTTTGTAACAATAAAAAATGCTAATAAAATATTTAATTTTTTTATGAGAAAAAAATTGTTGGAAAAATACTGTTTTTTGTCGGAGGAAATCCATGTAACCCCTTAAGAGGTTCTAATGCATCTAACTTATAGTCCACATCTGGCACCAAACTTTTACTTCTTCTTCCTGTCCATGATTAATGATGTTTCTGGTGATTAATTAGCCTCAAGAGAAGCTTGTGAACAAAATGGCAACAAGTTGTCGAATAAAATGGTGCATACTTGATATAAAAGCCTTCCATTTAATGTGAAAATAATGATTTTATTTTTATTCGACTTTAAGTCCACGTTTGAAGCCAATTTCTTTTGTATACTTCATAAGGTCTCTCTACCAAACGTGCCACATAATGCGTTCTCAATTGGCTTGAAATATGATAATATCAACACTGGCATGCACACCTCAACAAAGCTTGATCCCAACAAAATATGGCTTACAATTGTATGAAAAATACGCTCACCACACAAAGCCATGACTCCTGTCGCTGACAATTCACTTCACGCAAATGTTTGATTGAGTGCAGTCGAGCTTTCTGCACGCCAACGCCCACACACAAAGCTACAAAAACACATCGCCTCATGCACACACACACACTCACACTGCACACCCCCACCACCCCCATCATCGCCTTTGTTAGCGACGTGCACGTGGTTTATCGCGTGCCACATGCAAATCGCCAACACTTCACTGTGCGCCCAGCAACTGCTCGGGTACTTAACTATTTATGTCCGATTATATGCACGAACCTCAACTTTAGCGAGCTGACATTTACTTTGGAGCTCAACACTTTCGGCGCAGCTCGAGCAAATTTTGCTCTGTGACCCATCAGCTGTCGCTTCGTGATCTGTTTACCAAAACCCGCCAACACGCTGCAACTTTGCGCTTAATCTCTAACGCATGGGCTTTCTGTGTTTGTGTAATGAGGGGTTTTGAGCATAGTCCTCATTACTTTACTTAGGCGCAAGCGGACAAAGCCTATTTTGTCACAATGTTTACAGGCTCACCGTTTTGTTCGAACAATCACGGCCGGGTGCAGCGACGCCCCCTAAAATGTCAACGCTATTGTAGGCGGCTGTTGTTTACCGTTAACTCCACTACCTGTGCACGTGGCGTGTCAGCGCATTTTAATTTAATTTGTTCCTTTACTTGCCTTTTCGCTTAACACGACATTGAGCGCACCGGCACCGTGTGGAGCACCCTTCACTGTTATTCGTTCCCTTCTCTCCCCGTCGCAGCACTCGCTACGGTAGGCATTGTTTGGCTGTTGTATTGCTTAAATTTCCATTTGCCTTCTTCTTTAATTTCGTACGTGTAATAACAATGGGCGAATATCTCATTGCGCCTGCATTATCCTTGAGGCTCGCTGAGGCGTTATCTGCTGCGCTCTTCGCCTTGTCCTTGTGCAGTCACACTGCAGCAGTTTTCGCTTGATTTCTTGTTGTTTGTACTTTGCCTGGATTGCCGCCTGCACAATTTCCGTTCGTCGGCGCTGAGCTGTTGAATGTAAAAAATGAGCTCATGTCAGGAGTGATTTTCGTTGGGCTTTTATTAAAACGTTGTTAATTTTAAGCGGGTCGACGCACCGCCCGCTCAGCGCTTACTGCCACACCACTGCCGTTGCCGGTAAGCTGCTTGCTGTGCTTTCCTCCGCCAGCAAGTGAGTTGGTTACACAATGCGACATGAAGTGCATTTTCGTAATTAAAATTTCGGTGGGATTTTGTGCCAAGACACTTAACTATTTGCTGCTCTCTTTCTTTCTCTGTTCGTCTGTGTTCTTCTATATTATTTTACATGTTTGTGTTATTGTTGTTGCTCGTTAAGGCATTACCGTCCTGCGATCGTTTATAATTACCGTCTCGAAAAAGTATTGGCATTTATTTACGCTTTTGACATCAATATAATTGAAGGGGTTGTTTTCAAGGTCGCCACAGCCAATAATTATCCTCGGTGTACTGGCAATTAATGGAAGCGTTAGTGGATTCTGGCAATTTTTGTGCTTTCTTGATGACTCATTTTCTTCTCCCAATTGGGGTGACCCGATGGCTTTTTGTTTCATAGAAAATATAAAAATACCTTTACTCTATGAAATAAAACTCAGTGTTCCACATCGCCCGTTATATAAAGCAAATTTATGGGAAAATATTTTTTCCTTTCTGTCCACTTAATAAAGTTGTCCGCTTAATAGATTGTACTTATTAAATGCCTTAAAGCATATTCTCTAGAAATTGTGCAACAAATCCCTAAAGGCGTTTCTAGTTGCTGCAAAGCCAGGAGATCCAGTAAACAATCTTTTGAATGCAACTAGACAAAACAATAAGCCGATATCTAGACACACAGCAAATTTTAACAACAGAGGCTATTGGTGCAGGACCAATGCAGCGAAAGCCGCGGTGTTTGTCACACACCTCCAAGACACCTTTAGTTTAGTGATGGATCTAGTAATGCGGCAGTCAACATTTTTTCTAATTTTGCTTGTCAAATGGAACTTTCAACTGCTGAAATAGATGCTGTAGAAGGGCATTAGAAGATCAAAGCATTGGGGAACAAAAAGTCACCAGGTTTTGACAGAGTTACTGCGTTTGCACTTAAAGCGCTACTCGAAAACGTAATCAGCATGATTATCAAGCTTTTTCACGGAATGCTCAGACTTTACCATTTCCCATCGAAATGAAAATGTGCTGAGGCTATTTTAATTCTTAAGCCCAGAAAGCTGACCAATTAGTCTATTTGTAGTTATCTCGAAAGCATTCGATGGAATATTTTTACACAGGTTGGAAGGCAAACAACTTATTCCGAATTATCAGTGTGGGGGTATTCTAGTCTAGAAGCATGAATTTCAGGTAATTTTTAAAGTGTCGTAAAAAAGGCAATTAATATTTTTGCTATCCATTTTTTTATTTGTTATTTGTTAATTTTAAATTTGATAATTTGTTAATTTGATAATTTTAAAGAGTAGAGAAAAAAATTAAAAACTAAAAGAAGTAAAAATTTCAAAAATTATGAGCTGACGAAGTGGAGGATCTCTAAAAATTTCCACGTGACCATGCCCATGATTTCAACCCTCCTAGTTATCTGAAACCAAAAAACAAGAAATGCGCTGTCGTGGGACACCAGGCAGGAACGAAGTTCCTTCGGATAATGTAGAATCGATACAATTTGCAAAAAAAAATTGTGCTTAATATTATTTTATGTAGGTTGTCCTGATTTTTCTCTCAAATTTCCCTGATTAGTTGTTATTTAAGTACAGATAAGTATTAAGAAAATTTAGTATTTTAAGAAATACTGAATTACGTAAAATAAAAAAATAATTCAAATTATATCTAAATAAAAATTGGTAAATATTTTTTTGTTTTAAACTATCAATTGTTATTACAAATGACATAATAGAGCTATAATAGAGCAAGACCTAAAAGTAGGCTATAACTAGCGATCTTACGGGTTATTTCTTACGTATATTTCTTACGGGTTATTTCTTACGGTTTTTACTATCACTTTTTTTTCAGTTAGCTCCCGCAGCAAAATCCTATCTTCTGCAAGCCTGCCGTAAGGAACTTCGTTCCAAAAAAATATT